>JAIEZT010001390.1:27166158-27758658 GCA_019594935.1 Periophthalmus modestus | reverse complement strand
TGAAAACACCAGTATTGCATGGCACGCTCAGCATTTCCTATTTCACATACCTAACTTTTTGATTATTTATTACTATGGTAAATGATACAATAAAAGGATACAAGTTTTCCTATATTTTTCAAACATAATACACAATAAAAAAATGAACTTCCATATTGATACAAATGAGGTTTAGTTTAATACAATTAGCCTATACAATAATATAATATATATATAGGATTTAGCAGTAACACTTTTGAGATGTAAAAATAACATTTTTATGGGTCATAAAGTGTTTATGTCATCTCTACTCCAGCAATTTAATTTCTTGGTGCCTTTTAAGAAGCCACTAATTACCAACTCTAGAAACAACAGATTATACCACTTATTCGAGAGTAACAGCATATGCCTGAATTAGGATAAAGTACATGTCCTGAGGCTTATTGTCACCCTTGTGCAACAGCAAGGACATAAACAAAAATCTATTTCAATAAAAGACATACAAGACATATAAGATATAAAATAGTAGCATTCACACTTTCTGCAAACAATTACAATCGCAATTTTAATTGTTTCACTTAATATTGCTGAAAAATGTTTTAGTACTTTTTTGAGGTTAGGCTGTAAAACTTTGCATAGGCTTACCTAGTACCATAGTCATGTAGCGCTCCTCCACGCCCGCCTCCAGAAGCAGCGGGGGCACATATGTGGTCGCAGCTGCCACACAGATCTCTAGGCCACATGTCAGGGAGTTCAGCAGGACGAGATGCCACTGAGACCTCCATTCAGACATATTTACAGGGAAGCCTTTCCTGAACACTGGGTGACCACTACTGGACACAGCGGATGGGGTCAGGCGGGTGACTGGGAAATGCAGACAGTACCACGGAAGGATGAGAGGGCTGCCCAGAGACCGCAGCAAAGACACGGTGTCTTGAAGGACCGGGAGGAGTCATTCTCTTTTCAGCATTCTGGAAAAACAAGGAAACAGGGAGGGGAAATATATTAATTAAATGTAATAAATCACTGAACATTGGAACTTTCCCCACTTGAATTGTTGTACAAATGAAAATACAAATATTGATCCCAACCTTAAATGTTTTGTGTAGGTCTTGAATAAACAGAGGAGTCCGACGTCTTTGAACAGTTCTTTGTAAAATCAAAATGAAGAAATGGGGGAAGATGACGTTTCTAATGTCAAAACACAATAGCCTGTTTTTTGTCCCACCTTTTTCACCTGACAAATATTTAAATGTAAGTGGATGAACAGGAACAACGAGTCAACCTTGATTACATGAGGGTTTAATTATACGTTATACATTTGTGCGTGAGTGTGTTTCTCTGGGTTAAAAATGACAGTAAAATTGGCACCATGTTTCTTTCAAAACAAACGTATAGTACAGTATACCACAGATCAGCTTAGAAGTCCTGATTGAAGGACTAATTTAACCCCTCTCTTTAATTATCTGACAAAGCACTTGCATTCAAAGAGGATAAAAAGTACAAGTGCCCAGTCACAACCACAGCAACAAGGTGCTATATTTACATTTGGTGCAGCATTTCTCAGCCAGTGCCGTCCATCTGTTCTTTCTGGTGAGCAAAATTAATGTTCAACAAACTCAAACTCCTTTTTCAGAAGCAGGCTAAAGAGTTAATATAAGAGACAGATTTCAAATGTTTGTTATGGTTTTGAGTCATTTCATGTACAACAGTATCTGAGATTGTGCAGACAACGTGCAGCCGGGTCACCACAAAACAGATAGATAGATAAAAGGCCAATCAACCAGTCCCCTAGCCTGGGTACTCTGGGAGAGACCCATCATCGGGGAACCAGCTACTACCCCTACTGCAAAACCTCCAGCACTGTTATGAGTTTACCCTTTCAACCCTTAGGTCACATTTGGCTTTTGACTGCTGAACATTTTTTGACCCACAGCTAGTCATTCTTATAATTTTAGGTTTGGTGTCAGAACGCTTTCTAGGGATGCTCAGCTGCCATCTTCTCAGACTAAACGTATATATATAGCAGAGCCCATTGAGACGAGACTGGATTGTCAACCTTAGCATAGTCACTTGTCAAAACATAAGTGCAAGATAGCAGGGTATTCAAAATCACTAGGGGAATACCACCAGCCAGTTTAGGTCACACTAGTAGGATTAGCATCAGCAGGAGTCAGCAAAAAGCACTGCCTCTCCACCCAAATGAAGAAAAGCAACTCCAGATCAGGCAGTTGACTGTTATCATGCTGCCTCATGCAAATAGTCCCGCAATGGCAAGGAGAGGACACCCTGTTCAGAGTTAGTGTGATAATGATAATAAAACCACATTCTGCCCAGGTGAAAGGCCATAAGAAGGAATGAAGACACTGACTTTGAATTTACTATTACCAGTTAACAGAGAAGTCTAAAGTTTAACTGGAAACCACTGTAGGACTGCTCTTAGGAACAAAAAACAGTTACCGGTAGCTTTAAATTAATAAAAAGGTGACAATTTCTAAAAAGCGACAGAATAAAACCTCCTTTTTGCAGGAACAAGTAGTATGCAGGCAAAGGACTGACTGCTCTTCTTCAAGTCAAAAATATAGAGAAATAAGATTAGCCTCAATGGCATGTAGTAAGGGTATGCAATTCAGTAAATAACTAACCATCCATTGAAAAATAAATAAATAAATAAATAAATTCCAATATCCCTCCATGGAGATGCATGTCTGAATTGGGGGTTATAATCCATTTAAAAGTAGTCTATCCAACCATCACTCTGTTCAGTGCTGGGCATATATCTACAAACAGTTTGGACCACCTGCTTTGACTGTACACTCAAGAGTGTTACTGTTTTTATCCATTGCCTCTGGGAGAAAACCTCCTCTCTACTATCTCGCCTTCTCTTAGCCCCCTTTCTACTTTCTACTGTCGAATGTTACTCTTCAGAAACCTGGAAGGTAGGAATTGGGTAAAATCCAAAAAGCACTTTAGGAATCTCATCTGTGGGTCTTCGAGCTATTCACAAGCCGCCACTCCTTTATTTTTTACACTGTACCGCAAGCAAACCTGATGCCTGGTTACATCAAGACACTCACCTACGCTGTACAATGACCTCACTGCAGGGAGTTTGGAGACAAAGAAGGAATTGATCAAATCTTAAAAACCCACTCGGACACCATTCACCATTACACCCCCGACCCGGTCTCGTGTTCAGCTGCCTATAGGCAAGGAGCTGCTCTCATTACCTCCATTCCCACATCACAATCTTACTGAAGCATCACAGAGCACTTTAACCCGGTTACAGGTTCTAGCTCACTAGCTCAGATGCACTAAGCCTATTTGAGTCGACATGTACAGACTCTCTGCTTTCTACACACCCCAGCATTAAATCCTAAGCTGCTGTCATGTCTGCAACCGGGGTTATTTCTATCAACATAGTGCTATGGTCTCTAAAACGATCAAATTGGTGACAATGGAGCAGGGTTGTGGTTGTACAGTGGCTTTAGGAATGTCCATTTTGTAAATCTTGAAGTTGGATCAATGGTTCCTGGCACCTACGCACTGAACAGTAGAGGTATACTTACAGATAATTTGTTCATGCAGTCTGAAAAGACATTTGGAGCATTTAAAAAAGGACTAAGTGCAGGAAGAGCAAGTACACAATTCTTTCAAGCAAATTTAAAGATGAATATTTGATTGGTGAACACACCCCAAAAACAATTACCAACAAATGGGTACACACCTTATTTTATGATATGATTAACCAGTAATGGAAAAGTCTAAGTTCTACTGGTGTGTATCCAAGAAAGAAAAATATTGATTGCAGCCAAATATTCAGAACTAAACACTAGAGATTGGCTGATATGGGGTTTTCCATGACTGATAGCTATACTGATTGTTCGGATCCAGAGAAACCAGTGGCTGATAAGCTCTACTGATGTTTTTGGGCCAATATGTCGGGCCGATTTTGGCCATTTTACCCAAATTATCTCAGCTCACCATAGTACAAACCAATACACGACCTTGTTTTACTACAAACTAGATAATAGAGCCATGTAGTCACATTTTTATAGCATCCTCTCTGGACTAAAGCTTTATATTTACAGTATACTCTTTGTGCATATGGAGGTAGCTGGTTGGCCAAACTAAATATCAGCCTTTGCTGGAGAATTAAGGCCGATACGCAAGTGCAAATATTGGCACGATATATTGACCAACCAATATATAGATCTATCTCTACTAAACACACCACTGAATGTTTTTTTTGGCGTTTCTCTATTGTTAAAATGACATGCATGTTCTGCACCCGGACAGGGAAGCAGAGGTTGTAATTGCATAGCAGTAGTCATTTTCCATGGAAGGCATGGCTTCTTAGACTGCAGCCAAACCCAACATGGCCATAATAAGCTACAACATAATTCAGGAAGCCAAAACTGTGGGTCAGAAATAGACCTGGAGGGTCAGTGCACTCGCAGCAGGGACCCAATAAAGCCTAAATGCCATCCATGTTATACACTGCACAGAGGATGGGCTGGAAATGACCACTCATTCTGTGCCTACACCACAAATTAACCTTTAAACAAATACGTGGCACAGATGCTTAAGTGCTGAGCCTTTACACAAAACTGACAGCTTTTTAACACCTTTAGGATTAGGAGGTTACAGCTGAACATTGTTCTGAATACAGAACCATTTCATTATATAGGCAGACTATAGCATCCATAATGTCCCACATTTTTACAATCTCACTGTTTTTACTTTCAGTGCCATCTGTTGCACAGCCACACCATCACAGTGGGTCGCAGCTGTCACAGTATCATAATGAAAATGATTTTATGATTGAACACAGAAAGTCACTTGTTTTCATAGTGTACAGCATTTTAAATTGATAAGTAGTATTTTATAGATGGAAAAATGTCAATGCAATTTATATTTTCAAGATGCATCTAATTGTTATTTTTTATAATTGTATACCATTAATACAATACAGTGTGCCCCTTCCCATTCATTGTTAATGCAGGATTTAAGACTGAAGCTCATTGATCCAGTGGACCACTGAACTGGCACTGGCACAGTTATGATACGAGGTTTTGGTACCCACCCTTATAAAAGAACAATATTAGGGATGTAAATGAAAGAAATGCCCTGTGCATCAATTAGTCAACTAAATGTTGGTGCAAACAAAAGCTTTAATAAAACTATTGACTATCTCTGTGAGTATCTCTATCATGTATCTGACACAAAGTATACTCAAGATCACATGCTTGCAAGAGTTTAAACAATAATAACTCAGTTGACTAAAGCACTATCAACCGATTAAACAGCTAAGCAACCAATAGTTTACGACCCTAAACAATATTCATGTAACCAAGTTTACTTAACATTAGTTTAAATAATAGGGACCTTTTGGAATATAAAGAAGAAGCTGTGAGCCGAAGAAACTGGAAACACAAGGTCATGACCCTTCAGCGGCATGAATATAGCACTTAATACAGTAGTTTATTGGGGTCTGACAGACAAGGGGACAGACAGACTCCAGCAGGTCCAGCTCCTATTTCCAGCTGTTGTGAGAGCCAGCGGCCATTAGACACCATGATTAACACCCAAGTCAAATGCTACACAAACCAGATGGTCCAGATGGAAAAGGGCAACATCCTCCTTTGGCCTATCTAAACCCAGAGAAAACCCAAATCTCTGACACACCACATTTAGAACATTTAAACAATTGTTATTTAATCACACAGAGGAATTTCATTTAAGTCACAACTCCCCATTTAAAAACAAAACCACAAACACTATGACACAATAGAAACATGGCTATGTTTGTGTGCCCAACTTGTAAATAAAGGGGAAATATTTCAGCTACTTTTTAATTATTTTGTTAAAATGAATGTCACTGATTAGCTAGAAACTAGATCCTTGATTCCTCTTATGAATTCCCCATTTCCTCATACAGCTATCTCTCTGTGCCATTAGTTGTGCAATTACTGCAAAGGCTATGAGTTCAATCTTCACTTACATGTATTTTTTGGTTTGTTTTATGCTTAAAAATGTAGCATGGGAATGGCTGAAAAACATTTGCTTATACAAAGTCATAGTGATAGGGGCAGCAGCATACAAACCAGAGGGTTTTAAGGTGACTTTCACCATCTGGAAAAATAGCAATATGTACTGTATGCCTGTTTATGCTAATTAAATCGATCTGGAAACACCGTCAAACACCCTTTGTTTTAGTGTTATTGTCTCTGACCATCTCTGCAAAGTTTGAGACACAATCACAACCTAACAATTAACAACTCACACCCATACTTAAGACATGACTAATAATGGCTCTGAAGGCTTGATACTCTCATTCCCAGAACCAGGTTTTCCACATATTTGTTTTTCATTCTTTACAAGCAGTTCTAAACAATACAACTGGCTGAAGTCACACCCATTTTTAATGCATGACCATAATGAATTCATAAGTATGGTACGTGCATAGTGTGCCTTATTTGCATACAGCATAAAAAGCTACAGGGTGTCGCTTGATGGTTCTGCCTGAGACACAACATGACCACACACATATTGACACAAATCATCAGCTTGATCCATTCACAGAGCATCTCATATATCAAAGAGTGAAAAGCACCCCATTCAGCTGGCTACATGAAAGAACAGTGTGGCGTGTTTCATAATGTGCAGTTTCACTCATCACACAACTTCAAACAGGGCTAAATCCAGTCCAAGTCCTCCTCTGTCTCAATAGCTCAGGGTTATCATGAAGAATCAGTGTCACTTGCTTTGACACTCCACATCCACTCCACATGCATACTTGGAGCCAAAAACTTCACATGCACATATTAAGACTATGGCTGGGAAATTTGTGATGCATGTGTATGTGTGTGTGTGCGTGTGCGTGTGCGTGTCAAAAATTAAAATAATTTTCTTGGAGCCAGATCCTGATTTTGCCAATTCATGTAAACTTTGTTGCCTTAGGTCTGTGGAATCTTTCAGCTCTCAAAGGTTTCATTGCAACAGAAATTTTGAACTGGACAAAAGTTTTTAGAGTGAGTACTTTCACCACTTATTCTTATAAATAACATAATTTCTTCTTCTGAAAGCTCACACTTCACTGTGACTGATTAAGTCACTCACTAGAGCAGGCATGTCCAAACAATGGCCAGGGGGCAAAATGCAGCCCTCAGACCAATTTTTGTTGGCCCTTCCAGCTGAATTGGCCAAATGACCAAAAGTACTTACTTTTATTGCAAATTTTGGAGAATTCTGCTAACATAAATTATAAATAGCAAAAAAATGTATGTGATACAGAATTAACATAAATGTTCCAAGCCTTATTAAAGGATTGGTGGCTCAGCCAAACTTAAATACAAAATTCATGAGTATCTACTGTAATCAGTGGCCCTTTGCTCTATAAAAGTTTTAATATGTGGCTCTTCGTGAAAAAAGTTTGGACACCCCTGCACTAGAGCATGAAGAAAGCTGACTAACAGGAAGAGTGCATGGGAAAAGTTTCTGTTTTAGCATAGAGCTGCTTTAAACAAAAGCATTGACTCACAATATGACAACATTACCACATTGTCCAGTCATGAAATGCCATAAACTTCACTATTTCAGTTCAATGACCTTGTTGATGAGTTAAAAGTGTGACAGTTTAGTTTTGCACTTAAAGTAGAATACCCTGACTCAGATTAAGTTGAATTTATCTTTTTACATGATACAGTGCTTGAGGAAGGGAGGTGTAAATATGTATTGCAAACATCTGGCCTACTGCTTATCGCTATGGGAAAGTGTCTAAGGACAAGCTGCGTTATCCCTGCTCCAGGGCCTGTATAGTGGCCGTATCAAATTGTCAAAATCATGCTTCTCATTTAATGAGAAATTACAAAAAATAAATTAGCTCATTTGCAGTCTGTTCCCTCCCTTCATAGAGTGCTGGACCTGAGGCTGTTTTGTCTTCAATGCCACGCAGTCTCTTCCACACATAAAGCATGTGGGCAGACCTAAGTCAAGTCAGTAAATTCAATTAGGCAAGGAGAGAGAGTGTGAGAGGCAAAGCAGTGAAAACTGACTGCTGTTTCTCTTAAGTCCAAGAGGAAGTGGCTGGTGCCCTGAGAACAATGTGAGGTGTTTAAGGTGATACAACCAATACTGCACACCACCACATGTTTGTGCTGCTAATATAGAGATAATGTGATTACTGTTTACTCAAACTAATTACAAATATAAACAGAATTCACAAAGGGACATTTATTGCTCACTGTCAAAAAATCTCCCAAAAATTGCTATTTCTCCTAGATCAAATATACTTTATTTCTATAGCACATTTTACAAACAAAACAAAAGTTTCCAAAGTGCTGCACAGAGACCAAAAAAAGGTATAAATGCTAAATTTTATCTTACTAGTCCTACATAATTGATTCTCCATAGCCCATTACAGTAGTAGCAAACCTTGAGTATTCCGTGGGCCACAAACCATTCCTGATTTTAGAAATGTGTTATGGAGTTAGTCCATTCCACTAATTATGTAACAGAGCATTTAAATTCACGTCAACGCTGAAAAACACACAGCAGCAATTTAGGATTAAAATCAGGAGCAATTTGCAAGGCGAGCCACTGAATTGAAATAGTGCCAAAGCACCCACACACACACACACACAGAACAGCCGGACTCAGTAGAAGATATGGAATATGTATTTCTGTAATAAGACTAACAGAAGATATTAAAAAAAAAAAAATCTATACAAAGGTTTGAGTGAGCAGAACTATCGCTTTAAAAAGGGGCTACTGTAACTGACTTTTACAGTCTTAAAATCTAAAAACAGAACTAGTTCAATTTAAACTGTTTGCAGCAGTATTTATTGCACACTTTTCACAAACTCTGAGGAGGCCAGAATTTACCACTATAAAGCTAACAACAACTAGCATGCTAACAGAATACTTCCTGTTTTGCAAAGAATGAAACACTAATAATGTAGATGCAGACAGCAGACACTGGTCGCATTTTCACCCTAAGAACTGCTTTTCCAATATATTTGCACTGGGTCAAAACTTTTTTCAAAACTTAATGACATTACAAAAATCCTTTAAGTTAACAGATGCACAAGTTAACTGTAAGAAAGTAAGCATTCCTGTGTAGAAGACTGTCAACTTTTTATTTTCACCCCATAACAGCCCCCCATCAGAGCTCTTCTTTCTCTTCTACCCAGCTGGTGGCAGTGCACTATTACAGGAAGCTGCGTGGACTTTGACCCCAAGACCTGTAGAGCTGGAAAGGACATCTACACTTGGTTACTCTCAATGAGCAGTTTAAGAACCATGGTCACTTAATATTCAGACCTCCCCCTGCTGTTAGTGAGTTATGGCAGTCTAATGATGCACATTCCATGCCACTGGCAGAACTTCCCAACTGTTCAAGCAGGTGGGACATTGCCTAGAATAGCATTTCTCAGCAGAATATTGTCGCTATAGAATCAGAAAACTTTATTTGCCCCAAGGGGCAATTCAGTTCATAGCTGTCACAATTCATGGGTTTCAAGCTATGACAACTGTCCTCAGTGGTCTAGCAAATACGTGATGCAAATCAAAATATTATATCTTTTGAATAGAAAAAGGTCCTCACAAAGTCCTTCAAATCAGAAAGAAATTGTCTGAAACCCATGAATAAAAAATGCAATAATACAATCTGCTACCTTTCTCCATGTTACAATAAAAACAAGACAAATAAGATAAATGAACTAACACAATCATGGCAGCTGGAGTAAATAATATACCAAGCTCAAATTTGGCTAATAAAACCGCATGCAGTGCAACACATCAAACTTAAATGCAGAGAAGCTTCACTTTCATTTCATATACAGAAAATCATTGCATATTAGATATTATTAGATGTTACCTATGCGGAACAGACTAACATCAGGACCATAATAAACCTAAGCTCGCTTAATATACAACCAGACATGTCATGAGAACCATAAAAGAGTGCTTTTCTAAAGTGATTGAGGCTGGTGCTCTGTTTGAGAGTACAGAGCACATACCTGTGACTGTTCATGGCTACACATGACACCAGAGAAATGTGATGCTTTGAAGAGGACAAGGAAGAAAGCCCTCCAGCAAAGTCCTTTTAGACCCTTCCCAGAAGAAGGCGGGCAATAATCACATATTCTAACCAGAATCGGTCTTCATAAACACATGGAGGAGTGAAATTGAGAGTGGTATATGTTAAAAAGCAGAAGGAGGATTCAGAGTACAGGAGATAACCAGCCTACAAGATTAAAAGTGCAAAGCTTTCAGTTTGCCTAAGTAGCTCCACACTCGACAGTGGGTGATTATCTGCAGCATGACTTAAGGGTGTATAAGACTGTTAGACAGCAGCTAGAACAGCCAGCTGGTTGGGCCACACTGAAAAAAAACATGCATTTCCATCTCTATGGAACAGATGAGGTCTGTGAGGAGAATACACAACACTCCCAGGGCGACAAGTAGGCCTTGAAATAGTTAGACTGTAGACATTCTGGAATAAGCTTTTTTAGTTTGTTCATATAATGACTACTAAGAGAAGAGGTCAAAGTTAGCCTGCCTACGGAAGAGTCTATTTTCCCATGGAGAATGAATAACACACTTGAGTGGTCCATATAGAGCGACAGGGGTCTGAATGAAATGGCAGGGTCACAGTCAGGGAGACAATAAAAGTTTCCCTGTCAACGGCTAAAGCTGTTTAACCTTTGATCTTTCTCTTAACCATTTGCAAAGTACCAGCCTAACAAAAGTAAAAGACACTCATTC
Organism: Periophthalmus modestus; assembly: GCA_019594935.1. Lineage (NCBI taxonomy): Eukaryota > Metazoa > Chordata > Actinopteri > Gobiiformes > Gobiidae > Periophthalmus > Periophthalmus modestus. Next base: position 27,747,912 of record JAIEZT010001390.1, on the reverse strand, counting down.
ATGATCAAAAAAGGAAGAATGTTTTATGCATTTCTTGATGTAGGAAATTTTGCAGGGCAATAGCAAAAGGTGAAGAACCCTAGACCATTAACCTCTGGTAGTCCTATAATCAGAGATGACAACATAAGAAACAGATATTAAAAAAAATCTACAGGGTACACAAAACCCCACAATTTCAAGAAGACAAACCTCGCACATAGGCCCAACCTAAAACTCATACAGTCATTTCAACAGTGCATTTAAGTAGGCCTGAAATATCAAAGACAACTTCAGATTATTTAGAGATACAAAAGAAACAAACTGAACAAGTCCAGCCGAGTTTGAGTCATTTTAAAGAAGAACATGTAAGCTACGAGATATTTCAAGACCACCAATGAAATCAGTGAAGGAGTCACAGCTCACTACTTCATCAACTTTTCCTCCTCATTGGGGCCCTGTTGCGCAATAAGCAGTTTCTCAGTGGCAGTAGTAGTAGTCAGTGGCGCAGAGGAGTTTAGCAGCCCATTAGTGGAGAGGGATCTAGCTGCAGACCTCCACCGGGAGGCCCCTCACGTGATTTATCTCCATCCACAGGTCCCTAAAAGTAAACAAACAACGGCCATGCCAAAGAAACGCCAAAGTCCACTGTTTTTAATGTAAAGTTACTAAAGTTGACATTGTTTTACACTAAACACAAGCCCAAACCCTCTTCCTTACTTTAACTATTACAGATTTGTGGCCTACGGAAACATATTCACGGAAAACGAGTTAATTTCAAACTAGAAATTAAATCTATTAGTGATTAAATGTTTGAAATGCTTCGCTATAAATTATTTCAGATGTGCTATATCACCTTTAAGGATTCAATAGACAATTAACTAAGGCAACGCCTGATGGAAAGTGTAATTAAGTTGTTTATTGAGTGAACTAATGAAAAATGGTGAGGACAGGTGGGTGGAGTTGCATCTTGGTAGAGGTCTGCGGGGAAGGGTCCTCTGGGTGGAGGTCTGCAGTCAGACTCTGTTACAGACCTGTCAGAGTCTTTATGGTGACTAGACTGGGCTAGGCTTTCCCCAGTGTCCCCAAACGCCTCTTTCCGTCCGTATGATGTGTCCTACTATGGTCTTACACCATAGCACCACCGTAACCACCCACATTTAAGCCACGTTACACTCAAACAAACCAGGGTGGTGTAGTGACTACTAACACGTGGGACTTTTACATCACCTTGCTGGGCAGTAAAAAAAAAAAAAATTTAATCCGTGCCAAAGCAGCCACCCTGGCACTTGGCAGTAGAAGTGGACCGCGGCACTGAGCAGCGGAGTCGACAGAGACGAGGCGTAAAAGGCGCCGCAGAGAGAGCGACGCATCAAGGAACAACTCACAAAAAGCCACGTTTTCGGATGTAACCACAGAGCGTTCATTTCAGACACACAGTCCCACAAACACTATTTACAACAATTCCTGTCCACAGTGCCAAAGCAAGGAGAAATACGAGCTTGAAGGCTATGTGTGCGTGGTCTGTGTGCGATTTTACGCGATCATCCAAAGCAACTTTGTCAGCACCAAACTTCCAATGAATAGCCCAAGTTTCTCTATGCGCCATAAACGACATTCAAATACGCAGCAGGAACAATCAAATCAAACAGGTCATACTTTTAACTCAGAATGAAAAGCTTAAAGAGCGCTTAACTTTACCTTGAGCTGGATGCAGGGCAGAAATCCGTGCTCTTTCTTCGTCTCCAGTGAGTCAATAGCGACAACTGGAGTAAAGTTAGATCTTCTGAAGGGGCAACTTCCGCTTTGCAAATATAAGCGCACAGTAAAAGGGCACATATCATTTCTTGTTACCAGGTAGACCAATAAAATTTCATTTTATGTTTCGTTCATCTCAAATGCTTTATAGCTTGTGCACACAAAGATTTTATCATGAAATGTGAATAAAGTTAACTATTTCTAATAATGTCTAGAATAGAAAAGGCCCCTCAACTCAACATTTTTCTTCAACGTAGTCCAATACGTATCTATTATTTCTTATCGAACTTTTGAATTCTTAGCTCGTTTGTGCTGTTATCTGCATTCCTGAGTTGTAATTCTGAGGGAACTTCAGTTGCAGAGGCCAGTTCCATAAAAATCAATTACTCATGAATAGCTGTGCTCAAAAGGGTAGGCTAAATGCACAGAGAAGCTTAGAGACTTCAGATGAGAGATTGCAAGACCATGATCTTTAAAACTCAAGCTCTGAGGACTGATGGAGTTCTATGGCTCATTACTTTCAAGAAGACACACTTTATGAAGCGTCACATGATCATAACTTCTAAGAGCTCATGTTTCTGAGCTTGCAAAAAGACTGACTGGATGTCCCCTTCTTATGTGTTCATCAGCAAAGTAGTTCTTAGGTTACACTGCTGTCAAAACAAGACTATAGCAGGTGCCTAGCACATTTCTGTTCAAACTTTACAAGCCTTCAAAAACTAGTGCAACAAAACATGTTTTTCAAATTATATATTATATTTGTTCCTCATGTTTCTTTACTATGAAATAAATGGCATGCAACAGCTGCAGCTTTCATTATCCAGTGTCAAGTAAACAGTTCATTACAAATCTTATAATTAAAAAGGGAGGACAAGATCTATCAGGCGTTTTAATTATTCTGACACAACTGAGCATGGATATTCAGGCTTACAGACAAGAGTTAAAAGTGGATCAATGCAATGGTAATTAATGTCATGGATTAATCATTTTTGATAACCAGAGCACTCTGCTCCCCTATGCAACAAGCCAAGTGAGCTACTGTTGACTGAGAAGATGGAAACCGGAAAAAAATGTAAACAAAATGTTTCCCTTTAATTAACTGTAAAAATGTAAACATACACAGTAATGGGCATGATCACGTGAATAAGTAAGACAGATCAATTTGTAATAATACTAATCTTAGAACTATATTCCAATGAGAGTAATATCTTTGATTTACCACATACCCATTCCTCAAGGAACAGTGCCATCTGCTGTTATTGAAATTTAGGGACAGGCCTACACACTTGGTGCTAAACAGAGGAGCAATAAGGATAAAGTCTGTGTATATGATATATGCCAGAATCAAAGCAATTGTGCCTTTGTTGAATCACTAAATGTGTTAATGTTATTTAGTGACAATTATGTATGCATTCAAAACACCTAATAGAGAATAAATGGGAGGGGAACAAAAAAAAGCAAACAAAAAAACTGTCACTTGTTTCGGTACAAATCAATAAAAACACAATCCAAAGAGGTATAGATTATTAGAGCTGTTCAGATGCTCAAAGGTGTATGTGTACTAGTGCTTTGATGTAAGAGTCAAAGTGGAGGAGACTCGGAAGATCTGAGGCAGCATGTTGCTCAACTGGTAAAACATTTCCTCTGAAATACTCTGTTGAAAAACAAAGAAACATGTCAGCAAAATTACAAAGTAAAGATAATGAGATTCATATGAGGGCCTGTGTTCAAGAGTATTAAAAGTCCCAGTCAATCATAACTTTGTTAGGTTTGTCACACTTTTTCCAGAGGAATGCTGTGAGACCTGACGTGTGATTTCCCCAAGAGTCACAATTATTGCCCCCTGGGGTCATTTCTGATCCCACTTTAATTGATTTATATTAATTCAAACATTAAAAATAACATTATATATCTAATGCAGGGGTGTCTGAACTTTTACTTATTTCATTTTATTTACTTTTATTTTAATTGATCCATGGTTGGAACATATTCAAAGTGGGGGGCCACACACTGGTGGTCAATACAGTGAAGACGAGGGTGCTTTTACATAGCTTTGACAGAGACATTGTACTTTTAATAAGGTGTGAAACATTGATTTTAGGTCTGTATCACAATACAATGTAATGTTATTGATGTTATAGTGGTAGAAAAACTTAAAAAATTAAATTTGCCTTAAAAATGTACTGCCTATAATCATTTGGGCCATTCCAGCGGGAAAATTAAGGGCCAGTATAAATTAGTCTGAGGGCCAAATTTGGCCCCAAGGGCCATAATTTGGACACCCCTGATCTAATGTTTTTGATCACAACTCATGCAAAAAACAACTGTTTATACAAAAAAGTACTAAGAAACAATGTATTTATATAAATTACAGACTAAGATTAAATTTGTGAGCAAAATTTGCCAGTTTACATATACCAAAAAGTACCAAATCTTCAGCTAACTCACTAACTTCTCATTTTACTGTTGTCCCATATAAATCCTTATAATCTAAATGAAAATTATTAGTCGACTAATACAAATTTTATTTGACTGATCAATCAATTACACAACTAAAGGGGTACAGCCCTACATGCTATATGTCTTTGTAAAGTATAGAAGACACAGGGAGATATTGTCTGCATCCTTAAATGACACTGACAAACTTGAGATAAGCTCCTTTAATCACATATTAAATATGGATTATAACAAGTAACTAGTGACCCAACCTACCTTGGGAACTAGAAACTGTACAGTACGGGAAATGCCTCCATCCCAGGAGGCCATCTCCATCATAAAACCTGACAATAGAAAAAGAACATTCTGCAAAACATTTGCAATATTCTGTAATCTTTGTAGACCTCTGTGTTAATTGCCTTAATCCTTTGTAAGAATAAAATACATATGAATAAATAAAACATTGCAGAAAATATACACACCCCTTGAATATGTTGCGAGTCAGACATACCTTTGACACATTTAAAAACAAGTTCAGCTCTCTTAAGACACCATGGGATTGTCATCTCCTACAAAAGATAAAAATACCACTTTCTTATAATCTACTAATAAACTACTAATAAGCTTACTAATAAAATGTTAGTAACTCAAAACTCAAAAGGTGAGTATTGACACCAATAGATGTCTCTCTTAGTCAAAATAAAAATAGAAAATATGCGAAGAATATATACATTTTATAATGGCATCATTTTGTTTTGTTCTTTTCATTACTTTGTCATTACATTAAGGGTTTCTCCCCCTGTAGAGATGCCATACACACAGAAAGATGTGCACTAGGTATCCAGGAACTATATGCAAGTTTGTTGAAAAAATTACTTGATATAATGAGATGATTAGATCCTTACAGAATCTGTTATGCTTTACATTTAATTCAATACTTTGCCTTTCTTACCTCTGACATATCATGGACCAGCAGCAGTGGGATGGTCACAGTAGTGATATCGTGGGTACAACACACTTTGAGGATGTTTCTTAGGCCCATGATGGCAGGGTCCCGGGCATTAATGTTTCCGGAGCGCACGTTGTCATCCACACAGAGATGGAACACAGCATGGACCTCAGACAGGTTGGAATGGCGAGAAATGTAAAATTCACCTGAATGGGGGATAAGCAGTATTACATTTTTATCATTTAACAGAGTGTAAATGGTTCCTACACAAGGCATAAAAATGCCTTGTGTAGGAACTGTGGTTTGACAACTTCATTATCATTTGATAAAAGACATTTTAATACCTTATCAATTATTACCTGGTAAAAGGTTAGACGGATTCCGTTCAACATTCTTGGTTTTATCTTCATTGCCATTTCGTGGGACCTCTGAGTGAACAAAGACAAAAAAGCTATATAGTGACAACATTTTATTAATATTGAAGATCCAGCAGACTAATATCTGTGATGGTTCTGCTCCTTTATCAGTACAAACATCACTGTAGCACTACACTGTTTTGCCATTTCCAATAACAGTGACTTTAATTTAGATTTAAGCGTAGACTTAGATAGACTGGTATAGTTGGCGATATATTGGGCCAATATTTGCGCTTTTTAGCATGTCGGCTATCAGCCTTTAATCTTCAGCAGAGACTAATATATAAACCATAGGTATTGGCATTGATCATGAAACAACCCATATCGGTCGATCACTTGCATGCTCTGGTTTGAGCTGAGAAGCCTGCTTAGAGTCTCCAGTCTGAGGAATTTGTCATGGATTTGCAGCAGTTAACAGCAAGAATTAACCTTTGTGCCTTTTTGTGTCTATTCAAAGAATTTAACATTCTAGTCAGATTAACTATAGTTATTTATCTCGATTTTTTTGTGCAGATTCCTATTCTCTTGCTATTCTTGAACTGTGCGTTGGGTCACAGGAATTCCCCCATTGTGGGACAAATAAAGATAAATTATGATCCAGAGAAATCTGTTGAATTTGCTAATTTCTTTTGAGTTGTTGTGTTTTTCAGAAATAAAAATAAATTGTATCAGATTTAGCAAAGTCACTATATATTTTATGGTGCCTACAGTGATAAATATTAAAACTCAGGTCAGATTTTTTTTTTACCAGTCTGGTCCTTCTGTTTGCTGCTCCGCTGTGCTCTGGCATAAAGTACCAGTTGCTGCACATCCTCCAGCTGTTCCTCCAGGCACAGAAAGTGGAAATCTGTACATTCTTTTGCAACTGTTGCAAAATCTAAGAACATTCAAAAGTTACAAAAGAAATACGGTAATACATTAGTTCCATTTAGTCTCATCTTTAAATGTTCAGGATCACCTCTCTTAATTCCGCTGTAGGAGTTGACCCTGTTATCGACAAGTAGTACCAGACCACACAGTGAGGAGGAGTACAGAGATAGTGCCGTCTGTAGCCGTCTCAGTTTGGCTCCACTGTTGCCATGTCTCCGATGTTTACAGAAGTCAAGCACGTCTGCACGGACAAGCCGCAAATTGTGCATGGTCTTCAGTTGGGCCCCTGGTTAGAGAAAATATTGAGTTATGATGCAAGTAGAAACACATATTAGCTACATGTAGAAATACATATCAATGTAATGCTAAGAAGGATACCAAAATACAGAGGTCTATCTTTCTTCCCTTTTTATTATTTTTCTTTTTTCACTTTGATGTAGTGCCTTTGAATGTCCAGAGACCGTATAAGTCCAACTGCGTTGAGTTACCGTTTTTGTACATCATCCACCCATCACTATTACCCATTAAGAATGTGATGTCATCATAAATATGCTGTCCTTTTGAACCCAGGTACCTAAGTGAATTGTGAAGCTCTCCTCTAGCAGAGGCTGCTCCTCAAACATACGGCTCCCAGGCTCTCCTTCCTCAGACAGCTGGCTGGGCTGGACCTTAATTTCTTCACTGTGATAAAACCAAAGCATAGGTTAAGGTAGCGTACTCATAAGTCACCAGTGTTTTTTGATTGAATTGATTTAACTTATTGGTAAACTAACCTTACTACCCACAAGAATAAAATGTATAAAATTATTAATTATTAGAATAATGAATGAAAAAAGTTAAATCCATACACCCTCCTACCTTTCTCACTTGCACATGATAAAGCAAGACTACAACAAAACAGATCTATGTAAGCTCACTTTATTTGGCTGCTGTTGTTTGACTTTTGTAGGTCCTGGTGTAATTTAATGACCCACTCCTGATATTCCTGCTTTTGAATACCAGTCACTTGCTTCAACTCACTGGTCCATTTGTTCTCCAACTCCTTTAAAGCAATAGCAAAAACATACAGGAGGAGTTAATCTTGAGAAAGGGGACTTTTTGTTAAAACAAATGTACACATAACACAGTTTAATGTGGAAGTATAGGTAACAAACCATAATATAATGTTATGTATAATTTTTTTTAAACATTTTTTTTGCATTTCATTTTTCTTGGGTTTATTTTTGACAGTTTTGACCTGGTGGGACCGGCTGTTGGATGGTACATTCAAACAGAAATAAACTATAAAAAAGTTTTTAAAGTGTTAACCCTTTAACTCCCATAGCCTTTTTAAGTATCTGTTTGGTGCACCTGGGTCAAAACACAACCTTATCAAGCACAATGTAATAACAGTTTATGTCATGTAACCTGGTCCCACTAACTCATAACCTTAACCCTTACTACAATGTAATACATATTATTACCTGTTGTTACCTCATAACAAATACTGTGACTAAGTGTGAGCTAACAAAGGGCATTGTTTTACCTGCTGTGTATCAAAATGTTGAGAGGCAACTGCATTCACATCCTGGTCAGTTAGAGTATTTCCCAACTCAAGCATCACTTTTTCCATTTCAGTAGATTGTCTAAAATAGTAAGCAGTTATTTTATGTGTAACGATTAGTGTGACTGCATCTCAAAACTAAATATATACAAAATAATCATCTGTGGCCAACCTCTCCTGTAGCTTCTTAATCTCCATATCTCGTTCACTGATGAGCTCTGAGATGCTGACAAAATAGTTGTGCTCCAAATTGAGAAGAGTGTCCGAGGCAGGAGAGTGGATTAGTTCATGGTATACATCTGCAAAGTCCTCATCCCAGCTGGGTTCCTCTGGGCGAGCATGCTCTAGGGTTGTCTAAAGGAAAATAATACAGGGCAATATAAACATTTGTTTAAACTTTATTGAAAAGTAAAAAACACAGCTAATAACAAATAAAAAACAACAACTATCAAAAAATGTATTGCAGCATTGTTTTGAGCTTTGAGCTCCTTTTGCTATTAGATTTGAATTGTATTAACTCTATTAGCCTCTCTTCAGCTAGTGATGACTGGAAGTGACTAGGCCAACTGAAAATCTGAGGAAAATTGAGCTCACAATTGTGTGGTGTGTCCTCAGCTTTATAAAATGCATCTTAATATCTGAAATGTATCAGCTAATGAATGTGCATGCTCTGTAATCAACAGGCCTATGAAATCAATGTCAGGTCTCCAGACCTTACAAATACACAAGTTACAAAATCCTCTTTAATTGAAGAATGGCTTACTGATATGTTACTCCTGTTTTGAATGAATCAGCAATGTAATATAAAGGACATTTGACTGAATTTGAGAACAACTGGAAGCAATATATTTATTAAAATGTTTACCTCAAAATAAGACCTGGACCAGGCATTAGTCAGTTGGTTCACGTCAATGTTGCCAGCGGTGAGCCTCTGCAGTGCCAACTCTGCTTTGCTGTCATAATCTAGGATGGTCTCTTCATCAACAAAGTTTGTAAGAGCAGATTTTAATTCTGAAGGAAGGCAGGAAAGGCAGGAAGAAAGAAAGAAAAGAAAGAAAGTTAATTTTCAGTTAATTACACTCCATAGAGCAGGTTTAAGTCGCACCTTACCCTTTTCTATATAACATGGTATTTTGTGAAGCAGCATCAAACGCCCATGAAGATCACTGATGTTCTCTTGAACAGGGAATACTAGAGGCACCTTCAATACACAATTATGTCGTCCAGCCCTGAACTCGAACACGAACTCTTTCTCTGCTGCGCTGTTCGTCTTGCCTTTGTTTTTCTTCATTTCAGCTGCATACATAGCATAATGTGTATGTTTATAGCATTAGCATGTGGCAGTAGCCTTACGCCTGAAGCGTTTCTTTACATATATTATGTAAATATATATAATATATATAATATTCCAACTAGCACCACATCTACCTTGTCAAGTTGTCAGCATTTGAAACCTTGTATTGATTCAAGGCGTCCCTCTTTTTGTACCTGCCAAAAGCATCCACACGGCAGTGCCGGAGTGTTTTGATCGGAGTGTTTTGATGGTGTCAGCTGACTACTGCCTCCAGTGTGTGGAGTAAGAACAGACACTGCACTTTCGCAACAACAACGATATGTGATAATTACAAGAACAAGTTTTATTATATATTAAGGAATATTTATGGGATTATTAATTGAATGTGTGATGCATAGGATTCTACAGAATATTTGGGTTGAAATATATATTTAAATCTTCATGTGCCAGAAGAACTTTTGTCGAGCACTTACGCCCCCTTCTGGAAAAATATGGACAAAATCTCAAACCCCATGGATCTAGAGTAGATAAAGTTTCAAAACTAAAAGAAAAACTATTACAAATCTGATCTTGTCACGTGTCTAAACTAGACTGTACAGCATGTTTTGGCCAATTATTCAGAACATAAATGTGTGTAACTTTCTGGAGGTTGCATGTCACCTGCATAATCCCCACCTGCATGATTCCTTGAAATAGAACATTAAAACCATGCTTTAAAACATTCTCCACGAACTCGAATAATTTGTGGAAGTATATACCCAAAAGAAAAATATTTCCATCGAAACAAGCGGAAGGCTCTCCGCCAGGCCAAATAAGGTTTGTGGAGATGCAAGTCCTTCCATAGAGAGGCGCAAGTTTTTCAGTGCAATAAATGCAACCAAAGTTAAACAAGAAAACAAATAAAATCGTGTTTTCATTTTAGTCTCTTCTTTGGGCAAAAATGTACATACTGCGGTTTTAGTATTAGGTCTAATGGCGCTTGTTCACATAATAATAATGTACACGTTACATCGCAAATTCAACGTTTTTTATTGTGTCCATCATTTGGAGAACAAAAACAACCATTTACCGTTTGCTTTAGAGAAACGTTTCGCATGTGGTTTATGTGCACATAAAAGCGCGTCCGTGTGTTTTCTTGAAGTTTGAGTCAGGAAGGGTTAATCTATAAATTGCTTTATTCATAAAAGACGAGCAAACAGATGTATTGTTATTTGAATGGTACTATATATTTTACATATACTTAGTAAAAAATAACAGTATTTTACTTTTTACTCTCCATCACAGTGTTCTAATATTTTATTTTTCAAGAGTATGTTTGTGTTATTTTACGCTTTCAATGAAAATGCGCAGATGCAGCCAGTCCCTCATACGATTGAACCGTCCCGTCATACCTCGCGTGGCCAACGGCTCACTTCACCGACTGTCTGTTCATTGAAACACTCTACGCGGCGTACTCAAGTAAATTTGGGGGAAATACTTGAAAACGAATACGCATTTACAAATACGATCACTTCGACGGCCCTCTGAACGTGCGATTGCGGTGGAGGGCTCTGCATTGTCGGGTCGCTGGCAGGGTTCGGTCGGGGAGGCAGGGGGAAGTGATGATGGAGCTGGAGACGGCCAGTAACAGAGGCGAACTGGGAGCAGTGGGGGACTCTCTGCAACCACAAACGCCTAGCAGACACGAAAAGAGCTTAGGACTGCTCACGACTAAGTTTGTTACTCTACTACAGGAAGCCAAAGACGGAGTTCTCGATCTGAAAGCCGTAAGTAAACAGACCACAGCCTTTGTTGTTAGCTAGCACATGTCATTTTGAGCCACCCGCTGCTGTCGTTGGGTTACATTCACTTTTGCTAGCATACTCATTAGCCTAGCCTAGCTGTGTGACAGGCAGATTCGAATAAATAACTCGACCCTCGTTTATATATCGTAGTTTCCTGTTGCAGTGGTGGAGATACGCACATTGGTTTTATGCCTCGTTTTAAATAACCATGGACTTTACAGTGGACCAACTTTAGTTGAACTTTTCAGACTCTGCCCCCTGCAGATTCAAAGTTTAAAAGTGGGTCATCTTTTGTCATTCTTTTCAGGAGTAGCGCTTCTGCATCTTCACACATGAATAATTATTCTTCAATGACACTGACGCTTTGATGTAGTAGCACCCAAGAGAAAACCATCAAGTTTAAATTAAAATATATTCTTAGTGCACTGGTCAAACATATTTAATGCAAAATGGTTGCAAAATTCAATTGTCGTTTTTTTGACTGATCGTTTACGTTTATTTTACTATATATTTGTTGCTGCTGTTTTTCTCATGGTTTAAAATCTCCTCACCTGCTGTATCCTGTATCCTGACCTGTACCCATCAGAGGGTTTGCATGTGGTTCACTGTGGGTGGTCAGATTATCAGCATCACACACGTTGTTGTTATCAATTATATCAGTCTGCTGAAAACTGTTGCATTACATTTACATATCTCACACGTATTTGAGGGGCAGTCCTGAATTTGATTGTATTTGTTTTAAAAATCTCCTTGTTTCTCTCTTGTCCATTAGGCAGCGGATACATTAGCAGTGCGGCAAAAGAGGCGCATTTACGACATCACTAATGTCCTGGAGGGAATTGGACTGATAGAGAAGAAGTCCAAGAACAGTATTCAGTGGAAGTAAGTATACATTGGTGTTAATGTTCAGTTCACGAAACATCTGTATCTACACCACCATGGTTCAGTAACAGTTGTGAACTACATGCTGTATCATCACCTTGTGGTTTTCAGTTTTCTATTGCACATCATTTTTGTACAGAGTCACGCCTGTGTCTTACATATTTTTACATGTTTTATGTGTTGTGTTAAAACCGCTCCATCAATAGTAATAATTTACACAAAGAATACTTAAATTTCTTTAATTCTGATCACAACTAGGGATTAGGATCACAACTATTGTGACCACAATTATTGTGATTCATATTTTTTCATTATTGAGCAGCCCTACTACAGCAGAGCTTCCATAGTCATTGTTTAAGTTTCTCTAGGTCTATGCAATGTGCATGGAAATGATATCACAATATTTAAATTACATTTCACCTGCAAAAAATCTAGTTATCATGATAAATTAGATTTAATGATTATGATTAATGATGATAATCCTTGTCACAATCCTCCTCATCTTTCTTTTACCATCATTGCCATTTAATTCCATTGTTAACTGTCTGTATGCTGATGTGACCCATGTTTGTTTGTATGTTTACTCTTAATATCGACCTCAGGGGTGTTGGTCCAGGATGCAACACAAGAGAGATTGCAGATAAATTGATAGATCTTAAGGCTGAACTTGACGACCTCGCCCTCAGGGAACATGAGCTGGACCAGCAGAGAGTTTGGGTACAACAGAGCATCAAGAATGTCACTGATGACTCCAATAACAGCCCATATCCTTTGCGGTTCCCTGGATATTTGTGTTAATTATCTATGTTTGTGCCACTAAAGTTAATCTCAAATGTGTCTCTTTGCAATACATTTCTATGATCCTTAATTCGCTTATACTATGGCTTATGTAAAACATGAAGATCTCTGTGGAGTTTTCAAAGGTAATTCTTGCCACAACATTGCAGTTATAGTTAACTTTACTATACTTTACTTTACTTGCATGTCTAAAAAAAACTTTTTGTTGCAGGTGATACACTTCTTGCGATCCGTGCTCCAATTGGTACGCAACTAGAGGTGCCCATCCCTGAAACTGTAAGTGAATATCTTTCCGTTGGGTCTTGAGTACTCCTATGTAGACATGTGTTGTAACTGTCTATATTTGTGCTCAGGTGGTTAATGGACAAAGGAAATATCAGATTCGTCTCAAGAGTTCTTCTGGACCTATAGAAGTTTTGTTGGTCAATAAGGACCCATCCAGTGCCTCTCCTGTTGTTTTGCCTGTTCCTCCTCCTGATGATGTTCTCCAGAGTCTTCCAGCCCCTACCTCTCTGGCGCCTGCTGCAGCCCCACAGGTCAACACAGGTCTTTTCATTTAGGAGGCACTATGTAACTTTTCTTACTGTGAGCAGGGTCATCTCTTCATATTGACCTGACATGACCTGTAATTTGGCCTGGTGATGTCACCTGCTCTTGACGTTGTATATGGGGAAGCTTATTGCTGTTCCCATACTGGTGAATATTTCCATTGAAAGAAGCACGTCACATACCCTCCACCAGAAAAGTTACACAATGCGCCTTTTTAACTTGTATAAAAATACAGTTTGAGTTAAAATCTGACTTTTTTACAAGCAGATCTCCAAAACAGGAGTCACTTCAACCAAATCTGCTTCCACTCCAACATCAGTTGCTGCAGCCAACCTCCCAACCAAAACAACAGGTGCAAAAATATATTACACTCAAATAAAAATATCACATATATTTAAGGAGTATATTTTTCTGACTAAAACTTTTCTTTTTATATTAGAACCAACAACCACCGCGCCTCTCACCCCAACAACAGAGACTCTTACAGTTGGTCAACAACTTCAGTCGTCTGCTTCTTTGGACAGTTCAGCGTCATCTGCCTCTGCAGTATTTGAGCCTATTAAGTCAGATCCCTCTGAATGTGAGTTGTCGTTTAAAACTCTCCATTGTTGGGTTTGTACACATGATAGCGATGTATTGTTTCTGTACAACACATTTTGGCTAATAGTGTTTAGTAGTATTTTAAATACTTATTTTAAGTATTTTTGCAGTTTATTTAGATAACAGAAAGAATCAGGCAATGAATAGAATAAAATGCAGAGACTAGAGGAGTAGTGTCACATTTGGCTATGATAAATGTTTCACATACTCTGAAGCAAGAACAAGGCAAAACATGAGGAGAGTTTGTATGAATAATCAAAATGTCCCAGATGTTGTGGTCCATGCATGGATGTCATTAATTTGTCTTCTTTATCTGTTATTTATAATTGTATAATTCTCTTTATAGTGTTGGACTTTCCCAAAGAACTGTCTGAGATGTTTGATCCCACAAAAGGTGACCGTACAGTACATATACTGTAATGTAATCCACTTATACATTTATATTAAATAATATGACCACTGTTCAGGGGGCTGATAACACATCATGTGTTCATTGTGTTATTGTGTGAAATTCAATGTTTTACATTGTTCTGCATTTCTCATCTTTTATGTTATAGAGATTATGGGGGGAGATTTCTTGGAAGACCTAATGTCCTCTGAAGGTAAATGAATATGTTTATATTGTACAAAAACGTATGCATTCTTTTTTTGTCTTGCATTTATGAATCTTCTAATGTCTTTGACCACCAGTGTTCTCGCCACTCCTCCGTCTGTCTCCACCACCTAGTGACCATGACTACATTTATAACCTGGATGAGACGGAAGGCCTTTGTGATCTGTTTGATGTCCCAATATTAAACCTCTGACCTCAAAGATTGTTCTGAGAAACTTCTTCAAACACGCTTTTGTACCCTGTTTTTGTAACGCTCTCATGGACAGCGAGTTCAAAGAGGTGCATAAAAGACATTGTTGCTCTGACCAGCACTCAAGCTCACCTCCGTTGGACTAAACCCTGCCTGACTTGTATAAAAGTAAAAAATCTCACAAGGATTTGATTCAAACAAATGATAATCTATTTTTGGATTATTGTTTATGTTTCTATCTTGTATCATGTATGCCTGAGTGAATGTGTGGGTGTTTTTTTTTTTACATGTTTCAGATGTTTCCTATCAGGTCAATAATCAAGAAATGGTGAGCACAGCTTTTCAGTGGCAGCTGCTCTTGCATGGCATGAATATGTTCAAATACAGGTGTAAAGTATGCACTGTCCTCTTGTATATAGAAAAATATATATTTTGTAAAACTAACACAATACTATTGTGTAGTAACCATATACATTTGTATAAAGGTTTATATAAATAGTTTGATACCAGTGTAAAAAACACTGTGTATCTTTGAATAAGTTGTTTTTAAGCTTTAGTGATGTCTAAGTTAAACACTGTGAATGCAGTGTGATTTATAAGTCATAAGATGATAATGCTGATGAACTGAACAGACATGCTAAAGGTTTGACAAAGGACCAAAACACTGCAGGGGTTTATACAAATATTTTACATGTTTGCAGATCACATCAGCTCTACTGCATATTAGACTGGGTGAAACAGACTAAATCTGTTTTACTGTTTGTGTTTTCTTTGGTTCTGTTGTATCAGAGAGGGTTCCCACAGTAATGTATTTGTAGAAACATTGTGTATGTAAAAGCATTTCTTTTCACTGATTCAGTGAACATAGTCACCAAGTTCAGGTAATCACTTCTTATATTTGCGCTTTGTTGTATATTTGACACACATCCTTTTTGTTATTTTGATTTAATGTACATTCTGTTTGTATTTCTATTTGATGCTGCCCATCAAACCATCTCGGTACAGTGGACGGATGTGCAGCAATGTATAAGTGTTGGGTGCATTGTTAACTTACAAATGTTGCCATAATTCATCATCCTTCACTGTCTTTCATGAAATGTTTTGAGTTAAAGCGCTCTGCTGTGCTTTTCTTTATTTTTATTTTTTTTACGTGCTTCATGTGACAGGGTTGTGGGCTTTCTGTCTAAGGCTGGACATAATCTCTAAGAATTCAAGTTCTCCTTTATCAGTGCATCTCGACTGATGCACTACATCACTGTGGATGGACTGGACCCTATTGACCCATGAGGTCAGCAGTGTGCCACCTAGTTTGGCAAGTGTTGTGAACTGTGGTTTAGAAATCAGCAGTTGGAGTCTTTAAGGAGACTCAAGCCAGCAGGCACAACACCAAGCTAAAGATGTAAGCATAATTAAACAATTGTGTGGGGGAAAATGTCTTATTGGTTCTTTATTGGGGAAAAAAAAGAAAACGATAGGGAACACTGCATATGGTATGACTATCTTTTTGGCTACATATGGGAGTTATTTCCTGCAAGAAAAACAGGTGCCATTCTATTTCCAATACTCAAAAGTAGCTAGGCTTAAAGCTTACAAGAGTAAGTCATTATTATAGGCCTATTATTGTAGAGACCACTTGGCCATTGACTTTTCTCAGACAATGGATAATTGAGACAGCAGAGGGCGCTTTTGTCTTCTGTTTCTACGAATTCGTTTCGTCTGCGCTCACCGCCTGAAAGTAGTCTCTAGTTGTCCAGTTTGAGTAGGCTACCACCAAAATAGCCTAGGCTTATAAAAGATTCACGGGCTTGTGTTGTTATTTAGCCTTGAAGTTCTAAGAGGTAGCGCAATGCAGGCTTTTACTTTGAAAGGGTGCACTTTAGTGAAGTGTTTATGTCACAGCCGGAAGTGGTCGCGCTTAACTCGACTTTCTTGACAGCGGACATTTGGTGAATAACTTCACCCAACCCGGAACTTTTTCAGCTGGTTAAAAAGTCCTTAAACTTTACCAAGACGTTTGTGCTATATTTTTTAACGTTTGGAATGTTATCGCAAGTAAAGTGTCTGGTGTAAAGTGACTTCAGCTGAGAGAAAACCAATCAGAGCAAATGTGTGCGGTGGTTCCCGCAGGACAGTAAGCCTCGACTTGTCTTCTTGTACCAGGTAGGACCATTCTGTAGGACTCGGGACAAAGCTGCAGGTCTATATAGTCTAATATAATAACTACTGTAGATCACATGCATTCATAGTAAGAAGTAGAGCTTTGACCTACCTTCTGAGACGAAGTCAAACTTTTGGGAAACATTTTTTAAAATGTTTTTATTCGGCGTAATCTTGGTTCTAATATTGCTTTGTTTCATGAAATTTTCTGTGGACGCTATCTCATGCAAATGATCAGCCCCAAACCCCCCAAAATTTAGTAGCCTACGATGTCAGGTCTGGAATTCCTGGCAGCTGAGACCCTCCCACTCGCTGTGGAGGGAGCAGAGGTGAGGGCTCTGGCCTGGGTTCAGGGGTAAGGGTGAAGGTCCGGGTTCAGGGGTGAGGGCTCTGGGTCGGGTTCAGGGGTGAGGGCTCTGGCCTGGGTTCAGGGGTGAGGGTCTGGGCCGGGTTCAAGGTGAGGGCTCTGGCCTGGGTTCAGAGGTGAGGGCTCTGGCCTGGGTTCAGAGGTGAGGGCTCTGGCCTGGGTTCAGGGGTGAGGGTCTGGGCCGGGTTCAGAGGTGAGGGCTCTGGCCTGGGTTCAGAGGTGAGGGCTCTGGCCTGGGTTCAGAGGTGAGGGCTCTGGCCTGGGTTCAGAGGTGAGGGCTCTGGCCTGGGTTCAGAGGTGAGGGCTCTGGCCTGGGTTCAGAGGTGAGAGCTCTGGGTCGGGTTCAGGATGATGTGTTCAGGGTCAGGTTGAGGGTGAGGCTCCGGGTTCACGGTAAAGGCTCTGGGCCGGAGCAGACCCTTACTCTGAACCCCACTGCAACTGAACTAAAGGCGGAGCATGCCTGTACATTTAAGCCTAATTAATCAAAGTGTCACTGAACAGTTCATGACAGCTGCTGCTAAAGCAGTCGTTTGGTCTGATTCATTTTCATAGATAAATTCAATTGGACGCATCACAGATTTAGGCTTACACTAAATCATTATTTTAAATGAAGGAACATTGTACCCTTATGAATAACATTGAAGTCTCCCTCATAAAATTAGGCCTAGTTGTGATTTGTTAATTATGCAGGTATATAAAATGATCCAGTGTCACTGTGCAAATGTGATTGTAGCTTAACCCTTTATAGATGGGGGTTAATTTTGACCATAATCATTTCACATTTTTTTAGACACAGGCCTATAGTTTTGCATCCCAAGGTTGAAGGCAATCTGCAACAGGTAGAGACATAGACCTCAGCTGACTGACTCAGGATTTTAAAACGGAGTAAAGCAATCAAATCATTTGTCAAGCAAAAAGTGGCAGCAGAGTTTGTTGGTCTCACAAATGTGCAGTAACCAGTCAAATATTAGCTTTTATACCACGCTTATGTTCTTGTTTGACAGATACTCTGAGACATACTAGAAGCAATGATACAAAGGTTTTTATTATTGTGTTTATCTGTTTCTAAACTTGTGAATATTTGGGAATATAAGCAGCACATATTAGTGTTTCACCAGGCTTGCCCCGACATGAGCATACAGCCCTGTCATCCACAGATAACCAGAAATATGTCTGCGATCTCCGCAGGAAGTGCAGTATGTGTAAAAAAATTGAAATACAATTTTTTAGTAAAATGATTTCAAATATTAATTTAGATAAATATTAGCATAAAATACTGGTTTCTGATTACTGTCCTAATTGATCAAATTTAGTGGATTGGTTGATGTGGTATAGGCACAAAAAGATTTGTCACATTATTATAGAAATTCCAATCATGTTTTTGTGGAGAAGTCCTGATCATGGTTTACTTTTGAGCTTGCTTTTTTTCAATCAGAAGTAAAATTTCAGGCATGCACACAAGAGGTGATTTTGACTATCTTTAATGACATCCCGAATAGAGAACTGAGTAGGTGTGTTCAGATAGAGCAACGGGTTAACTCAGACAAGCTCTGGCTGTTCAACCTGTACTCATAATGGTTGTATGGGACTGTCCTACTGTATAGTTTGCACATCCTGAGTCTGCGAGGAAAGAAGTAAATGTGGGGAGGGGCTGGGCTAAAGTACAGCATCTTCTGTAGCTTTGAGGATACTGTGAGAGCTGAGGAGGAAGTGAGTCTGAAGTCTGCTGGGAGCAGGGACCATCCGGGTAGTGTCTCAGCTTTACAGCGCAGCATCTACTGTCAAAGAGGAACAAAACTTTCATAATGAAAATAACTCTGATCCATGTTTAGTCATTCACTTTGTTTTTCACCTTTATAGGAACTGGTGGAGTCAATAGGCGCCAAAATGCCACAACAGAAGGATATAGTTAAAATTGCAATCCAGATGCCTGGGGCATATCCTCAGCTCATACAACTGGACCAGGTAAATGATATTCTCCACTAACATAATGCTAAACACAACTATTGATGATTTAAAATTCCTCAATTTTTTTTCTTGCTCTTCAATCCTGTAAGGACATGGCTATTTTAACATTGATAAATTCAGTATTGATATAATTCATAACTGTATGCTAACTGTGTTAAGAAAGGTAATGAGTGCATACAATTGGAGAAATCTGTCTGGGTTGGGAATCACAGGTTAGCATATACCTCATGATTATAATACTGATAAAATGTTGTTCTATTAAATAAACATAGTATTATTAAAGTAGTAGTATTAATTCAATGACATTAATGTCAATAATGTACCTATCTTTTGACATATTCCTATTGAAATATTTGTATGTGTGACTGTGTGAATTATGAAAAATGGAAAGATGAGCTGTGTAACAGGCTTTCCACTTCCCCAAGTACACCTTAGTACAGTTGTAGTTGCTGCCAAACCCGCAGTACTTGTAAATGACAGAATAAGAATGATATGTTTTAGATATATATTAGCAGCAGATTAAATATGGTATTCATAATGACATCACACACAATTACAGGTAGACAAATGTATTATGTAGCGTACTGCTGCTTCACAATTTTGCCTCTTGTTTTCTATCCATGGCCTAAGTGTCTCCAAAGACATGGTTGGGATGAACTAATCCAGGAGTAACCATTGGCTCTACCACAAAAACCAAAGACCAAAGGCTTAAACTTGCTTATTTTGTTAACATATAAAGTATATATAAAGCAGTCTAGGATTAATTTACTTTGAGTATGGTTTAAAAACTAGTCAACTGGTGTGTCATTCAAGAGTTGCCATCTATTCCTGCGGACTTCCGCAGACGCCACTCTACTGCCCCCTCAGTGAACATCCAGGGAAGGGACATTGAGAGAGTGGACTCATACAAGTACCTGGGTGTTCATCTGAACAACAAACTGGACTGGACTCATAACACAGACGCACTGTACAGGAAGGGCCAGAGCAGGCTCTATCTCCTGAGGAGACTCAGGTCTTTTGGAGTGAGAGGGCCACTCCTGAAGACCTTCTATGACTCTGTGGTGGCATCAGCCATCCTGTACGGTGTGGTCTGCTGGAACAGCAGCATCACAGAGAGGGAGAGGAAGAAGCTGGACAAGGTCATCAAGAAGTCCAGCTCCGTCCTGGGCTGTCCTCTGGACTCAGTGCAGGAGGTGGGGGACAGGAGGGTCCTGGCTAAGGTCATCTCTATGCTGGACCATGAGTCTCACCCCCTGCAGGACGCTCTGTCTGCCCTGGAGAGCAGCTTCAGCGACAGAATGATTCACCCTCGCTGTGTGAAGGAGAGGTTCCGCAGGTCTTTCCTTCCTGCTGCTGTCAGACTATACAATGAACACTGTTAACACTGAACATGTGTCATTCAGCCATATTTAAACAAACCCATGTGCAATACTCAAGTCACTTTATCACTTTCACTTTGTATATCTATATGTATATATATGTGTATATTAGAGTTTTATTTTTGAGTCTATTTCTTAAATTATTTCTAACTATTTATCTATTACCCTGTTTCTTCTGTTCTCTATGTGTGCCTGTTCTCTATGTGTGAGGTGCAATGCTGGAATTTCCCCACTGTGGGACTAATAAAGGCTTATCTTATCTTTACAAGTTATACAATCCTAAATATGCCTTTGTTTTGGGGGAGTCTAAACTGTGGTTTTAAAAGTTTCTCACTTTCTCCTTGGCACAATTTGCACAATCTAAACTGTGGTTTTAAAAGTTTCTCACTTTCTGCTTGGCACAATTTGCACAATTCCGAAAATAGATCATGAATAGGAAATGCAGTCTATTCATCAGTCTGTTTTTTCTATGTACAGAAAAAGCCTCTGTCTGCTGTAATAAAGGAAGTCTGTGATGGGTAAGTCAGCCATGGCTACTTTCAATGTCATAATTATCTTTAATTTGTTTTTGCACATGTTTTCTTTTCTGTATTTAGATGGAACCTCCCAGGTCCGGACAACTACGCTTTGCAATATGCAGATGGAGTGCAGACCTATATTACTGAATCAGTAAGTTGTGATGTATAACGTGTAGGGATGTCAAGAGTGTTAATTGTTAATGTGTTTACTCGGGTCACAGTATAATCAGTATAATTGTTAACTGTGGGAGTTCTATATTCCAAAAAAGTCATCTTAATTGTATGTTTTTTTTATTTGTTGTTTGTTTTTTTTTTTTAATCTGGCTGTTAATGTGGCATTAACTTTATTTTATTGTTCAGAAAGTTTGACTTCATAAAGCTGGTTTCATACTACAGGAATACTGGAAAGACAGTGTGAAGTGAATAAAGTATTGTTTGGTCATATGTCACTAATTGAGAATAATCATAAAAATATGATTTACCATAAAAGCTTACTTACAATAAAAGCAGCACTAACATTTGATATCGTGACAGCCCTTTGTTAAGTGTATTAGCACTAACACTAAACTGGGCGGTGATGGTGTGTAATAGCTAACACAAGAAGCAGAAAACAGCTGGAAAAACATTCAGGGGGACGGGTAACTTTTCAGACATCCACTGTTTGGCATGGAGACAATCCATTATGCAGTTTTTTCAAATGCAAAACTGAACTTTTACCTTAGCTATGTCACTAGTAACAAAAAATGTTTCTAAATGCAGATTTAAGTCAGAGTGTTAAGCCTCATAACGTTTGTTCTTTAAAACAACATAACATAAACATAAAATGTAAATAGTTTGCCTTATCAGTCAGTATTAAGATTAAAATTAAAGGAACAGTTTGAAAAGCAGTTACAAATTAACAGTTTACCTCCAGAAGCGTTTTTCACACCTGCTTCAACATGGATGGTGCAGTATTTGTGAAATATCACTAGAGCAGGTCTGAGTGAGTCAAAGCCGAAGGTACTTTATTTATATGCCTTCATTGCTCATATCACCTGCTCGTCTCTGTGTCTATGTTGCAGAATCGCCTGGACATTAAGAATGGCTGCATTCTACGTCTGACCAAGGCCCCGGTCAGTCTGCATGCACCAACCTCCTAACTCTGTTTCACACCTCTCAGCACTCATTCCTCCACCTCTGCTTATACTACTGAATATTTTCCTGTGTAATTGTACTGTACTACACAGTTAAATCAAAAACACTTATAGGCCTACTGCACACTTTCACAGATATTTAGCACACATTTTTGAAGCACTACTACTAGAAGTTATGCATTTATGCAATTTTCAGAAACATAGGACTGAGCAGAATTGTTTGGTCTGATCCTTGCTTTTACTGGGAAGATGACTAGGAGATTGTTAATAAAGGAACACATTATAACATTACACATTTCTGCTTGATTCTCATATATCTTTATAATTGTAGTCTCCAATATTTACAGTAACTTACATATGTTGTGTGACTATAGGGTCGTTGTGCGGAAGATTTGTTCAAAGGCATCCAGAGCTCAGATTCAGGTGTGCGTTGTGATTCGCTGAAGGAGCTGGCCAGTGTATCCACAGATGTGACCTTTGCACAAGAGTTCATAAGCAGAGATGGACACCTACTGTTGGTCAAGATAGTAGAGGACTCGCATGAGTAAGACTTTAAATCATGCAGCACACATATACAAGATGATAAGTATAAGATACAAAACATGTTATCTAGTATCTAGCATTTGAATCCTACATTTTGTATGTTGTATTGTTTAGGAGTGCTGTGATCATGACACATACACTAACTGCCTTTATGGAACTGATGGATCATGGGATTGTTTCATGGGAAAACCTCTCAACTGTCTTCATCAAAAAGGTGGCATATTTACAACTTTATTTTTGGTTTTATGTTGCTTTCTTCTTCTTCTGTGCTCATTCATTTCATTTCTTGTTTCAGATTGCAAGCTTTGTCAATGGGAAGTCATCTGATGCATCTATCCAGCAGGTTTCTCTAGACATTCTGGAGAGTATGGTCATGAGCAGTCATAGCTTATTTCTGCAGGTTAAAAATGAAGTGACCATGGAGCGACTAATAGCTCACCTCCAAGTGTAAGTACATTTAAAACAATTAACAGATATAGTAAATAGTAACTACACCAGTGTAACCCTAGTTCAGATTGAGGCTGTCTGTCCTCAGTATGTCCATGGTAAATACAATATATTCATCTTAGTAGTGTGTGAATTGTTGTACTGTAGTATTGTACTGTTGCCATTATAGAGAAAATTACCCACCCTGCGTTTAAAACTACTAAAAAATAACATAAATTAAAAGCTAGTTTGCCATAAATACAGGAGCTGCTGTTTATACAAGTACTTACAGTTTCTATATTTCAGGACAAACCAGCTGATACAAACCAAAGCTATGGCTCTGCTTATGGCTTTACTGCAGACGGCTGGAGACTCAGACAGAGAGGTATGACTGAACTAATCCCTTTGGTAAACACTCGTATTTTCACTTGGCTCTTTTCTGTTTCTTTTTCCTGCCACAAATTCCTACCTGTAAATGTTTCTTGTTCCTCTTATTTCATTCAAAGGTAATTTGATTTGATTTATTGGCAAAATGGATTACAACTGTTTGTGTTGATTTATTGGTTTTAGAATTCACTTGTCAGGGTTTCTGTTCTGTAGACAGTGGAGCTGTTGTTGTTTTGGTCTATCACTGTTGCTCTCTTATTGTTGGATTATTGTGCAGAAAACAGTTCCCTCATTCATTACTGGCCGTACAGTCTTTGTCGCTACGAGTTACACACTTCCCCATAATTAGAGTAGGTCAACAGTTACGCCCTTATCGGCCTGACCCAATGACGTTTTCATGGTATGTGGTTAAGTGTGCAGTACAATTGACTGAAATCTCACCTACCTTTTTGTAAAATCACTCTGTAGCACCATCTCATGTTAAAAGAATGAAATTGCGCTTCAACCTGTCCTCTCCCTTGCAGGACATGTTTGAGTTTCTGAATAAGAAAAATCTGCGTCAGTACATCTATAAGGTGAAGCAGTCCAACTGATTGTTTTTATTTTCTGTCTTTATTGTAGGCTTAAAACCATATATTATTTATTTATTTGTTTTTTCAGAACATTATTCATAGTTCAGGTTCGGTCCAGGATGAAATGGCCCACTACCTCTATGTGCTCCAGTCAGTGACATTAAATCATTTAGAGCCCAGAATGAGGACACCATTGGACAGCTATAACCAGGTAAGAATGAAATGAAATGAAAATATTAGTGGAACTTTGTCTGGATTGCTGCTGTAAACCCTTTACTTAATACTGGTTTAGGTCCATAAACCTAATTTATTTTTTCTTCTTTTTGATCAGGAACAAAGAGACATCCTCCATCGCTTAAGACAGGCCGCATTCGAGACAGAACCTGAAAACAATTTGAACCATGAAAGACGGCGCTCACTGTGTGCAAAGGAGTTCAAGAAATTAGGCTTTTCTGTGAGTTTAAGTCTAATTAGATTCTAAATACATTGATAACTGCTTTATAACATATTCTCTCCCCTTCAATCATTAGAACAATAGTAATCCTGGGCAAGATTTGGTTCGAACACCTCCAGGGCTGTTAGCGTTGGACACTATGCTTTATTTTGCCACACGGTATCCTGATGCATACAGTAGGGTGAGAAGCTTAATTGGCTAGTTTATGTGTTAAATTTGATTTGATTTGATGCTTAACATTTGTTTATAATGTGATTCTCTCAGTTTGTGCTGGAAAACAGTAGTAGAGAGGACAAACATGAGTGTCCTTTTGCCAGGAGCAGCATCCAGCTCACTTTGATCCTGTGTGAAATCCTTCGAATTGGAGAACCTCGTACGTACAGAGCTTTGATGAAAATGCTCGGAGCTTTGATAGGCAGTTTTAACTCATCTTGTCAAATAATGTTTCTGTCAAAAGCCTCGGAGACTGGATCAAACTACCACCCGATCTTCTTCAGTCAGGACCGACTTTTGGAAGAGCTCTTCTGTATTTGTATTCAGCTCCTCAACAAGACGTGGAAGGAGATGAGAGCCACACAAGAGGATTTTGATAAGGTACAATGATGCCCAATACACATTTGCTATAGCTTTATTTACATGTTATTATTAATGACTGGACAGAAGCAAATAGATGGACTGCAGAAACGCAGTATGTTTCACACTAGTAAAAGGGCATTTGGTCACTTTATTCTCAGTTCATTCTTATGCTAACTGCCTCTGACGTGCTTCCATACAAAGCACAGACAGTGTCTCTGAACAACATGGTGACCTTACACACACATTCTTGTATTTATTGTCAATCCAGCTTTGAGCAGAAGGGCACTGTTGAGGTGAAATATTGAAAACCCATTCCTCACAAAAGGCAGAAGGACTCCACTTTTGTCCTGGGTCACATTTCCCCCGTCATCAGGCTTCCATAAAGCACTCTCTCAATAGTTATAAAACTTAGCCACCCATTGACCCTTTAGGTGCAGGCCGTGCTCCAGGCCAGCAGAGCAGCTTTTGTTTTTTACTCTTGGCCCCCTGCCTCAGCTGCTCTGGGGCAAGGACAAAGGGGCATTAGGTGGACAAAGAGAAGCATGGTAGGTGGCAAAAACAGAGGGAGTAGGAAGCGTGAGAGACAAAGCCCTCAAGCCATTGGTAGCAATTACAAATCAACACAGGAGATGTACACTAAGGCAAAGGTCAGAAACACAGAAATTGAAAAACGCTGAATAGGTAAAATATAAGTAAAATGTTTATTAGTAGTTTTGTAATGATTTTTTTTTTTTTTTTTTAAGTTTAATTTTTGGCAGCAGTTTTCATGCTCCAAGTATGGACAGTCTGTGCTAACGGTCATTCTTCACATAAGTCCAGTGTGCCCATGTGCTGCAGGGTTTAGGGAGCCACGCCTCTTATTGGCCAAAGCATCTGACAGAGGGGTGGACAGGGGCTGTGACACTAACAGGGTGTCTGTTTACACAACAGCCACAGGTCTGTACCTCTGCTGTCATGTAGGTGACAGACCATTCACTTTCACTGAGCCAGTGACAGTTTTAGAGTGCATCATTTTGACTGAAACTAAATGATAGAGAAAATCAAGAGGATTTAAAGAAGAAAACATGGAGGTAAGCTGATGTTCAGCCTTAATTGTTAGGGTATGTTTTTTTAGTAATATCTGTATCTTAAATGAAACTGCTAACTGCACACATTGCATTATTATATTAAAAGACTAATATTTAGTTTGTTACACTGACAATAATCAACAAATGGTATTAGTATACTGTTAGTTTACCGCTAAGAACAGGCCTGTTTACATTTGTTGATCAAACTAAACTGATACACTGTTGATTATGTTAATATGAATGATGAATATTTTAAATTGTATGTTCTATAGAACATCCATCTCATGTGTGCAAACAAGTCAATTTTCTGTTTGTTCACCAATTGTTCACAATCTATCAATGGGTGTGAACAAGAATGATCTAGGTCAGCAATCGAGGCAGTGCCAGACTCGACCATGTCAGCTCAACAATATTGATTTGACCATAGATTTTAATTTAATTGAAACTACATTCCCAACATTGAAGTAATAAAACTGATAAACACGTTTCCAATTAGAGGACTTACTAGACTATGGTCTACTATGGGAAACTATGGTCACCCAGTGTCATTATACAGATGTACCATTTTAATCTGTCATGCAGAAATTCTATGGCTAACTCTTTGTCTTTCTATCTGACTGTTATAGTCATTAATACGTGTGCTTAAATAAATGGTGGTGTTCCATAGGCCCACTGCTCCTGGTATAGAAGAACTGGTTTCTTGCTGAGGAAGGGACGCTCACTATTGTGTAAGGACAGAACAGGGGAAAGCTCTAGAACTTATAGATGAGGTGTGAACTAATACAAAATGATTACAATTGGAGTTTAAGAAACAACAGGACAAAAACAACTTCTTGCTTTCTCTTAATTGCATAAAGTTTTTTGCGTTGGTTTTCATTTGATTTCAATTGATTTCAATGCAAAATTAAGTCTTGTTTTTTGCTGCCCTCTATACAGTTTAAATATTAGAGTAGTTTGAACTACACTGCTTTTGCACCCATCTTTCAAGTTGATGTAAACTTTACTGGTGAGGGAACCTTTCCTTCTGTGTGGCAACCTTCAACAAGTCATGCCCTCATGTGATGATAATGTCAGTGAAAATTCATTTGAGAAAAAAACGCCATCCCTGCTCTGCACTGAGGTGGCTATCTTCTAATATTTAACACTAAGTTTGTAGCCTGCAGACAAAAAAACACATTTACTACCTCACAAACAATGTCTGCTCATTATATTTGATTATCTGAATAAATAAATGGCTGAACCTCTTTATGCTCTCAGGTGATGCAGGTGGTGAGGGAGCAGATCACGCGAACACTGTCCAGTAAACCCACATCTCTGGAGCTTTTCAAAAACAAAGTGAACGCTCTCAACTACAGTGAGATCCTCAAACTGCGGCAGACAGAGCGCTTACACCAAGAAGAAACTCTGGCTCCACCTGTGCTGTGAGTGGACCTGGAAAGATAAATGATTATTCACTGATTAAATAGACATCCTAATAATGGTATTTGTTTTAGTGAGCTTAAGGAACGCCTGAAGCCTGAGTTGTTGGACTTGATTCGTCAACAGAGACTTAACCGGCTGTGCCAGGGAACTATGTTCAGAAAGATAAGCAGCCGGCGGAGACAAGGTTAACAAGGAGTTAAAAAAGGAGTTAAAATAATTACATTTGCATGACTTGTCAATTGTTTTTTTTTTACAGATAAACTATGGTACTGCCGCTTATCACCCAATCACAAAATGCTTCACTATGGTGATGTGGAGGAGGACACTGACATCCCACCAATCGAAACACTACAAAAGAAAAGTATGTTAGTATGTTATTAAGTTAAGTAATATTTCAAGACAGTTCAGTGACTGAATTCCCTTTTTAAAGTAATGAGCTAAAATTGAGTATTCGTGAAGTTGATTTTACATTTTCAAAAGAATCTACTTAATTACTATATATTTTGTAGTTCCTGTGGCAGATATCAAGGGTTTGCTGACTGGAAAAGACTGCCCGCATATGAAAGAAAACAAAGGAAAACAGACAAAGGTTAAATAAAAAATACTTGACTAAAAATCTTCTGAAGATGATGATAATAATAATATACAGGTAGAAGTACTAATATGCATATGCTTGTTTTTTGTTTTGTTTTTTTTTCCATACAGGAAGTGTTGGACCTGGCTTTTAGCATCACATATGATGTAGAAGACAGCCTGAACTTTATTGCCCCCTCTAGAACTGATGTGAGTTTAATCCCAAAACATAATAATTTATTATTTTTCTGCTTAAGCAGGAATTGTTTTCATCTCATTGGAGAACTAGAATATTATTTATTATATAAAATGTTCAGTTTTAATTTGCACCAACAAGTTAACAAAGCACCCTTTCTTTGATTGGCTCAAAAACAACTTGGTGCTCTATGTGTAACTTATTTGCTGTCGAGATCGGCAGCCCTATTAAAGAAATCATACAATCAGAAAAAGCACCACAGACAACGTGGTGCCGTGGCAAGTTGAATGATGGAGAATGGTTTCAGATCTGGACTGAATTAATTCAGAACTGATGAAAGCTTATTCGAAACGGCTCTATATCTAGTCCAGATTACTTTTATATGCTGTAAATGACTAGACAAACATATGTTATATTACTCATAAAACATGCTTGTTATTATCCATATATTGTTTCTTTATGTAGAGTATGCAGTTTGTATCTAGTTTCCATGTGGTTACTCAGGTGTGTATGCCCTCTCCCTGGCTTGTTTCAGTTCTGCCTGTGGACAGATGGCCTGAGTGTTCTTCTTGGCCGAGAAATGAGCAGTGAGTCCATGCGCAGTGAGCTGGAGATCCTCCTGTCCATGGAGATCAAGCTGCGGCTCCTAGACCTGGAAAACGTTCAGATTCCTGAGACTGCACCAGCCGTTCCCAAACCACCCAGCAACTACAACTTCTGCTACGACTTAAGCCAAACCGAACAATAGTATCATCAATTAATATACAGAATGTGTGAAAGAAAATGTGAGTTTGGTTCAGTTCATTTCTGCACTTAAATATGCAGTCTTTTTAGAGACACTTTCTACTTTGAGTATTCTGCTAAGGGAAGTGGACATGGCACTGTTTTTAAACTAAACATTAGGTACTTTTTACTCACTGCCTACCGACCACTACCACCCTCATTGGCCTTCATCCTCTTTCTCTGAACTCAGTTATGTCACAGTAATAATTCAGGACTATAAGATCTGAATGTGCACAAACTTACGGTATCAAAAGCTCATAATTGCCCCAAAACGCCAATGTTAATCTCTGAAAGCAGGTACTGCACACAGATGTGGCTGTAAAGGTTTTGGCACATCTCAAGACTGGTCTTTCGCATTAGGTTTACAAATACAGGATCCTTTTATATTTATGTTTTGTTTTGTTTTTTTTTATCTTAAAACATAGAATTTGGTACTTTTTATGAATGTCTACTTTTAAGAATAACATGCCTCTGGTACATGTTTGACCCACATTTGTTACCACTATGACTTGCGTGTTTTAAATTATGAATGCTCATTTTAACACAGAATAGTACATTTATACCTGAAAATTGTATTCATTATTTTATGATGGTACTTATCTGATGCACATGTTATAATGAAAATGTGTCCCGTGGTTTGTTAAAATACAATCAGATGAGATTCTTCAGTGTCCCACATTCTTGATTTTGTTTCCAGATACATGTATAAACTGTGTTGTACAGCATTATCCACTAAACATAAATAAACAATTGTTTATTGTAACAAATGGAAAAGTTTGCCTGTGTGTTTTGTTACTAAAAAGATGCAATACACAGTCATTGCTCTTGACTAAATACTTTGAACCAAATAAAGATGTAGGTAAATTAAACAGACTTCTTAGAAAAACTGAAGAGAAATCGGTCTACAAATACATTAGTTCCAAGTGAAATTATTGAAAAATGACAGATTGTATATGTGTGTATGCATATGTGATGTATTAACTTGAATCAAACAATTACAATAAAAAAACGTAAAAGTGCCTTTAGACAAAGGTAGAGACAATGTCAGTTTATTTTATCTCATTTTATTTTTGTGCATACAGCACTTCCAGTGGATATTTTACAGACCTCTTAAAACCTGTCCATTCATAATTAACTATTAAGAAATAAATATATCTTGGTCAAGGGGAAAGGAATACCTTCATGTGTCGTGATTTACCACAAGAATAATAAAATATAATATATAATAAAATGGCCCTCTGAGGGTACAGCAAGCAAAAGCACCACAATTCAACATATGTTTTTATATAAATGTTCAACATTTCAACAAAATGTAGTTTTGTGTCTTGTATTAAGCATTTTACAATATACATTTAGTATTCATTACTTTGTAGTTTTAGTGCAATAGTTCAGTGTTCCTTTCATGTGTACCGTTTACAAAAGTAAAGGCTGATAGTGTAAAATACATTTTATCACACTGTCAAAGGGAAGGTGTGAACTCAGTCCCACCTATAAACTTGCAGTGAATGTTTTCTATAAAGGGCAGTTGTGTTTGAAGTGTTTCCACAGTTGCAGCAGAAATGTTTTTGCACCTCGAGATGTCCAGCGTTTTGAGTCGTTTGCAGTGCTGTGCCAAAATGGACAGGGACCTAAAAGAATGAAAAACACGAGCTTAGAGAGATAATACAAAGACACACAAAAAAATGCTTTAAAATTCTAACCTGTCAGTTATATTGTTGCAACAGGAGAGAGAGAGGTGCTGCAGTCTGTGTAGAAATGGAGCAGCTATAGCCAACCCCCTGTCACTTATCTGTGGGCATCCACTGAGGTCCAGGTGGGTGAGGCTGCGGCAGTTACAGGCTACAGACACGAGACTAGCATCACTAATTTCAGGGAGCATAGAGAGGGACAGGCGCTGGAGATCTGGGTACTGCAACACCTGAATGAAAAACGAAAGATTAAACAATAATTAAGAACTAAAATGTCACATTAATAGTTTGATGTGCGTTTTGATTCAAATTTAAATAAGAAATGTTACTTTTGCTTGAGCATAGTGCATTTAGATTAAGAATGGAATTTTGAATTGATAGCTATGAATTCAAAAATTGAAAACATTTAACAGATAACCTTATGCCATGCTAAAGCCACCATTGCCGTCTGTGCTCTGTATCCCCTTACTTCACTTCATAAACGATTTGTGTAGATTTCATTTAATTTGTGAATTTTATCAGCATTAATTTTTGTTCTTTGTTAATATACTGTAATGGGTGAGATATGTGTCCAAGTAATTTCCCTTGTGGATCATTGACGTCTGTCTAGGTCATTCACTCAACTCTTAAAGTAGTACACATCATGCATGATAGTAGTACACCACCTGCGTGATGCTGCTGTCTGTGAGTTTGGGGCATGCAGACAGATCCAACTCCTCCAGTCGACTCAGAGTTATAAGTGAAGAACCAGGCTGATGTTTTAAATGCTCCAAAGTAGTCTGTGTCACTTGCTTGGGACGCTCGTCAAAAGGCAACTGAGGTGGTTTGAAGAAGCCCATGTTACCGAACGTTCTTGTAAACTTTGGTGCATTGTCACCCTGAAGAGTATATTACTATAAATACATTGTGTAAATTGTATTATTGATAGGATTTATTTGTGGTTTTCACCGTTTCATTGTCAGGATCACCTTTGATAACCTTCGTCATACCCAGTAGGCCAAAGTCGGTCACTTCTTTGCACCAGCCAAGCCGCAGCACCTTGAGCCTTGGTGAGAATGTGGGGAGGGCGTGCACTGACAGGTCCGTGACATTGGTGCATGAAGTCAGATCAAGCTCACGGAGAGTCTCCCCAAAGAGCTGCACAAGGGAGAAAACTGCCAGATCCTAAAAATAAAATTCATTCAACAGTTTCAACACAAGCTATGCGTGGACATAATGCTTTAAATGTGTTTTAGACGCACCCTCATGTAGGTGCAGCTCTTGAGGTTAAGTGTCTGCAGCTGTGCTCTGGTTGTGTTGCAACTTATTAGACCATTCACTGTCTCAACTCCACTAATGTTCAGACACTCCGAGAGGTCTAAAGTTCTCAGAGATGGCAAAGAGAGCAAATCAGCAAGTCCTGTAGGTGACACAAACAATGGGTCTAATGGGTTCCAGTCCAGTTGATTGATTTACTACAAAACACCTTTCACACAGGTAGCACATACCACAACATCCATAATTCCTAAGACCCTTACTCTTGAGGCATACAGTTAAATTCCCTTCTAATGCATTCTTCCTCATTTCATTTGTTTATAAAATGGACTGTTATTAGTTTTATGACTGCAACTAATTCCATAATCGCAGCAGGCACATTTTAATATATACGCCTGTTTGTCCCAAAACATACACGAGGGACATCGAAATACAAGCATGCCCATTGCACTTTTGTATAGAGCTTCATATACTCACCTTTTTCTGTGACCCTCCAGTCTCGTGACAAAGACAGGTGCCTCAGCGACTTGAGGCCATGTGCAATGGCTGTCACTGATCTGCTAGTTAGCTCTGTGCAGCCACTGATGTCCAGAGTCTGCAGCTCTGGCTGATGTTTGACTAGGACCTCCACTGAGTAGTCTGTCAGCTCTTTGCAGCCTTGAAGACACAGCTCCTCTAAAACCAAACCTGGGACCTGTAACCAAATGTAAATGTAAAATGTATCCATGTACATTTTAAATTCATGTTAAATAGAATGTTTAGACAAACCTGTGCAATGGTTCGAAGTGACTCTGGTGTGATGGCAGTTCGGCTTAGGTCTAGAGCCACTAGGGTGGATTTCTGTTCTGTCAGCAGCTTCCTCAAGTTTCTCAAGGACAACAAAGCAGAGGAGTTTTCTACAACTCCCACAGGGCACCCCCTGTATGGATCAAACTCAAATGCAATGTGGCAACCAGCCATAGAGAGGCGCCGGAGGAGAGTAGTGCAGCTAGTGAGGCGGTTAAAAGTCAGGTCAGAGAGGTATCGGAGGTCAGAAAGGTCTAGCTCCTGGAGTCCAGAAAGAGCTGTCCGCACCTTGGGAAAAAGCAAGTATTAATTGAACTTTATTTTGCACAGCTATATCCTGCTGAGACTAAAACGGCATACAATGCGGAACAGTTCTCCAAAAATATGCAGGAATGAGACAGCATAAGAGTGTCTAATTTCTAGCTGTTTCCTAGCTTTTTCCCTAACATAGAGTGTATTTGGCTTTATGTGTTAACTGAGACTCTTCATATGATCATATGATGTCACAGATCATATGCTCAAGTCATATGACTTAAGGCTTGAGCATCAAATTAGCCTTGGGTCATGTTTGTTTAAAGATATTAAATAAAAGTAAATATTATTTCTGATAACATTTTGTCTAACAGCCTTCGTCAGCTTATATATTTTTTTCTTTGTGCCACAGTGTACAAAAGAGTAGCAAGCACAGGGGCTCATGGATGCTCTTCAGTGAGAGGACACCCAATTCAAAGATATTACACAGAACCAGTTTAGTGGGACTTCAGTCAAAAGTATGAACTGACATATATCAAGAGCATGTCACCTGCTGCCTGTGCTCCTCCCGAGACAGAAAGGCTCCAGACATGAAGAGGCTGTCAAGGCCCCTCAGTTCCAGTCTGCGCAGGGACGTGAGGCGAGGCAGGAGAGCCAGCAGAGAGGCCTCAGTGATACTGCTGCCAGGCAGGGCCAAGCTCTCAACTTTAGGGCCTAAAGACAGTCCCACCTAATTATCAAAGAAGATGATATTTTAATGATTGTAGTAAGCATGTGATTCAAACAGGTGATGCTACAGGTGCCATAAAAGTACTTTTCATCATAAAATTATACTGCATGTAATTGTAAAGATAGGCTCAATAGGTTATAAGAAACTGACTCACGTGGAAAAGGCTACTATGCTCTATTGTACTTTGAACCATATAGCAAGCTATTTCCATATTTTATTTTTTCAAAGCAGTAGACAGCATGGGGCCTGTTAAAACTTTTGTTGTTTTAGTGGTAATATTTTTGTGGAGCAAATTCTTGATCTGACCATTTGATCATTTAACGTTCTTATCATATGACAGGAATATGGGGGGATATTGACTACCATATTCAATACAGTGCTAATGTATTTGATATTGAATTCCATGTGAAGCACTTTGGTCAGCAGAAGTTAAGCTTGAATTGAATTATTACCCCATAATGCAAACAGTGCCTTAACTAGTAGTATTAACAGCCTAACAATTGTAACAAACCTCCAAAAGCAGAGACCGGCACATGCTAAACCCATCCATCTGACTGATGACCAAACTGCAGCGTGGCTTTCTGCTCAGAGTCCTAATCAGCTCCAGGGATGAAGCAGAGGCCGGGAAGGAGAAAGTCACGTTCTTCTGCACAGGGATTAAGATCAAATGGTTAAGATAGATGTCTATACTATAGTAGAAACACAATGTATATAACAGAATACCTGAAAGCGCATGTCCTGGCTGGCGTAGTACCAACTGCGACACACAAGTGACGCTTCTTTTCTGTCTGGAGCATTAAGAAAGCTCAGGATATAAACTATAATCTATATGACACAAAGAGAGACAGAAATGCGCTCATCTAAGTCAAAAATCAAACATGAAAGCAAATAATGTGTGCCGGATATAGTAGAACTAACCAGTGATTTTCATTGGTCTGTGATTTTCATTTATTCTCAACATATTTACCTCAATTGGAAGTTCAGGTGATATCTCGTCCTCATCATTGTGCGTGTCCTCCATGGCAGCTTTCGGTATTGCAGGAGTTCAAGCACTGAATGTTAATCAGCATTAGCATTGCCAAATAGGCAAATAGTCATGCTATTTTCCTTTTTTCTCTGCCTCCCTACTACTCTGTCAATTAAAATATAATAAGCGTCCCGATGCACTGGGACGTACCGAATGTACCTGAACTTCTCACCGATGCTAACACTTCTTCTTCTGCGGTTTGTAGCGGGTAGCTAATGTAGTGCTTCAACGTACTACCGCCACCTTCTGAATAAGGCGTGTCATTTTGGTGTCTGTCTATCATGGATCTATACACAAATACATTGACGCAAGTTTATTCTGTATGAAATATAAAAATACATTACTGTACAGCAAGACCTTTTTTAACACTAGATGGCAGACTAAGAGTCTATTCAAGCAAAAAAGGGCTCGCCTACTCTTTGACAGATGCTGTTTGTATAGGAGCCTGTTTGAATTTTAAAAAGGCACTCTTTTAAGAGCTCTTAGGGACTAAAACAGTGATCCTTCTTAGGTCTGCTAGGTGCTTAGGTGCTTTTAATTTCCAGACTGCTTTTTCGCTTTGTCCCAGTCCAGTAATGATTTATCATTACAGTAAAAACTGTAAAAGTAATAAAAGTTCAATGTGGCCATAAAGGTAAAATATGCATACAAAAAATGAGGTGTATGGTGGTGTGGTAGAGGAGATGATGCAGAGGACAGGGTAGAGTGGAGGCAGAGTGCTTTGCTGTGGTGATCCCTGACAAGGAAAAAAAACAAAAAACAAAATATACATTATTTCATACAGTCTACTTAAAAAGGATGTTGCCTCTGGTTATAAACTCGCTGTATTTTGGTTATGTTTCCACAAGTATATCCTAAAGTCTAAAATAGCCTACTGACTATAGTATATGCTTCTGTTGCAAATCTTTGAATACTTGTCCTCAGCATTGCTGCTCTGTGGTTTTTATGTTTATGAGTCACTTGGTTGCTCAGGTGAGACTTTCAAAGCACCATATGGGAGGTCCAAGGGACAAAGATATGGCAGAGAGAGAGAGGGAGTGGGTGAAAAGGGCCAGGCTATTGAAGCACTATTCTGAATTTGTGTTTGTGTAAGGCAAGGTGCAGATAGGCACATCCACTCAGATGTCAGTTATATGCCAGTGTATTATGAGGAAGAAAACTATTTCTATTTTTTAGAGTTCACTGTGGGGATTTTTATTCATCATTATCTTCTCTTGAATGTTGTCAAGGGTTACAACGTTTAAGTCTTCGAGGACACTTCCCAGGAGCTCTTTGGATTAATTCTGTTTTATATTGTTTTACACTTTTTGTAATTATGGCAGACTTCCCGTCAAATGTAACCACAGAGACCAGTACCAATGCTCAGAGCTCACAGCAGGGGGGCAACAGTCTGAGGGGGCTGGCCACTCAGGTCAGCTCTGGCATGGACATGTCATTTGTAAGGAGCATCCCAGCCATGCTCATGATCGCAGAAATTGTGAGTTTATTGTAGTACATTGCACACAGTTGCTACTTCCATACATAATTAATGTTGAATGTTTGTCTTTAATGTCAGTGTTATCATATTGCCATAAATAATTATGAACTATCAGTAATAATTTATTAAAATGTACCAAGATTCTTTCAACAGTTTTTTAGATTCTATAGTGGAAATATTAACACGAGCCCCAGCTGATTTAATATTAACACGTTACCATCACTATTGCTCAGTTAGTTATTGAAAAAAGAAAATTATAAAATATATTTTAAATAAAGACATAGAACTCTTACAAAACATTTATACAGAATACTTCAAAGACCACACTCTTACATTGTATCATTATAAGTAATTAACAATATTAAGTATGTAATATTTCTTAAGACAGCATTGCTATGTTTTGGTGCATTATTGAAAGGATAAACTAATTAACTAATTGCTGCTTTAAAGCTTTATTTAAAATTACATCTGAAATCAAAACTAAGAGCTCAAACTTCTTCTTTAATGTTTTGTGTAAATGACATTCTCTTTGATTCACATTCATTTCATTACTAAATTTGCATCAAAATATATAATTTGTCCTGGCTGCATTAATCACTTCTGCTGAAATAATACTTTTAGAATTGATCAGTAACCTACTCAGAATGCTCACATAGCTCAGAATGCTCACATTTTTCTCTCGTAGTTGCACTTTTGTATACCATATTTGCACTAGGTTAGGCACTGTGTCGACACAAGATAACATGTGATCTGCTAAATGACTTACAAACCCATGAGATCTTTGTCCCCTAAGGCCCGCAGCTCATATCTCCCCCATAACACCGTGTTATTACCTTCTTTCTAGCAGAATTCACACACCAGCGTCCAGCACTAATGCTGCCTTTGTTAAACATTACTATCTTTTTAATGAGCAGAAAACTTTATTTGATCTATAAGAGGCCACATAACCATTAACATAGAGTTAATGAAGCACAAAACTTACTTCCTTGTTACCATGTTCAATCCTGTGAATGTATCATAATTGTATTGTCGAACTAAGTGGTGTATGATTTTATATTTAATGTTATACTAACCTGCTAAGGCTTCTGTAGTTGCAAATACTGACCTCAATTAGCTCATCACTGTCATAAGAACTTTAGCCATGTTGATGTGAAGCTGATGCAAGACTTTTCTAGGTTACAAAATACTTTTTTTTAACATGCCACTTCTACCTGGTGCTATTAAGTTAGACATTTACTTAAATGTGAGGATGTCAAACTGTACATTTTACACAATGTTCTGTGGAATAGATAGAGCTGTAGTGAAGTCGCTGTTTTTAAGTTAATAATCTCCAAGGCATAAGTAAAATATTAGCTTAATGAATTAAATGCTTTGGATTTATTACCTATACAAAATAATTTTTATTCTGAGACCAACTGCTCTGTCATGACGCTGTAAATCAGTGTACTCCAGTTGTTTAAACACCCCGCCTTTGCTTTGTTTGACTCAGAGCATTCAGGTGTTGTGATAATGTTGACATACACTGACTGTACTGACAAGAGGCTGAAGGAAATTACAATGTTGTATTCAATGGATTTCTGTGCTTTGTGCACACATAACTGTCATAACTAAGATTTCAATATTTTCAATTGTAGGTTCTGGGGCTGCTGCACTGGGCTCTGATTGCCAGCACTCTCTACGTAGTCATACCTGCGTATGGCTGGGTCATGTTTGTGGCTGTTACTTCGTGGCTATTCACTCTCATATTATTCATCCTCATTCTGTACAGAGTGCAGAGAAGGCTCTCATTTATGCCCTGGACTCTTGTGGTAAGAAAACAGGATGCACACATTACAATACTTAAATACAATGCTTGAATTTACAGTAGTGCCACTATTCTTCTTAACTCCAGTCACCTTGAGAACTGCACAAATAATATTTAATCTTTAGTATGTTAATAGGCCCCATAATAGCCTACTTTGTACTGAAAAAATAGGCCCCAAGGTCAAAAGGGTTAAGAATCCTACAGCAGTGCAAAAAGCCCGTACACTTATATTTCTACAGCACTTTGGACAGTGTTGTTTTTCAAGTGTGTTATAACTGAAGTTGCAGAATATTAGAACAAAACACATTAATGGATACATATCACTGACATCACACTCTACATGGCACTGAAATTGATGTTTTGTCTCCAATAGGTGATGATTTATTATGGTTTGGTCACAGTGCTCTATCTGACTGCTTTCATCACAAATGCAGCATGTGTCTATTACGGGTCTTACTATGGTCATTTTGCTGCTGCAGCGGTAAGTTTGTGATATCTTACATATATTACACAACTGCTTGTTCAACTAAATATTTTTACACTTTGCAAGTTTTATATTTATTTTTGAGGCAGGCATACAACCATCCGCAAGAGTATAATATATATAAATATATGAGATAAAGACTCAAAGGCTTCTAAACTCAATACTACATTTTAAACGATGGACAGTGCACAAGAATAGTTTGACAGACTAAATAATTCTTAATATATTTTCAGTTTTTTGCAGCTGTGGTGACCATAGCATATGGTGTGAGTGCTTTCTTTGCCTATTTGGATTGGAAAGGCGATGGAGGGAATGCTGCTACCAACACAGTGCCTACATAAGAACCCACAAAGAACAACTTGTGTCCCTCAGGTCCAGTCCGCAGGTCCTTTCGTACTGCAACATAAATACACTTATTTATGATTGCTGGCTCAGAACATGACCACATGACTTGTCACACTGTTTACACGTAATTATCTGTATGTACAAATATTTCAATATTTGAAATATTTGTGGTAGAATGGCTTTAATGATACATATTTTAAGCATTTATATTAATGATATATATTAAAATATTGTGTACATTTAAGGATGAAATTTGATTATTTTAAAAACATGCATTTGTTGTCATTGTCTTGACTCATTTACTACTTTTGGAAATGGTATTTACTTAACAAACTTATTCCAAAGTCACATTTACAATACATTCAAATACAGTAGTATTATTATAACAATAACAAACATGTAGTACATTACAAGTATATGTACATTATCACACTACAGATTACAGATACCATTTTATTTTACCCTGGAGAGTAGGGGAAATAAAATTTAAAAAAACTTTCAGTAGAACCCTGTGATGCCCATGTATTGTTATATTGTGTTTCATGCTGCTTTTCTGTTTAATGCTCAGTAAGATTACTCACCACTTAAAGGCAACGTGTAGCAAGAAAGTGAACAAAGCTTTGAGATTTGCCGTATAACCCTTTACTTTAAAACAATTTGTACACAGAAAGAAATATTTACTTCTCTCAGCATCCATTCTAATGTGCCACATATATACATTTATAACAAAAATAATTATCATAGGCTTGTTCTCACCCATTTTAAATACTCAACAACAGTAAAATTAGTCTTGAAAGTAACAAGGAAAACATAAATTGTTATTGTGCTTTAGCTGACACATCTTGACTGATGCCTGTAAAAAGCAAGATTAGACCCTGCAAAACAAGCAATCGTATTACCTATACACATTGCACAGTCAACAATAAGGGACATTTCTTCACAAACAAAACACTGGGGCTACAATCCAGCACCTTTAGGCAATTTAGAAGGCATTACTATTGGGCAGATCTGTGTAAAGTGTCATTTACTAGAGCTGAAGGTTTTGTATGAGAGGACACCAGAGATGTTATCACCAGTCCTTGGCTCAGATCCAAACCTCTGCCTTCCTTTTCCTATTAAAACACACAATCAGCATTAGTAGCCTAATTAACAACATTCTATTCTATTTTGTGTGTGCTCCGTCCACTTTAGTCTTCGCTATTGTTATCTCTGGGGACAAGCCTCTGAGCAAGACCAAAGCAGTCACCACGCCAATCAAACTCACAGCCTGGAACATACCCTAGAAATACCGATCCACCAGCCACATATAACGCTGGAAACACACGAGTAATTTGTAGTGGAAGGGCAAGCGCAGCTTTAGCAGATCGAAACGTGCAGACAGCGCGCCAAAGCGCCACGCAGCCGAAGCCGCTCGTCAACACAACATACGCTCCAAGCTTATTTTTCCCGCTCGAGGCCCGCCCAGTGAATCGGTTTTCAGTCAAAATACATAGAAAATATGCTTTCATTGATGGTTTGTGAGGACTGGCCATCATGCACTGATTAAATATCAGATGGAAGACTGGCTCGGACTGGCAGTGATTCTAGACTTTTTTTTTTCCATTTATGAAGTCTCGCGTTTGACCACAGAGACAGTGGAGACAAACATATTCTGCTCGTTTTTGCCCAAGTAGTCTAGGTATAATGTGCTCTAGACTTCACCATATAGAAACACAGAGGCAGGAACTGAGGCTACTCCGCTCACTGCCTGTATGCCAGCGCCGTAACCCCGAGCTCATCTCGTACTCACACTGCATGCGGTGCAGCTCCGGCCCGGTAGCCACAAGTATTCCGTACAGTACAAAATGAGATGACCTCAGACGGCACGCCGTGCAGTCCCGTGGTACCGGTGGAGGTACCACGGAGCTCCGGATCAAATCCGTTATTCTATTTTTGCCAGACGTCGGAGCCGACCGCAAGCCTTTTCCCTTAATAAGTAAATAGTTATTGCGTGAAGGCGTGGTCTCGCACATGCAACTTCAAAAATCGGTGACCGCAATAGCACAGCCTCCAGTTCTCCTGTGAGTAGTAACTAAACCGGTCCGGCACAGGAGTCACAGATGGACCGCACCTGGTCCAGCAGCGAGGTGTGACATTAACTGGAGGCTCTGCTGTGGCTCCTCTCCCCTAAGTGGACAGGTTTCCCGCATAGCTGGGTCTCCCTCCCTGCCCGGTGCCCAGAGAGCGCGGCCGGGAGATGTGCGAGAGGCCTGCCACATTGCGGCTTGACCCTGCTTGTGTTTCTTGTATGGTTATGGGGCCTTGGTCTGTTTGCCGTGGCGCCGTAAGTAAGGCTGTGCTTGGAGTATCATGTCCACAGGGCTTCGTGTTACCGCGCCAATCTCGAGAGCCTATCCAGCTGGGGCTCTTTTATCCCCATGGCCTTGCCTCGCGGGGTAACCAATAGCGAAGCCCGTAGGTGGGCGGAGCACACACGAAATAAAATTTACAGTTACCTAACCTAACTATAGTTCTATGAGTGTTCGTGAGCCCACCTACCTTTAGGTCTAGCTGGATGGTCTGAAGGGAGTTATGTGGCTAGCGGCCGGTATTTATAGCGCATCAGGTTCCCGGACGTGTGCAAGGCTGTGGGCACGACTGGCGCAGTGACTGCTTTGATCCTTCTCAAAGGCTAGCTTGGCGCCAGAGAGAGGTAACCAATAGCAAAACATACACTCGCATACACTCATAGAACTATAGTTACGTCAAGTAACTGTAATATACCACATTGACCAATATGTTGCCTTCTTACAGCTTTGTATTCAAGAAACATTTCCTTGAAGGCCATAAAGTCTGTAAATGTGAGTAACATGTCAAAGATGTCAGCTGGAACCTCTTCTTTGTGTTGCCTGCAAAAAACATACATCAATATGAATTGCTTGAGTCGACTACTATGTCTATGTGAACAAGTCAGTCTTGAGTAAGGTAAGGATTAGACATCACATTAGAAGTTGAATGAAGGAATTCATGTTGAAGTCTGGGATTCTCTCTGTAAGCTGCTGTTCCAGGTGTTTCTCCAGCAGATTGACCTATAAAAAGAAAACATTCAAGGAATATTATGTTGCAGCCGCACTGGTGCAAGTGAAATGGAACAGCATATTGATAAATTCTTACCAGTCCAACTTACATAATCATTGAATATCTGAGTATATATGAGTTTATTTTCATCTGAATCTTCAAACTCTGTGTAATATTTCTCCATGAAGCTATGTTGAAGCTGCCGAAACTCATTTTCTAAAAGACATAAATAAAAAAATAAATAAATAAAAAAAAAACAAAAAATGTTACCAACTGAAATATCTTGAGGCAAAATGCTGGTAACAAGTCTTACCCACAATAATGTCCTCTATGCAACCAACTACGGCATCAAAAGCAGCTTCGGCTGCGGATGAACTATAGAAATAAAGTTACAATACATACACAAACACATATATAGTTAGGTTGCAAGAATATAACCATAAGCAACACGTCAAATCCAAAGAAATATGGAATACCACCTTGAAACTGCAAAGTTCTCCTCGTCCATGTCAATCATTTCAACATTGTCTGCTGTGCAACACAAATCTGAAAAATATAAACATTAATTTAGTACATTAACATATATAAACCTTTTGCAAACTAGATGATTTGAAATAACGACAGTGCCCACGACTTGCTTAATGGGCACGTTAGTGTTAGCACAAGCGACAATAAGCTAGCCACGTCACGGAAACGGTGATCAGCAGAATTGGCTCAGTCATTAACCCTTTGTTATTTACAATAACTATTTGATTCCCTGGAAGCTTACTTCGTTCTTTGATGTCCATATTGTTAAGTATAGCAACGCAACGTTAATGGTGTTAACCAGAACTGCATGAACAACAGTAAATCAGTCAAATAGCGAACGCAACATCGGTTGTCAAGGAAACTGATCTACAGTCTAAATGATCCGAGTGAAACACGTTCACGTGTACATGGTTCCTACCAAGCACATCTGAGACAATCATCACAATGAAAAGCAATCTCACATGAACAAATTTATTACAAATGTCACAATCAAGTAACCACATCTTTGGAAAATAATTGGTACAATTATTTGCAGATGTTGTAATTACAACTCAAAATTTCTCCTCTTGATATGCTTTATAATCTATATTCCAAGATATGAACAGTTCATTTCAGTCATAAATGCTCCAGGTCTAGGCCTACAAGTCAGCAAACTGAGATTTTGTCTGAAAGGTGCAATTAATCTTCAGGGATAATTGTAATATATTTAGTGATCTGTGAGCTTACAGTGATCCAGTTCATGCATTACTTTATAGTAATCATTGCAGCATAAGCTTTTAAAGACATATTGTTGACCTGTTAATTTAATGAGTTTGAATTTTAAAGTAATAACTGATTAGCTTGTTCATACTTTCTTACCCATTTTAGATAAATTTTAGATAAATCCAAAATAACATAATCCTTAAATATTAATTTGGTCCCACATGTCTATACTTCATTATAAAGTATATGCCTGCTCTGGATTTGTTTTATTAATTCCTTTTACTGTTTTTACCACTAAATGAGGTACAACATGGTTCACTTTAACATTTCACATTTAATTTAAACAAAACCTGAAACATCACTGTTAAATCAACAACATATTTTCGGAAAGCAGTTACCATAATTTCTTATAAAATAAAGTTAAATCACATCATAAGGTTTCAAAGTAGCCACTCAAACAAAAATGCAGAGTGTTCATCACAAACAAAACTTAAGACATAATTTTTTTCCCGGCTAGTCTAACCTATGGCCAAAATAGAATGTAATATTTGCTTGGATTGAAGCTTCGATAAAATAGCCAAATTGTGTGGTTTTAAAGTCAAACAGGTATGCATTTTCCTTTGTTAAAGCAAAGCATCCATTAAAAATAAGCACAATATCAATATGTGAAATGAAGTTTTTTTAAATAGGAGATTGTGAATTCAAGTTTCTAATTTTCTAATATGCATTAGATTGTGAAGTAATTTTAACTACTTCTTTGCCTATGTAAACAGAAGAGTAAAATTATTATCAAGGAATACATTGCCCATCTTTAACATTCTGCCACTTTCAGTGGGCATCAAACTCACATATAAAAGTTACAGCTAATTTGGTCTGGTAAAAGGGTGATATATTAGTGCTTACAATTACAGTCACTGATGACTAGGAGGTGGTA
Source organism: Periophthalmus modestus (assembly GCA_019594935.1). Lineage (NCBI taxonomy): Eukaryota > Metazoa > Chordata > Actinopteri > Gobiiformes > Gobiidae > Periophthalmus > Periophthalmus modestus. The sequence goes on along the minus strand of JAIEZT010001390.1, from coordinate 27,703,662 downwards.
CAACATACGGAACTGCTACCTCAGAACACCATAAATCTGAATATGGACACCACAAAACGTTAATGTGGGACACAATTTCTGTACCTTGTGTTTAATACTGCATGAAAGGCTTTTTACCAGCCCATTCTTGTGTGACATTAAAAGAAGCAGCCTTGATTGAAAGCACAAAGAAATATTATCCAAGATGTGATAAAGGACTGCTAATTCTTTGTAAATGATGAAAGAGATGTGCAGCTTTCACTTCTTCATTTTTCAGAATCCTGACAAATGAAGGCCAGGTACCTGCAGCAGAGTGTCAGAAGGACAAAAACAGGAGATGAATGAGTGGTTTGGTTGCCCTCCTCTCATCTCATGCTATTCCTCTTTTGACCTCTGTGCAGACATCTCTTAGAACTCCAGCATCACAACCTTGTGGCATCCAACCCAGCCCAATTGGGCATGTGGAGATCAGAGGAGTTTGCAAACTTTGTGTCTCTCCTTGATGAAGGCAAGATGAGAAGAGTGTCAGGACACATGTGCAATCAGTCTGACACGGGTCTGGATATCCTGGCGGCATAAGGGGCACGTCTCTAACTGTAAGGCACACTCCATGCACATACCTCTGTTGACAAACACAAATATTTATTTAGTTGCCCTTCTCATGAAATATGGCAAATTGTAAATACAGCTTAAAGCATACCCATGTCCACACGGTCGCAGTTCTGTGTCAGCCATCACATCACAACACAGCGTGCAGCAATTATCTCGAATGCTAACCTGCTTTAATAATGCTAGTCGCCTGTGTCTGCAAATAAGAAAAAAAACAAAAAACAAAAACACATGAAATAGCAGATAAATATTAGAATTAACACTATGGCCTTATATTCAACCCACTGTACCTGGGCAAAATAATCTTTTCACTGGGCAGCAAAGAAGCAAAATCATTAAAGGTGCTGAACTTGACTGAAGGAGGATGGCGGAAAGGTTTGGCCCCAAAGTTAAATTCACACTGTTGGTATGACATAAAGCTCGCTGCTGCAAAGAACCCAGACCTGTCACAAAAGAACAATTTAACAAAAGGCATTCAATTAAAAGAGCACAATCTAAAGCTGCGACCCGGCCTGGATAAGTGGAAGAAAATTGATGGATGGAATCTTAAGCTGTACTGTTAACTTACGTTGCAGATGAAAACACCTGTTTTTCTGGTGGAAGTTGATGTCCATTCAAGTAGAAAATCATTTGCTTTTTGCTAAGATCCAATAGGAAGCCAATAGCATCTCCTAAAAATCACAAATGAGATGGATTTAGTCACAGATTTACAGTTTAACGTATAGTCAATAAAGTCATCTCCATTTGAACCATGATCTACATCTCTGAAGAAGCCTACCTTCTTTCCAGCAAGGATGAGAATGAGGTTTACTGCGAGCGTTATACCAGATGAGCTGCCTGCAGCCATCATATGCACATGAATATTCATCATCTCCAATTCCATAGCCCTCCTGCAGCACATTTGATCATACTTGAGTCATTACAAGGAGGGAAGATTGATGCCTCAGTACATAGTAAACAATTCAAGTTCATACATGGTTGAGGAACTTGCTGTCCTTCGTAGCCCATCCTATTTGCATGACACCTGATGTAATGACTGTTACTTCATAGTACCAGATGCCTGAATCTACACAGAATGTACAGCGGACACTCTCAAAAGATGAGGCATCACATCGTGCCTGTAAGAGGTAAAATATGTTGAAACAGGTACATTTTCAAACGAAATTTCATTACAAAATTACTACTATTTTTACTTCTAGTCCAGTGGGGGAGATCTTAAGGTACTCGCTGACATCATTACTGTTGAGCATGGCATTGATGTTTGTGAGATTAACTTTTTCATATGTGAACTGCCGTCCTTCTTTTAGAACTAAAAAGGATAATACCGGTAATAAAGAAAGAGAAAATATCTCCATTAGCAAATGGAACTGGTGTATTATATAGAAATCAGTGCATAAGCCGGAACTCACACAAGTTGTCAAGGCTCCACTGGGCACAGAATCCAACCTGTCTCTTTAGGTAATCTGGGTGTTCTGCCCAAGACTCAAGAACAGCAAGCTGATTACTGATACAAGACTCCGACACTGTCAGTTTATTCTCACCTGTTAAAGATTAAGTTAGGGGAAAAAAGAAATGTATAAAAAAAGTACTGAAAATATAAATATATTTAAAAAAAACATTGAAAATTGTATTTGTACCATAAAACTTACTTGTTTGAGAGAACTTTTCCAAGGCAATGAGAGCAAACAACATAACAGTTGGATGAGCCTCTGAACTCTGAGTAAAAAAAAAAAAGAAAAGATTATTCCCCACTGATTTTATTTTGGTTGTTGAACTAACAAACACAGCTATGCTTACCAAGCTTTCTAAAAGATATTCAAGGGTTCCTGGGCTCAGCAGGCCAATACTTGCCGGTCCTTAAAGAAACACCATATATAAAGACCATTAGCCTATTAAGACAGGTAAACTAATACATTTAATTTATAGAAACTAGTACACAATTGATCAAATAAACAAATTGTGTGGTGAAATGTCAACATTACCTGCTAATTTTTCAGCCAAGCACCCCAGAACTGCTGTAGTGTTTCTGTGTTTTGCAGGGCATAAAGCATCTTGTTTTGCTACAGCTGCACTCAGACTCAACATGTCAGACAGTTTTTGTAAAGCATCCTGTACAATAAATAAAAAACATGGTTTAGTAATTCCACAATGATTATCATGGTTGTGTATCTCTTTGACTGTTACTTTGTGACCACATTTTTTTTGTCAAGTAAATATTGAGTGAAATGTGAAATGCCAAATCACTTGAAATCTGATCATTCACACTGTTTATTTGAGCTTTTTTGCAATAGAGAGCCAAACAAACATCATTTACAAAGGGAGTAAGCATAAGTACAAATACTTATGAGATCTTACCCCATATGCCAACTTTCTTAAGTTGAGCATTACACACCCTAAGTGATTACAAATATGATTAAATCAACATACATACACAAATAGTCAAAAGTTTGGACACACCTTCTCATTTTTTTTTTCCATTATGTTGGTTCTACTTTTCAGATACATACGGAAAACAACAAATATATGATGCAAGATAAATGGAATTATGCAGCAAAGGAAAAAATAATTCAATAAACTGCATTTAAAACTTTTTTTTTTATTATTAAAAGCCTCAAAAGTAGCCATGCTTTGCTCATTTTATGTTTATTTTTGTTTACTACATTCCATACATGTCCATTCATAGTTTTGATGTCTTCAGTGAGAATCTACAATGTAAATAGTAATGGAAATAAAGAAACAAAGTGTGTCCAAATTTTTAACCACTAGTGTATACTGAAAGCCTAAAGCTCAGTTTTTACCATTCACAAAAACATTATGATTTCACACAGTTGTGATTACATCTCAAACTTGGTGTAAAACCAAGTTAAAAATCTCCAACAATTACAAGTTCAACTTACTTTCGTTGGTAAGGGACACTCATCCAAAAGAAGTGTAATAACTGCAGGACCAAGGGGATCATCCAGAGGGATAACTCGAATAAGTGACTGGACTACCTCCAACCAGCCGTCATCTGAGGCAACATAAGAGAAAAAATAAGTTTAATCATTGAAACTGAACTTGTCTCAATTACTATCTGAGTTAGTAAGTAAATCTCAGTCTAAAGTGTAATTTTCTCTTCTACTGCATGCCTCAGTAACTTTGCTTCACACACTTGTGAAAATTGTCAACAATCCATTAAACATATTGGAAAGGTACATTATTATTAAGTAAGGGTCCATGTTGAAAAGGATTCAGTTATGTCATTCTAAATTCTGACAGTCTGGTTTCACATACCTGTATATTATTTTATTACGCATTAAAACCTCAATCTTGATCATTAACAATGCATGACTGGGTGACAGTGGGACAGGTGCTACAGGTGGTACAGTAATCTGAATTTGGGCAAGTCAACCTCAGCTATGACCAACTATTTAATAAGTTTTGTGATATTTATACAAATACTTCTAATGCACTGCACAAATTCATTCCTTGAGATATTACAATGATTGTAAAACATAGAGTTCTTACCCGTTTCTGCCATTTCATGCAAAGTTATCATAGAGTAAGGAGGTTCTTGGTCACTGTTGAAACAATAAAGAAACTTGAGTTAGATGTAGAAGCATTAGTGAAATATTTGTGATGACAATGCCATGTCTACCGATTAAAGCAAACGATTACATTTGTGTTTGTTTAGTTTTCTACACCAATTGTGTAAATAATATGAAACAACTGGAAATAACAAATGTATTAATGACTCATCACAGCTAAATACATGCATTTTGTCATCATTATGAAATATGCATATATATTGTAAATATAAAAAATAATAATAATAATAAAATGCATTGTGCATGTCTAATATTCTCAATGTTAGGGCCTACTTGTCTACAAGTGTCCTGATGACAGCCAATGTGTCCAGCACTAGGCCATCCACATTTTGCTTCTTGCGTCTAGGCTCATGCGGCCCTCTCCCTCTGCGTGGAGGCCTAACTGGATCCCTGGGCCGGCTGCTGCGTGCCTCTCCAACCTCAGCACCAACTGTAGTTCCGTGATCAACCCGCCTAGATTGTCCCCGAGATGCCCGGGTTGACCCATGGTGGTGGTCCTCGAAATCACTGTCGTCCCGGCACACACAGCTGTTTCCCATGGATGTAGTGGCAAGGGTCCCCCAAAGAGTAGTGAAGGAATTTGAGGAAGAAAGGCGAAGCAGAACCTGTGCAAGGCTTCTGCAGGCACAAAATGTAATCCAGGCAGCTACTATCATATCATTTGGAAAGATGGATTTGGTGGGATACTTGTCCCAATCAGCTGGGTGAGGTCAGCATAAGTAATCATGTTGTTGTCATGTAGAGATAAAAAGATAAAAGCCAGCAGTCTTATTATATGGATCATGAAGTGTTGGTGGTTTCATTAAGGCAGTGTTTCAAACATGGTTGATATCTTGTATCCAGCCCATATTATAACCCTGAAACAAAACAAAAAGGGAAAAAAACAAAGTACATAAGCAAAACTTGATCCAAAATAAACCGAGTCAGCTGCACATGAGATATTCTCATCCTTTCTACTTGACCACATATTGCATTTTTATAATAATAATAATTTTTAAAAAGTGTTTACAACTACAAAAATAAACAAACATTGAAGACATTTTATTTTGTCTGTAGTGTTCTTAGCCTACTGATGTTTTGTAAGTTATGAATACAATGTAGTTCATTTCCACATGTAGTGTTCTCATATTATATTATAAAGCAAGTGTTTTACTTAGCATGTCAGCATAACATCAACAGACTACTATCCATAATAGTGCCACTACCAAAGCGTTTACTAGCTGGATAATAAAATAACCACTATAATCAACCAAACGGGGAACATGAGACGACACAGCAAATATGCACATACTTACGACAAATGTTCTTGAAATCTTTGGTAACTCAGCATAAACTAGTCCGAATAGGGTAGCACCCTAGCACAATAGTACTAGCCCTCTAGCAAAACAAATCCCAAGACTTGCTTGCAGTTAGCAGTTAGCAGACTACTGTCAAGCACCACAAGGCTAACACCATTAGCACGAAACTAACAGCGAGTTGTCCACAAATACCGGCGAAGTGAATAGACAGTTGTCTCTGCACGCGTGTAAAGTAGAAACATAAATTAAGTGATAAGGTGCTAACATTACTGTACAAACCTATACCATTGTAAGCTATCGTTATGACCACAGAGCTAAGTTCCGTAGCGTCGGCGGTGTGCTAACTGTTAGCCATAATCAGCTGTGGGTGTGGATCTGGGCTGTGGAGGCGATCTCGCATAGAATGACCAGCAGAAAGTGTAATGAAATCAAGAGAACATCTACAGAAAACGATTTGTTTTAAAATCTGCATTTTCTAGTATAAACTCTCACCTTGCACTGTGCTTTGTTGTGGGCTCACGTATGATGTGTCCAGTAGAGGCAACAAGTAGCTAATTCATATCAGACATACAATTAATATAGAGAAAATGCGCGTTACTGTACACATTTTTGTTTATTGTAGAAATAATAAGTCAAGCAGAAAACAGTATTCCATGAGATCAGAGAACATAAATCCAACTGTCACCAGAAAAAAAAAAAAAAAATAATAATAATAATAATAATGATAATAAATATGTGTGTGTGTGTGTGTGTATGTATATATATATATATATATATATATATATATATATATATATATATATATATATATATATATATATATATATATATATATATATATATATATATATATATCATATCATATCATATCATATCATCATATCATATCATATCATATCATATCATATGAATAATAACAATAAAAGATACAATAACACATAAAACTCATGTATTATTTAACTATTTATTAAAGTGTGCACTGTAAACTGTGAGAATCACAAACTTTTCTTTGGTCCAGAGATGTATTAAAAGAGTTGTTGCAATACATTCCACTCCTTCCTAGTTCTTCAGAGAATCTTTGAGACCTTGGATGGAACGTACATGGAGCCGTTTCAAAGTTTGGAGGAAGCCGACCGTAGTCACTGGAGGTGGTTTCATACATGAGGTCCTTGTATTTTAACTGAGGAATTACAGGCAGAACAAGGCTTCCAGTCCCACTAGTTTCGAACAGGGTTTTGTGCTTCTCGGACTTTGACATCCTGCGATATCTGTGTAAAATAGAAACTGAACATTTATTCTGAGAAAATGTTAAACTTTACATTTACTTAATTTACTTATTGGTTGCCACAGAATGAATGTCTATAGTGGTATACTACACTTTGTCTGTGGATGCTACAATTTGAGCCCTATGATGAAGTTAAATATCTTTGACAAAAAATACATAGGGTTGTGACTGGTTGGAGTGTTTGTCCATGCAAAACACATGCCTCCAGTGCACATCCCCATCAAATAAACAAATTATAATATTATGATTAAGAATATTCACATTCACTCACCCGATGGTCTCTTGGTAAAACACACCGTTGACTGTTTATGATTTAAAAACCGTCTTATATGTTCCTCTGAATTGAACGAATCCCTGTTCCCATGGCAACCTCAAACATGTGTTGAAAAATAAACCCAAATGTTTCCGTTTAAAAAAAAATGAAAAAAGTACAAATAAAAAAGCTTTACGGTTTTTAATAGTATATAATAACCAGGCATTGGTCGTTTGCAGTTTTAAGCCTTTTATTAATTATGAAAATTGAAGATGTACGTCATCATTAGGAGGCGGCCTGTGTGTGACGTCAAACAAACACGACGCAACCAGATTGGTAAGCAGATTCGCAGCACACAAACCCGTCTCAGAAATCATAGAAAAGAGACTTATTTTGAGAAACAATTGAGCCACAGATACCTAAACCCAACCAACGAAAATGGACAGCGCCATTCAAAGAGATGGGAGACTCTTGGACTTGACCGATGATGCCTGGAGGGAGGATAGGCTCCCATATGAAGATGTCACTATCCCTCTGGTAAATAATACATTGGTCTGTCAGTGTGTCCTATATTTAAGAAAAACAAAACAAGTATTTGTTTAATTATTTGTTGACAACACTGTCACCCTCTCCCCAGCAGAGCCATTTTACTGAATTTTAAGTATCTATTTACTTTGACTTCCTTTCTCTGTCAGAGTGAACTTCCTGAAGCTGAGCAGGATAACGGTGGATCCACAGAGTCAGTGAAAGAACAAGAGATGAAGTGGACAGACCTGGCCTTGCAAACCCTTCATGAAAATACACCAAGCACCGGGAGCTGAGAGAGACTAAACTTACAATACACTGATGCTAGCAAGAGGTTTTTGCATATTACATTTTCATAAAAAAATAATACGTGATTTAATACAATGTACAAAAGCATCTTACCATCATTGTATTGCAACATTATGTGCCTTCACTAAAGGAAAAAAAATGACACTGTCATTTAAGCTTTTGGACAGCATCATGTGGTCCTTTCCCTAAAAGGGCTGAAGGGTAACGATAGGAACCACCTAGACGGTCCCACAGTGTTAAGTATTGTCCATAGTTATAGTTGAAATACAAATGGTGGTCAACATGATGAGCAGCTCCATTGATTAGGTGGATTAGTTGTCCAGGAATTCGGTAGTCCCCATCGTGTATAGAAATTGTCCAGATGTTGACAAAGAGAAAGAGTGACAGATAGACTCCCTGAAAATATGTTATATTGATTGTGCTGTTGTATTTTCTCTGGATCAACCAAAAAGAAATGAATTTCTCACCTTATGGAGTGGAAAAAGGAATGGATAAAGGTGATAGGGCAAACTCTGCAGGAAGCCATCCAGGGGGTGGAAAGCATGGCTGGCAAAAGGTGTAGGAATCTTAAATATGTGGTGCTGTTTATGTAAATGCTGAAACAGACAAAAAAATAAATTGTATTATTTGTGGTGTTAACTGTTTCATACAGTTTACTCAAAATATGTATGCCTTTACCAAATGTTGGTGTCCTAATATAGATAATAAGTAAATTTTACCTTGTAAATGTTCTTGTGATGCATAGAGCGGTGGATCCAATAAATGCACATGTCGGTAAAGAGCAGAAATCCAGATATGCTCAGCAACACACCAGACACACCTGCAAGAGCTAAATATTATTCATTGCACCTTTACACCTTTACATTGGAATATGTCAACTAAGATTGAGATGCTTTTACCTTGAGAGGTTTCATATAAGTTGTCATAAAGTTTGCTGTATCCTTTAATCTCCCAGTAAAAGAGACCCACTGTAGGAAAACTCATCCAGAATATAGACACCAATCCAAGCTTAATCTCTTGTTGTACCTGGTTCTGTCATTTAAAATTACATTAAAAATAGTTAAAGAAAGCATTAAAAGTGAACTTAAATATCTGATTGACACACTGTACCTTAATAAAGTGTGGATGTTTCATGAGTTTATGGTCAAACACATAGTAGAAATTAAGAGCACCAAATCCCAGGTAAAGTAGTTCTGCTCCGAGAATAGTAATAATCCATAGGCTGAGAATTTGCCGCATGGTGTAACTTTCTGGCCAGGAAACTGGGTAAACCAATGGAGTAAAGACGTAATAATCCATAAAATTTAGTACATGATCCATGTCTGAAACAGTAAAAAAAAAACAAAAGTGTATTTTTACACAAAAACAACCATATGGTCCTCTAAAAGTGTAATGTTTAATCCAAGCCTCCTAATTCCTGCCTCATCGACATCTTGGCAACAAATCACAACTGCAGAATGTTTTTCTTTAAAGTCAAACTGACCTGATGATCAAATGGTTATATCAACTGGCTGTGACTTTGCTGAAGAAAAACTGGCTGTGCTTAATGAGGCCTTGTTGCAAAGGTCCTGGTGTACGTGTCAGCTCTGGTGAAACAAGATCCTTGCATATTTTTTGGTCCTCTACCAGATGCCTGGGAGCTTGAGGATTCTGCTTAGTATCAATGGTGTTCCTAGTACTGCACTTTTCTGGACTCAGAGTCTGTAGCCACTTCTCCAGTTTGGGGGTCACTGACCCGAATACACCAACGACCATGGGCACCACTGATGTCTTTACCTTCCATGTCTTCTCCAACCATTGGTATTTCTCTAGTTTCTTGTGTTTATGTTTTCTACTTTCCACATTTTATATACACATGGAGAACATCAAATGGGGTACATGACACAATATATATGGATATTATGTAGTAAAGGAAAAAAAAGTTTGTTTTTCCCTCAAAGTAGCCTCACTTTGCTTTGTGAACAGCATTGCAAACCCTTGGGCTCTATTTCACAAAGTAGGTTGAACTAACCCTGAGTTTAATTTCTGACTCAGAGTTATCCTACTCAGACAGATAACTCAGAGTTTCTTGTTTTAGAAAACAGGTTTGGAGCAGAGTTAGACCACTCAAAGTTTGTTCACTTTGAGCTTAGCTGAGGAGAGAAGCCATGATCAATGGGTCCCAGAAAAGAGGATTCACCAAGGCAATGGTAAACCAGAGGAGGCTTCCATTTTAAAGTTGACAGGAAATCATGACTGTGGACAGATTAAATTCAAGTTTGATATTAAAATAGGACGTTAAGTGATACTTTAAGATAAGCTAAGATAAGATAAGATAAGATATGCCTTTATTAGTCCCACAGTGGGGAAATTCCAGCATTGCACCGCACACATAGAACAGAAGGAAATAAAATAAGACAAGATAATAATATAAATAGAAATAATTTAAGAAATAGATTCAAGGATAACTCTAATATACACATATATATATATATATATATATATATATATATATATATATATATATATATATATATATATATATATATATATATATATATATATATATATATATATATATACATATAAATATACATCTCCGTAAAGTGACTTGTGAAGTGAGTATTGCACATACTTAATGAATAATTAGTGTGATACACATTTTCCAAGCCAATTTATGAAGTTATCATGAGCAGTAAATTGTACAATAAATTAAGTTGTACCCTATTAAAAATTAGAAATTGAAATAAAATGTATATATAAAAATGAAAAATAATACTATATAAAGTTCAATATGCATCAAATTTAGAGCTGTCCTTTAGGAGCAGATTCTGGTTAAACTCTGGGTTAGAGGAATGAAAAAACCTGCTCTAGACTAGGTTAGGTTGACAGAGTGACTTAGGGTTTATGTATTAACTCTGAGTTGACTTCTTTTGAGGTTTAACAAGGAGTTTGAACTACACCTGCTTCTCCTGAAGTGTCCTGAAATGGCTTTCACTTCACACGTGTCAGGATCAAGAAATGCTACAAATGCAAACCAGGGTTAAAAACAAAGGGTGGTTATTTGTATTTATTTATTTTTTACATTTTAGTTATCTTGAGTTTGTTTTTTTGTGTTTGTTTTTTTTTTCCCCCCAGTGAGAATCTAAGTAAAGATTAAAGAAGAAGAAAAAATAAATGAAAAAGTGTGTCCAAACATTTGACTAGTAGTGTATATAATAAAAGAAGGGATTAAATCTACTTGTTATTCTTGCTGTTGCTGTATTTTGCTTTCCACCCGTAACTACTGACACCGCATAAAAGTGTGTGTGGTATGTGATTATATTAGTTTCATTCACACAGTAGGCTCCTACATTTATAAGCTATAAGTTATTTAAGCTATATAAAATTTAAAAGCTCCGTGAGAATATCCCACTGCACTGAGGAACTTGAATACAACACGTGAGGCCGTGTTTTTTGCTCACGAGCGCTGTTGTCGGTTTGTCTGCGTAATGTGCAGTACCGTGTGCATCCCCCACTCCCCCCTCCCGTCCCAATAAAAACACACTAACCATCATTCATCGTTGTTCTAATAGCATTGTTTTTAACGACTGTATCTATTTACCATCTCTATTAACTAGAATATTGACTGTTAAATGATGGCACAAATGTTTATTATGTGTATTATGTCTTTTTTTTTCTTTTCTTTTCTTTTCTTTTTTTTTCTTTTATTTTTTTTTTTTTTCTTTGTTCACTGTGCTGTTTGGACTCCATTATGTAACCTTGTTTTCCTCCAGCATAATTAATTATTCCAGGGCTGTGAGTTCTGTGTAAAACTGGGATGTTCTGTGTTCTGGTCTTATGTAATGAGCATCTTCCACCTCTTTCTCAGCGTCGTGTGCTTAGTTTACCACATCGTGTGCACAAACTCTTTGTATGTGACGTTCCTGCGTGCAGCGTGCAGCGTGACTCACTGGAGTTTGCACCCGGTCCCACTACATCCCATGCACTATAAAAGCGACAGGACTCTGTTATCATAACACACCGACTTTACAGCGGAAGGAGACACACTGACTTCAGTTATCACAAAAAGCCAGCGGGTTGAGAGAATGGATCCTTGTGACTGCTCCAAGAGTAAGTTGTCGGGCTTTTCCTCTTGTTAAAAAAAATAATAATCTTAAAATTCATGAATATCATTTTGACATTGTTATTTTTGTCTTAGCTGGAAACTGCAACTGCGGAGGATCATGCACTTGCAAGAACTGTTCCTGCACTAGCTGCAAGAAGAGTGAGTCTGTCTTAAATTCAGCTTAATATTGTGTCAAATGGCTAGGTGTTACAAATGTGGGCCTTATAACCTCTGCCTCTGGTGGTGGGGTATGTGAGCGCTGACAGTCTTTTAGATACAATTCAGGAAACTTATCACCCATCCATGACCCTCAAACTATAACTTTGCTCTAATCTGCAGGTTGTTGTTCTTGCTGTCCATCTGGATGCAGCAAGTGCGCCTCTGGGTGTGTGTGCAAAGGGAAGACTTGTGACACCAGCTGCTGTCAGTGAAGCCTTGCTTAATTGTGTCCTGATTTATTGTGATGGAACCGTAACCTACGTTGCAATTTTGTTTTTGTACCCACTAATAAATAAACTTTAATGGAAAAACAGTTTGTGGAAGTTACTTTCTAAATTTCTTACAAGGGAGGGTCTAAATTGGTGCTTTGAACTTGGCAGGCCTGCTTAGAATGCAACAATATTATAAAGTGTATTGAAGATGGGCTATGTACTACCTCAAGTTTGGCTTTAAATTGAACAAAAACTCCTGCCTAAATCGGTGATATTTATGGGTGGTTGCCGTTTGCCTAATTTTAATGAGTTGTATATCTAGCAAGGTCATTTAATTGATCACTACAGAACTAAAATTCAAGTGGAACAGGTCGGATTGTTTTAAGTGACGCACACCGGAAATGCACTGTAGCGAGCAGTGTTCTCGGTCGCTAAGCTAGTTGAAGTGGGTGTATTGTTAAATCATGCCGAAAGTCGTGTCCAGGAGCGTTGTCTGCTCTGATACCAGGGATCGCGAGGAATATGATGACGGGGAGAAGCCATTGCACGTCTACTACTGCCTTTGCGGACAGATGGTGCTGGTGTTGGACTGTCAACTCGAAAAGCTGCCCATGAGACCTAAGGATAAAGCCAGAGTTATAGACGCGGCTAAACACGCACACAAGTTCTGCAACGTGGAGCAGGACGAGACCGCTTATATCAAAAGAGAAGCGGGAATAGAAAGACAGTTTAGAAAGAAATGTGGCAAGTGTGGTCTGTTGCTATTCTACCAGCACCAGGAGAAAAATAACACTGCTACTTTTATTGTTGACGGAGCCGTGGTGAAGTTTGGCCAGGGCTTTGGAAACACCAGTGTCTACAGCCAGAAGCAACCAGAGGCCCCCAAGAAAGTGCGAGTGATGATGACAAAGAGAACCAAAGACATGGGCAAATTCAGCTCGGTCACAGTCTCCACCATCGATGAAGAGGAGGAGGAGATCGAAGCCAGAGAAGTGGCGGACTCTTACGCTCAAAATGCCAAAGTCATTGAAAAACAGCTGGAGAGGAAGGGCATGAGCAAAAGAAGACTACAGGAACTGGCTGAGCTGGAAGCCAAGAAGGCAAAGATGAAGGGAACACTTATTGACAACCAGTTTAAGTGAGAAGAGGGGACTTTAAGGACATTTATGAACATTTAAAACATCTAGGTATTTGTTACTTGTGAACAGCATTTTTGTGGTTTCCAAGCCATAGATTAATTGTAAATATGCCTATTTTTATTTGGACTCAGTTAAATAAGAAATAAGAACTTCCATGCTTTGTATTCTATAATAAAGAAACTCGATGCAATGTACTCTGCATGTCCAGATCGGTGTGATCCGTGTCTAACTCTGGCATTTCTGTGAATACAAACAAGCAAAATCACTCAGCAACCTATATATTTCAGTGTAACTTGTCTTTTATGTTTGATATGAAGCCTATTTTAATAGCCTACATCTCATCTAAGTTATATAATTACTGTTAAACATTGGGTAATATTTAATATACATACTGACCGTGTGCTTAGTTTACCACATCGTGTGCACAAGCTCTTTGTATGTGACGTTCCTGCGTGCAGCGTGACTCACTGAAGTTTGCACCCGGTCCCACTACATCCCATGCACTATAAAAGCGACAGGGCTCTGTTATCATAACAGACTGACTTCACAGCCGAAGGAGACACACTAACTTCAGTTATCACAAAAAGCCAGCGGGTTGAGAGAATGGATCCTTGTGACTGCGCCAAGAGTAAGTTGTCTTTGGGCTTTTATCTTAAAATGTATGAATATCATTTTGGCATTGATAATTTTGTCTTAGCTGGAAACTGCAACTGCGGAGGATCATGCACTTGCAAGAACTGTTCCTGCACTAGCTGCAAGAAGAGTGAGTCTGTCTTAAATTCAGCTTAATATTGTGTCAAATGGCTAGGTGTTACAAATGTGGGCCTTATAACCTCTGCCTCTGGTGGTGGGGTATGTGAGCGCTGACAGTCTTTTAGATACAATTCAGGAAACTATCACCCATCCATGACCCTCAAACTATAACTTTGCTCTAATCTGCAGGTTGTTGTTCTTGCTGTCCATCTGGATGCAGCAAGTGCGCCTCTGGGTGTGTGTGCAAAGGGAAGACTTGTGACACCAGCTGCTGTCAGTGAAGTTAATTGTGTCCTGATTTATTGTGATGGAACCGTAACCTACGTTGCAATTTTGTTTTTGTACATCTAATAAATGATCTTTAATGGAAAGTTCGTAATTTTTTATTTATTTATTTTTTTAATTACAAACGCATGGCAAGGGATGTGCTGTGATGAAATTGCTGATATATCCACTAGAACCATAGGAATTATTTTAAAATTGGTAGGCCTGCTTAAAGAGGGGTTATGTATTGTGACTCAAGTTTAGATTTAAATTGGACAAAAACTCCTGCCTGAATAGGTGATGTGTAATTGTGGGTAGAGTTGACGTTTGCTTAATTTGAATAGGATGTATATTTAGAAAGGTATTTAATTGCTCACTGCGGAACTTAAATTCAAGAAAACATCTGTCTACCTAGGCCTTACCTTATAACTTGTGAACAACATCTTTGTGGTTTCTCTGCCATGGATTGATTTGCCTATTTATTTTTTTTGGACTCTGTTAAACATTAAATTGAGCTTCCATGCTTTGTATTCTATATTAGAGACTCCAGATTAGTGTGACCCGTGTCTAACTCGGGCATTTCTGTGAATGCAGAGTGACTCAGCACCTCTTAAAAGGGCACTTTTAACAGAATGATGCATGCTTGAAATCTGATATCAAAATGTGTAAAACAGGCCAAAGTAGCAGGTTAGTCTATTTTGCAGATTTTTATTTTATTTTTTAAATGGCACTCGTATCTTTCTGCATGCATACTATATGACCATAGACTGTATATAAAGTCTATGTATGCGACCAAGCCAAAGCCTCTTAGAGAGCGAGGAATTTTGTTGGAGCATCTCTGGACTAGTGCAACAGGGACAATCCACTCCAGGACCGTCTGTTGCCTTGAGATATTTTGGTCAGGGGCGCATGAGGACAACTTTCATCTAGTAATACCAGCAACCTAACCGGCTTGCCTTCAATAACCACCTCATGATCTTGAATTGATTTGGCTCTGCGAATGCGAACAAAGCAATTTCACTTTCATTCTTTTTACTAGTAGGCAGTCTCTAGTTAAGAGATATCCTCCCTTCCGCACAGCTGCGCTGTTGAGTGTTCTAACGTAGCGCAGTCGAGGAAGAAAAAGACCAATCACGTGGGAAGTTTGGTCCAATCAGAATTAAGCACAAAAGTACCGGGGCAAACAACACTTTGTAATTAAAATGCTTCGTGTACGATTTTAAAACCAATTAAGATAAGCATTCTCACTTTTAGAAGTAGTTCAGGATACAATTAACATCTGATTCATATTAGATCTGTCCTTTTATTCCGGTTTCGCCCATTTTAAAGACTGAACGGTAAGCATGCGAAACTTAGCCTGCTAGCATGTGTGTGGTGCCTGTGATTCTGTGTGTACAATATTAAACTTAACTGGATTCAAATATAAGATGGTTTATACAAATCATACTTTCATGATATAAATAAAAGACATGTAATACTTTGAACGGTGTGTTATTCTGGTAACGTCTAGCAAATATCATGGACATTAGGGCGCGCAATGAAGGTGTCAGAATACACACTACACCAACAAGTTATAATGATGTTTTATGGATTTGATGGATATTGATCGTACGGTTTTCCAGTTAAAAAATAGACTGATGGACATTTCTTATTGTACACAGAGGTGGGCAAAGCAGCTAAAATTGCACTTAAATAAGACAAATAATTTAATCAAATAATATTTTTCAATATTATTTCTTCACTTCTAGACTTGTTCACAGTGTGAAGAGCAACTAAAACTTAAACTCAAGTCAGGTAAGAATACTCTTACTTTATAAAGTACTTAAGTGAAATTATGAGGTGGCTGGAAACAACTCATTACATTACCCATTAGATTACATTGTTTCCAAACTAAGTAAATGCGTGAGTATTCTCCACCTCTCTGTATACATCTGACCGTTTTGCTGTGCATGCATGTGTAAATTATACCCATATTAGTGCTAATATGCCAAATATTGTAGTGTTGAACTGTGCTGTAAACATACTTGTACATTTAAAGGAATGGACGCTGAGGGCTTTGGGGAGCTGTTGCAGCAGGCAGAGCAGCTTGCTGCGGAGACCGAAGCGGTGTCGGAGCTGCCTCACGTTGAAAGAAACTTGCAGGAGATCCAGCAGGCTGGAGAGAGGCTGCGCTCCCGCACCCTGACGCGCACATCTCAGGATGCGGCTGATGTCAAAGCGTAAGAATACTGTCACTTTTTCTTATTATTACATTCAATGTATTGTGATGATTATTATATATTACTATTATGAATTAATATAAACCAATACATTAATATATTATTCTGTGTTTATGTCTTTACTCCTATCTATATTTTATGTGATTACTACTTGTTTTATTGTGTTGTAATGCTGTAAAAGTGCTTTTTTTCCCCTTTTTTTTAAGCATATCACAATAAAGGAAATAACTTAGAGGTTTATTTGCTGTGATGAGGGACACTTACAAAATGTGACTACACATCTCTCTTATTGATTTATGGAGAAATAGGATTGTGGATGTCTAAAAAGTTTTGCAATGGGTATTATTTAGTTTGTTGTTCAACTCTGCACTGAATGGACAAGGCTTATAGTAATTTAATATAATTTCATGGGGAAATTATCAAATTGTCCTCAGCCAACCCTCATGCTTAATTTGCAAGTTTGACTGTATTGCCCTCTAGTGGGTTAAAAGCAAAAGTATAGTTCTGAGAGATTACCTTTTTTTTTTTTTCCTGATTTCAGATCAATTCTCCTGGGTTCCAGAGGTTTGGATATATTCCACATTTCCCAAAGGCTTGAAACCCTGAGTGCTGCTACAACCTTTGAACCCCTAGAACCAGTAAAAGATACTGACATTCAGGTATGTAATACCTGTAATAATGTCTTGGAAACAAGTACAAAACCGTAACTCCCTTTTTATCAATGGGATATCCATTTAGAATTTGCCGATTGATCAACCAGAATCAGGTTTGTACTTTCTGGTCTTGGTTGATAAAACACATTCTTTTTTTATGGGAAATGCTTATCTACTAAAAACACAATTTTGTGGAAACTGCAGACCCTTCATATGTTTATGGATTAATTTTTTACCAATACCACTAATGTAGGAAAGAATTAGTTTGGCTTAAATTTCATTAAGTAAAACTGATTATCAGGAACATAACTTGACATGTAGCCATTTCCATCATGAATACCACTAACATCCTTCTAATGAGATTTCTTGACTCACAACCCAGAAAATTCAAGAGGGGTTGTAATTTAAATATTAAAATTGTAAAATAACCTTTTAGATTTTATTAGACTGTCAAATTTGTTGTTGCAGAGATGTCATTGCTTTGTTTTAAAGCAAAGTTAATTGATTAATTGCAACTTATCTGGGAATGGGATTGCCAACTACTTTAGTGTTCAACTAATCATTATTTTGACTATATAGACTCCAAATTATGCTATTTGCTAATCAAAGAGTACAAGTATCTTACACTAATGTAACACCGGAAACATGTAAATTCATGTAATCTGAGTCACATTTAGTAAAAATCTCATTCACTGGCCTTTTGCAATCAAACAAATAATTGATTAATTGGAAGAATAATTGCTAGCAAATCAATTAGCAAAATAATAGTTACTTGTAGCCTTACTTTGTATTTAATGTCTATCAACATTATTTTGCAGTTATGGTGTGGTTTGTATGGTCATGTATTTCATTTATTTACAGAATTAACATAAGTAAGGCTGTGTTCAGCAATCCTTGTATGTTCACTGATGGTGGGAGATAAACGGCAATGTACTAGGTAGGCAGAGATCACATGACAATGTGGTTGTAAAGAAAGAGAAAGCGGAGCTGGCAAAAATGGCGACTGACTTTGGTTTGATCTGTCCTTGTCTCACTTTTCACTCTCCCATCTGGCTCCTCTCAATTGAGCTGTTCGCTTTGTGTTGGCTCACTATCATATGCATTCTGTTTATATTCCCTTGCAGTTTCTGCTCTCCCCAACTGTGTATATGCACCCTTCATTGTTGTTGGCATGCTTTCAGCAGATGCAATTGGCAAAGCGCAGAGCATCTGATTGACAAACACTGTTTTTGTGGGGGTGGTGAACATACTACCCTGACCATGTCTACAGTATGTGGATTGTAACCACAGCTGACAGTTAGTTTTTTTTCCTTCCATGTTCTTTCTTATGAATGAATGTGTAGCGTAGCGATATCCGCACGTGGCTTGCCTTTCCATGCATGTCTGCTGTGATGGATGACATGCTGTAGTAGATGCATAGTTGAGCCTATGGCACTTTGTGAATGGGTGTGTGCTGTGTATATTAAAATATAGCCTATGTAATGGCATGTATATAACTCAGCTTGGGTAAAGCATAGCAGACAGTGAGCATATAGAAGAGCCCTCCCTTATGTGCCTCTAAAACCCCTCATTAACTAAACATGACCCTTAAGAGCATGATTAGCCTCATTTCAAGACAGGATGTCGGAAGCCATCAACTGAGGGTTGAAAAATCCATTACTATAATTGCATTGAGCTGAGGGAGGGAGGAGAGAAAAGGATGCATGGATGGATAAAAAGGGAGGAAAGTGAGTGGGAATGAGGGAGGGAGGAGGCAGTGGGCTGTCAGATGTTGCGATTAAGTGAAGGAGGGAGAGGTGCAGGATGTAGCATGAAGTCTGGAGAAGAGGGGTATCACCTGATTGTAGGCAGTGATCATCCATATGAACCATGGTTCTTTCTCACCGATCCCCCCCTGTGTCTGGCTGCTAAGTTGGTACAATCCTCTGACAATAAAACCACCTCCGAAGACTCTTGATGTGGCACTTTTGCTCAGTTCTCCAGCTTGTGAACAAGAGTCACTAGTTCACTTTTTAGTATGGAAAAGCTGGACATAGATTAGGGAGCCACTTCAACCTAACATGGGAGATACATCACCGTGGGGAGCCTGCTGCTGTACTGCCGTACAGGCACCAGGGCCTTTCATGTCTACTAAATGCTTCACTATAGACCATAAAATGAAAAAACGCAATTTTTTAATTCGCATCACATCCTGACTTTTTGTCTTCCAGCCTGGAGGCTGGCCAATCCAATGTGAGTATTCCTTGCTCTCTCATGCACATGTACCGCTTGTAAGACATGTGCTTTTATATTTGTTACGCCAATTTTTTATGGTCTACTTTTAATAAATGCTAAGATGAATGGATTGAATAAACAAATAAGTAAGTATTTGAGAAGAAATGAAAAGCTTTGTTTGTGTATGTGACAAATCTTAAATTATATTTTCTGTATAGTTAGTGACGTTGTAAAGGGTGGGGTTGCTGTCTGTCACACATTAGTTGGAAGGTAGTCAGTTCATTGTGTCAAGGCAAATAAGGACAGATTTCTTTCTGTGAAGCAAACCAGCTTTCAGTAACCTTTTTTTCTCCACATTTTAAAATATTTTCCTTTGTCATATTTTCTCGTTTTTTCATTCTGCTGCTATATTGCCTGCATTTACTTGTATGTAATTAATGTTATGCATTTAACTGAGCTTGATTGGTGGGCACTACCATATTGCAGGAAATAGTTGTATGAATCTTTTAACATGATTGCTTGTGTCCCTGTGTGTTTTATATTTTTAGCCTTTGTCAGTGGTGTAGATTGTGACTTAAAAGCGACATTAAATGGGCTTTTTAAAAAAAAATAAAAATCAATGCTCTAGTAGCCTTCAAAAACTAGCTACTGTATTTGACCTTAACATGTTGTTTAGACCAGTGATTTCCAACCTGGGGCGGCATGAGACATGTCAGGTTGTCCTCATAGTCCTGACCAGTCAGAGGACAGGTCATGAAATACAAAGTCTGTGCAAATTATAAATGTATTTCAATTACTATTTGATTTTGCTTAGGAATCATTTTTGATGATGATGCAATTTCGGGGGCCGCGTTTGTGGACTTCAGGGTCCAGCAGGTCTCCAGTACAAACAGGGTCTCTTCAAGGAAAAGTTTGGAACCACTTGTCACATTTTTCAATATTTTGAAGAAACACCTCACCTCACCTCACCTTGAGTCTATTTCTTAAATTATTTCTAATTATTTCTATTTATCTATTATCTTGTTTTATTTTATTTCCTTCTGTTCTATGTGTGCGGTGCAATGCTGGAATTTCCCCACTGTGGGACTAATAAAGGCATATCTTATCTTATCTTAATTATCTTTCAATTGGCCATTTCTTTTGCATGTTAGAAGCTACATGACATAATTTTAAATCTGAAATTAAGTTCACTTGTTGTGTATCATAAAAAGCACAGTTATCTTTTAAAATGTGCACCGTGATCAGAGTTCTACTATTAAAATGTAATGCCTGTCAGAAAAATCACAATCAGATTTATTTTTTCCCAAAATATTGAGCCACATGTAATATTTTGTTTAAATAGTCAGATGGGTAAGGGTTAATAAAATGCCATGTTATTAGAGGAGACACATAGTATATAATAAGTGAATTGATACTTATTTTGTTATAATATTTATTTTTATTCTTTATTATGTCATAACATTTCTCTTTTGTGATATTTTGCAATCTTTAACAATCCAATTCAATGTATTAAACTGTATTGGGTCCAAATGTGGCTTTAAGTACAATATTCTTCACTGGGACAGGACATGTTACGGTATTTTTGAATATGCAAGATCTTGTGGCCTGAGATCTTTCCCATAGTTTAAAACACACTATATATTCCGTTCTTTCGTGCTGAGTGGTTTCCTGAGCTTTCGTTTAGACTGGATACATGTAAATCTATTCTGACTCTTCTGCTAATAGCCAGACCATTACAATAGTAAGCTTCATTCATACAGTAAAATAATTTACTATCTGTAGTGAGTTGATCATATTATTGTTTTTTTAGATGCATCTGTATGCAACATTTTGGAATTGCAGATGGCAGTTCATTTGTCATACAATTATCTAAATGTATTCCATTTCTGAAACAATGTGGCTCATGTGGTATATGTGGCATATTTTGACTTTGCCAGTATTCTGAATGCATATTGATTTCCATTTATATTCTTCTTTACAGGGCTTCTTAAAGAATGAAAGGGATAATGCTCTCCTGTCGGCCATCGAGGAATCCCGTCGAAGGGTCAGTATTGGCCTTGGCTTAGGCCATATGGCTTATGTTTTTTAATAATGTAATGTGTTTCGTGAAGTCTAGAACTTATTTAACCTCCTAAGACCTGACCTCTTGCAGGGCATGCTTTATTAATTTATCTTTGTTATTTGGGCTGATTGGGACCTGATGAGTGTAAAAACAACAAATTATCTTTTTACATTATGAGAACAATTATGTCCACATATGAGGACATTCGTTCTACGTTTTAATCATTTTGATGGAACATTTTAACAATGACTAACAAAAACTATTAAGTGCCTGAACACAGCAACATTTGTCATAAGTGTAAAAACAAAATGAGAAACAACAATTGTGCCTCTTGGAACAATGTGGCTCAACAATGTGAAGTGCTGCTAACTGGTCCAGGTCCAATATTCTGAACATTCTAAACTCTTAAAAATATTCTAAATTGAACATTTTTGCATTGTTGCTGTTCTTGTATGCTGTTGTTCTTCTTAAAAAAAATACATTCTGGCCCAGACAACCCAAAATGTGTTGTCCATATATGTGGATACCAGGTCCTAGGAGGTTAAACATTTGTTAGTAATAGTGACAAATAATCAGTTGTTAAACTTAAAGGAATCCCTGTAACACAACATTTAAAGTGCAAGTTCTAGAAAAAAGTTGGTGCATAAGAGATTGTCTGGTGTTGCCTTTAGGGAATGCTTTTAAAATGGCTTCCCTAATGCGCTGATCTAATAGGACTCGTGGTTAATTAGCTGCTGTTCGTATTGGCACTCGCTGCTCCCAGAGGAAGAAGGAATCACCTCTGATTGTGACATTAGATGGTATAAAGTTTAACAATTATTATATTATGTAAATGTTTAAGTATTTGTTGCTGATTTGTTTAGCCTTGTATTGCATATACTATGCCCTTATTTCTGATTTCAAGACTATGATAACAAACATAATTACTCCCGCTACCCACTACGTATATAACTGCCATACATAGTGAATGTGCAGAGACATGTGTGACAAAATTAACCCAGTAAAAGTATTTTCAATCTAGATTTGTACTCCCTGAGCTGGATGTTAATTATCTCATGATCCCATTATCTTACTTTCAGTCTCTGTGGAGGGTTAAATTAGACTCACAGGTGCCCTTGTGGGTCTCAAATTTGTTAGGGAGGGATCCCTATGTGATAGCCTGGCCAGTCAAGGCTACACGCTTTTCCTACATTTTACGAAAACGTACGATGTCCAATGGACATGAATAACAGGCGGATTACCCAGAAACGCAAGGTCAGTTTATGTCAAAACTAAAAATAAGGAAAATGATTGTGCAACTGTACTCAAAGCACACCTATTATACAAAATCAACTGTTTAGAGCATTTAATCATGTTATAGTTGTTTCCTCTCACCATTTACTCACGAAAAGTTGTATTTGGAGTGATTTGTGCATTTGAGGAATCTTCAATCATTTATTTTTCAGGCACCATTTTGCCACTGGTATATGCCCACTGCTTTGTACTCACTTTGTTCTCCAATTTTATTTTCTTAATCAGTGATACGCATAGGATTCAGCAGTATCATGTAGTAATTTCAGCTATCCATGGTGCTGAACGTCAGCTTCGATTGGGCACTGCTGTTTTCTGATGCAGACTTGTTTCTTTTATTAAGTTCAATACTGCAATTTAAAATCTCCAAATTATGACATAATGATCCACAAGTATGATAAATTATAACTATATAGCAGACACAAGCACAATAGATCTTCTTTAACTGTTAATCAGGCGTGAGGGTGAGAAATTATTTGGGCTCTTCCCCAAGAATATTTGTGGGGAGGAACCTCCTACATTTGAACAGAGAGTATGAGGAACTATTTTGCCAGGCTACTTATGACTAGCCATCAGTGTATTCTTCCTAGCTGGCATGTCACAGTATAAATGAAGATCCTAACTTGAGGATGTGTCTTTGTGATGCCTATCGACTGCAGACATTCCTATTGGCAGAGGAGTACCATCGGGAGTCCATGCTTGTGCAGTGGGAGCAGGTGAAGCAGAGAGTTCTACACACACTCCTCGGAGAAGGGGAAGATGCTCTGGACTTTACTCAAGATGTGGAGGTGCGCACATATGACATCTGATATCTGTCCATCTGTGCCTTCTGTCAAAAATAACAATAAACAGGTGATGTGGTTGTTACCACCTCTGCTTTCATTGCAGATTTGCCAAATGCCTCTACATTTCAAGCTGTAGTTGTCCTGTCCAATAAAGCCTTTGGCCAGACTAAAAATAAAAAAATAAAAACAGAAAAGTTAGCTCTTTTGAACGATAATGCAAATCAAGTTAATAAATCGGTCTCCTTTACACATTTGCTGTTGTTGGTGGATATTAATAGCTTACATTCACACAAATCATATTTCCATGTGGGATCATTTTGCCTGAATGAGCTAGAAATGTTTAACCTTAAATGTGGGAGGTTATTTTTGAATCTACTCGAAATCTTGATTATGTTCAGCTGTGCCCGGTTTT
The DNA here is from genome assembly GCA_019594935.1 of Periophthalmus modestus. Classification (NCBI taxonomy): domain Eukaryota; kingdom Metazoa; phylum Chordata; class Actinopteri; order Gobiiformes; family Gobiidae; genus Periophthalmus; species Periophthalmus modestus. Next base: position 27,679,508 of record JAIEZT010001390.1, on the reverse strand, counting down.
CTGATTGTCACAAAAATTACTTGTCAAATTACTTTAGTCACAATGTTCAGATATGCAAATAATTGATGCGGTTTTTATTGTTTCCAACATTTCCAACAGCCCAGCTTTGTGAGCGAAGTTTCAGCACCCGGAAGAAGTGCCTTGGACAGTACAGAAGTGGCTTATGGACGACAGGTATATCGTTTTAAAAAAATATCTAAAAACTGTTATTTTTGTTGTTTTTAAATTGCTAGTTAATTTTTTACTAAACGTATGTTGTAGTTTTGATTTGGCTTGTGCTTCTTGTCATTGTTTCTGTTCCTATTATGGAGCTTTAATGGGGTCACACAGTGAAGCAGGAAATGACAAATCAAAGGTATTGATTTGGAGCAAACAGGGACACGTGGGGTATTTTCTCTCTGTGTGGCTTTGTCTCCACCCTCACTGTCCTGTCTGACCTTCTTGTTTGTTTCTGAACTGCTCGTGAGTCAACGCTTCTCCTGACCATGTGCCGCCACATCGCCTGTGGTGTCATTTGTTTAGTTTTTGTAATTTTCTTTGATGATCTTTGGAACATTTTGATACTTTTTATAATATTTTTAGTTGTGAACCATTTTACTCGATGGGCATAGAACTTTTAAATTGTAATGCTGAGGTTAGGATTTTACACTATAGTTGGTGAAAAGTTAACCAAAACCATGTGATTTATTTATTTAATTTTTTTCTTTCTTTGTTTTACAGATTTACATTTTCAATGAGAAGATAGTAAATGGCCACATACAGCCAAATCTGGGGGACCTGTGTGCTGCAGTTGCAGAAAGTCTTGATGACAAGGTAAGCTATGTGTTTTTGTGCTTAAGACAGGTATTGTTTTAACAGTCGTTACATTTGAAAATAATACACCACTATTATTGTCAAATTCGCTCAACATTTGTTTTTGTTAGAATGTGTCAGACCTCTGGTCCATGGTGAAGCAGATGACTGATGTGCTGCTAGTTCCTGCCAAAGATACTCTTAAAAGTCGCTCTTCTGTGGAAATGCTGTTGGCTTTTGTCCGAAAGGCACTCAGTTTTTTGGAAAACAGGTAATTTGCATTTTTGTGTATTCACATTTTATCTGGAGCATTCAGCATTAGTACATCTGAATGTTCCCTTTTGTTTGTAGCTACAAAAATTACACTATGGTGACAGTGTATGGAAACCTTCATCAAGCCCAACTGGGAGGAGTGCCAGGAACATATCAGCTTGTCCGCAGTTTTCTCAACATCAAACTACCAGGACCACTGCCTGGCATGCAGGTAAATCACACAATGATGACTTATTTTGCTACAAATCGGATTAACCTTAATGTGCTTTACAGGATGGTGAGATTGAGGGCCATCCCGTGTGGGCTGTCATTTACTACTGCCTACGCTGTGGAGACTTGAACGCAGCCATGCAGGTGGTCAACAGAGTGCAGCATCAGCTTGGAGATTTCAAGACTTGGTTTCAGGAGTACATGCACAGCCCTGACAAGCGGTATGAGCTTCTTCTTTTTTCCTACACTTAAAAAGTAAATATTAAATAAGAAAAGCAAACTAAATACAAAAAGAATTGAAACATCAACTTGCCTTATCAATAGTCATTATTCCATCTACTATTATCCACTATTGGTGTCCATTTTTTTGTTTTCATTGACCCTTAAATGCCCTTTGTTTGTTTCTTTAGGCTCTCTCCAACATCTGAAAACAAACTTAGGCTTCACTACCGCAGAGTGCTGAGGAACTGTGCTGATCCATACAAGAGAGCTGTCTACTGCCTGATTGGTAAATGTGACATCAGCGACAACCATGGGGAGGTGGCAGACAAGACCGAAGACTATCTCTGGCTTAAGGTGTGCCTCAAATTATCATTATTTAGTCTAAAAAATAAGTTGTATTTTTATTATCTGTAGTGAATTCTCAAAAGTATTAAACTTATAGGCTTAGTTTACTTGACATGCTGCTATGGTCTTCCAACAGTTGAACCAGGTGTGCTTTGACGATGATAGTAGCAGCTCTCCCCAAGACCGGCTCACTCTCCCACAGTTGCAAAAACAGCTTCTTGAAGATTATGGTAAGAAAATTGGGTGCTTTTAAAAAAATATACATCCAATGATATAATGTGTTTCTCTGTAGTTAAAGGTGAACTATGTAACCTCTCTAGGTTGTAATTGCTTTATCTGGAATGTTCAGCATTAAATGTGTCATTCTTACATTTTATTCATTCACAGGTGTTTTGATTGAAAAACAAATATACCTTGAAAAACATGCTTTTCCACAATACTGTTGAGCAAATTTAAAGAAATAATTTGAGATCAACTGATAAGGGTTTATGGACGATAAGCTCTGCCGATATTTTTGAGCCAGTTTTGATTATTTTTCCAAAATTCTTTAATTCAAATTTACAAAAAACTCACCCACAGTCCTTTTTACCATATACCTAAAAGAGAACACTGTCCTCATGTTTTGTGCTGTTATCTCATTGTACTGAAGTATTCAAATAAATCTTTATGCATATTCTTAAACAGCTGGCCAGCCAAAACAAAATATTGGCCTCTGCTGGATTTTTAAGGCTGATAGTGATACACTAAAAAGTGCAAATATCGGCCCCATATGTAGGTTTATCTCCAGAAATAACATCTCCAAAGAGATGAGTAGGTGTCTGACCTCCAGCAGAAAAGTAACATGGCATTTTTTGTACAGTTAAATGCTCAGGTTTCATAAATATTTAAAATTGAACACTGAACAGTTCACATGACCTTGGCATGTAAAAAGGGGAGCATGAGGGCCTTGTGTAGCCCAGATTTAGACCACACAGTTCTTTCCCCTGGGTGTTGGCTGCGCTATTGGCCCGTTCCTGCGTTGTTCAGATAAGGCTTCACTTTTGTGTCCGTTCCGCCTCTCACTCTGCTCTGTTTGAAGCACAGCGTTCTGACTCTGCTGCCCCGCTCCCTCTCCCATTGCCTGGTGCACTTCTTGTTGTTGTCCTCCATCTTGCCTCACAGCAGGACACGAAGCCGGGAGTCTCTTCTCTCTCTCTTTGTCCCACATACCGTTAGTCTTTGCCAACTGGTCTAGTCGCTGTGTCCTTGTCAGTGGTCCTCTACATCTCTGTTCTTTTTTCTGTACCTGATCTGTACCTTCCATCGTCATGCCGTGTTTTCTGCCCATTTTAACATACTGTTCTGTAGATTTGTCTTCCCTGATTTCTTGTTTGCACACTGGTGCTGCTGCCTGCATACTCCCACACTCTTATCTCTCTTCCTCCATCCTTTCTCCTCATCACTCTCTCCCTCTCTTCTCTGGTACGCTCCCACTTTTTGAACTAAAGTGCTGTGAGTCTGAGATAAGCCTCTAAAATGGCTGACATGGTCCACCCTGTTCTATTCCGCACACTTTTTAGCCAGCAAGAGGATTAAGAATTATAATTAAAAAAGTAAAGTTGATGACTAAGTACCTGCACCACACAAAATGTTTCCTTTTACACAATGGTGGTTGCTATAGAAACAGAAAAGTTTTTTGCTGCTGTTTAGACATCTGTGTTACCAGTGAACAAACAGAGGTTATACTTTTTGTGTTTCATTGAATTAAAAGTGCACTATATAAAAAGCAGGTTCAGGCTTACAGGTAGACCCATCACAAACGTTACACAGTGCAGCTTTAAATCACGACCTTATTATTATGTATAAATGACTTCATTAATTCACTAATTCACTTTTCTGTCTTGTTTCGTCCCATAGGAGAGTCTCATTTCTCGGCGAGCCAGCAGCCCTTTCTGTATTTTCAGGTGTTGTTCCTGACTGCTCAGTTTGAGGCAGCTGTGGCATTCTTGTTTCGTGTTGAGAGGCTCCGCAGCCATGCTGTCCATGTTGCTCTGGTTCTTTATGAGCTACAACTGCTTTTAAAGGCATCTGGGCAAAGTGCTCAGCTCTGTAAGTGTGCAATTTTCATTTATAGTTGAACGTCAGGAGTATTTATCAAATGTTAAATACAAATCTATTTGCTGTCCTCATCTACAGTAAGTCAGGAACCTGGTGATCCCCCTATGGTACGTCGACTTAACTTCATCCGCCTGCTCATGCTTTACACTCGTAAGTTTGAGTCTACTGACCCACGGGAAGCACTCCAGTACTTTTATTTCTTACGGTAAGATAAAGATCCTCTTTTGTGACTTGGAATTATGTTGCAAAGAAAATTACTGTACATTGTTTACAGTGACGCCTGTCTGTTCTGATTGCTTTCTATTATGTGCTTGACCAGCAACGAGAAGGACAGCCAAGGAGAAAACATGTTTATGCGTTGTGTTAGCGAACTTGTTATTGAGAGCCGTGAGGTGAGCGATACTATTATACAAGGGCACCTGATAAAACTTAAGCCATTATGCTTTGATTTATTGCTATTCTATTTTACATTTGCATTTAAAACGGTATTGCATTATGTGACTTTGTCTGTTCCAGTTTGACATGCTGCTGGGGAGGTTAGAAAAGGATGGCAGCAGGAAGGTAGGTCTTTATCTCCCTCCTCTCAAACACAACACAATACAACACAGCTATTCAGTTTTACCTCTTTGTTATAAACCATTTTAACAACTATCTTATTGTTCTCATTTCTTGCATCATGCACTGTGAAATTCTTTTGTTAAATACCTTGTTTTACTGAAAGTCTTTTCTTTTCCTTTCTAGCCTGGAGTCATTGATAAGTTTGCTGGAGATACACGAGCCATCATCAGTAAAGTGGCCCTTGAGGCTGAGAACAAGGGCTTGTTTGAGGAGGCAGTCAAACTCTATGAGCTGGCCAGAGTAAGTTATATTCTGATAAAGTAGTGCTTGTGGTGTTTTGTTATTGAAGATGGTACATTTTGTCTTTGTGTAGAATTCAGATAAGGTTTTGGAGCTCATGAACAGGTTGTTGAGCCCGGTGATTGCACAGGTCAGCGCTCCCCAGTCCAACAAGGAGAGGCTAAAAAACACAGCTGTGGCCATTGCAGAAAGGTTACTGAACGTCAATAAATGTGAAAACGAATGAAAAACTTCTGAAGAGGTTTATAACGTGGGCTTTTTTTCACTCAGGTATCGTTCTCAGGGAATATCTGGGGAGAAATCTGTGGATAGTACTTTCTATCTGCTTTTGGACCTGATGACATTTTTTGATGAGTACCATGCAGGACACATTGACAGAGCTTATGATGTATGTTTGCTAAAAGTGTTATTACCTTCTTATGAATTACCACCATTACCAAAGTACAAAAATGACAATATGTTATTTTTAGGTGATGGACCGTTTGAAGCTTCTGCCTCTCAGTCAGGACAGTGTGGAGGAGAGAGTGGCTGCCTTCAGGAACTTCAGTGATGAGGTAAATTATAACTTTGATATTTGGACACTAAAGAGAATCAGTTTAAAGTTCTACTTCTTGTCTTTTTCTTTTACGTTAGGTGCGCCACAACTTGTCAGAAGTTCTGCTGGCCACTATGAACATTTTGTTTACTCAATACAAGCGTCTCAAGGGTGCACCAGCAGGAACACCAGGAAGATCTCAAAGGACCATAGATGACAGAGATGTGGTAAGACATATTTTAACTTTATAATTGTCTAAGAATAGAACATATTGTTTGCATGTACTTAGTAAACCTGACTTCTTTAACAGCAACTGCGCAGCCAGGCCAGAGCGTTGATCACCTTTGCTGGGATGATTCCTTACAACATGGCGGGGGACACCAATGCAAGGCTGGTGCAGATGGAATTACTAATGAACTGAGACAAAACACAAATGATTAATGTGAAAAAAAAAAAAAAAAGACGCATTGCTTTTTGATTTGTGTTAAATAGCTGCTTTCAATTCATTCCTCCTGTCAACCCCACCTTTTCTTATTGTCCAATTTAGTTGTTTATGTTTGCATCATTTGGAATAAAAAACATTATGTTCTGTTGTCAGTTTTTATGTTTTGTTTTTTCTTTGTTTGTTTTTGTTGCAAACAAACATGGTACATGCCTATTTATGTGCCATTTATTATATTTTATTGGCTTTGTCTTATTATAGACAACAGATGCCACTGATATATTTTAATAGTAGACTACAGAGATGCCTTGCAGAAAATGTGGGTCAACACAATCACTTTAGTAGTGTTCTATTGTTAGAACTTATGAACAAACCATGCCAAATAAAGACACCTGAACATTATACAGAATGACATTCCACTTTGAGGGGGGCTTAGGCCTTTCTGGATGTAGTGACGTTTAACAAAAATAGATTCCCTGGATTGGACAGATGAGTTTGCATCAAAGAGTTTTGTGCATGTTTCTGTTAGATAATACAGCCTGTATTACAACCGGTTTTTATATTTTATAATTTGATATTTTTCTTCTCTGTCTGAAGAAAGCATTTAAGGACATGTCTGTGTTCCACCAGTCCTTGTTTGTAGTCCACTGTTGGTCCTTCAGCCTGGCCTGAGAGCAGACAGATGGAAGCACATTCTGTGTTGGCTGCTCCATATACTGTACTGGCATGTGGAGTTTGCTTAAGGCCATGGACAGTGTAAGGGTTTGCGTGCGTCCTCTGTGTCAAAGACATACTGTACATTGACATGTAACAGCTGAAGACTGCATGCATCAAGTGAATCTGGTGTGTGTGCTGCAGCTGGTGTTGTGAATCAGGCCGATGACAGACAGCGCCTATAACCCGGCTATTTCACAACACCAGGGTTGCCCTCCACCTCTGACAGCGAGATCAAGAAGATGATACTATTTTTGCTTCAATCATACATAGCCGACTTAAAACATCAACACCAATCATCAACATTTATGGTATGATAATGTTGAGCTTAGGCCAATGTACGTTTTGGACAATATGTGTGAGACAGAATGTGATTGCACCGTTCATTCATGGTTGGGCCCAAGCAGCAGGGATGTAAGCCCTGATTTCACTGATGAACAACCTATTGTGATGTATCCTTTATAAACAGATGGCTTTCTGAAACAGAAGGGCCCTGTGTGTAGCCTCTGGTCATGACCAGTTGGCAGCTGAAGAAGTGCATTGTCCCAGTTCTTTCATTCCCATTAGACACTGTTTCCTCCCAGCAACCATTTATAGCTCCATGAAGTACAGTCCTGTTTGTTTCTTCTTTCTTAAATAAGATTGGCAACTTCAGTGTTTTATTTTTCACATTTATCATCATTAGGTGAAGTAGCCCTAAGCTATTCTCAAAATCATACTTTTTCACATTCTGTGCTTGGCTTATAGTGCCTTGGATGCATAACTATAGTACTGTAATCCAGATAAATGTACTATTTTTTTTTAAATAATACTCGTGTGGGGGTAAAATCTGAGCACAGGTGTGCTTAACTGGAGCAACACGTGACCCACAATGGCGTCAAGAGAGTGCCCATGTTCCATAATAACTGAAAGACTTTTAAAAATTAGGAAATAACAATGGTTTACCCTGCTGTGAAGGTAAGTATCCTACACACAAGACATTAGTACTAAAATGAAACAGGACAGTAGCTGGACAGCGTATGGCAGCAGTTTCTATGAAACAAACTCTCTTGATTCAGCTGAGCGTGCTCCTTGTGCTGCTCATTGGACTCGACTGGAGTCACTCTGATAATGGTGAGTAGACCAGAGTATCGACACATCTGCTCTAATATGACAGATTCATGTTTTAATGTTGCTCTTTTCAAACAGGCCTCTGCAGTCTGCGGCATTGTACTAACAACGAGACATGTACTGTCTCCAAAGACCAAAGGAGCTGCAAGTGTGTCCCGGGTTATTATGGAGACCACTGTGACCAAAGTAAGTTATGAGTAAAACCTCATCAACTCAGTGAATGCACCTGCAAATCATTCTTTGTTTTTTGTCGTTGTTTTTTTTTTTTTTTTTTTTTTTTTTTTTTTTTTTTAAGTATCTACCTGATTATAGATTGTATGCTGCTCGTTAGACCTATAAGAGCACTTTTAGTAGTCTGTTAGACAGTTCTGAACATGCTTTCAACTCAATCAGCCCACGACTAGGCCCTCCACTATGGGAGACGGGGGCCTTTCAGGCTGTTGCTCCATGTCTGGTTTCCCCCCCAGAGAGCCCGAGGGCTTTCTGAAATTTTTAAAAAAATGTAATATTTCTAACGATCCTGTACTTCAACTTGTGTAAGATTAAGGTACACTTTATTGTCCCCCTTGGTCGCTGGGCAATCAGTCAGGAGCAGTGGGTGCTGCAGTGTTGCGCCTCGAGACCCATCTTCAGCTCTTGAGTTAGGCTTGGTCAGGACTGAAATAGCTGGAGGATTTTTACCTATTGTTAATGTTTTGGGTTGATGAGGAAACCACCCAGATATGGAGAGAAACATGCAAACTCCACATAGAAACCTTCTTGCTATGAGGTGAGAGTTGTCACTCTGCCACTCTGACTCCATCTACCTGTTGTAGAACTTGGAGATTTGTATATAAAATGTAGTAGTTTTAGTATTAGTATGTATGCCCTAAAAACCTTGAATAATCAAATCCTCTTTTAATATTCCAGGTGCACATATTCAAGTCAACTGTGAAAGGGACTCCATCACTATCAGAGCTTTAGAAAGTTACTTCACTTACCACAAAGTGCCCCTAGACTCTTTGCATTTGCCCAACAAGTTATGTCGTGCTCAGAAAGAGGTGATCAATGGTGTCGCATATTATACTGCAAAGGTATTTAAAGACGATTACTTATTATGTGGAGGCAAACCACTGGAGGTATGATCTAATACATTTAGCTATTTTATCTTGCTATTTAGAAGGTCATCTGCCCATTAACATTCTGTGCTTACCTTAACAGAAAAACATTACTCATATTGCTTATTCGTTAAGTTTGATGTCAAACCCTCGGATTACTGGAAACATCATCAGAGAACCTGCTGTTAAACTTGACTACAAATGTGTCTTTCCATACATCAGAACAGTCAGCGTGAAATACCCTGTCATCCCATTTTTCAGGTAATTTTGTTCTTGAAATGAAATGTTGGCCCTATTTATATGATGTCACCCTTTTAATTTAAATATGTTATGCTAAATTGACTTGTATATTTATTTATTTATATACATTTTAAATGGATTGTCTTAAAATCTAAATGATTTGCTTTATATCAACATTAAAATAAAATGTTGAGTATCATGTCACATTTAGTGAAACTGTGGTGCGAGTGGACGAAGTTGACGCCAAAATCCAGATGATGCTATATACAGACCACTCTTACAGTAAAGCCTACACCTATGCCCCCACTATTGAACTGGGTGATAAGGTGATTAGCTCTTGGATAAATTGTTCTATGTTCTATGTCAGTTTTACCCTCACACACACCTTTTGTTAAAAATAATTAGGTGTATGTGGAAGTGATGGTGACTGAACCTGCGGAATTCTTCCTACTTCGAGTCAGTGAGTGTTGGGCCACACAGAGTCCCCAGCCAAACTCCACAGATGGTTCTGTTCATACACTTGTTCTGAACGGGTCAGAAAACACTAATACTCACTGCCCAAATCTTTGTTCTGTTTTAAAATTGATTATCCTTCTTTGTAGATGTGTTGAAGATGACACTGTTACTTTTCTTAATGAGAGCAACTCAAACTTTGGGAATGGTGCAGCCTCCATTGTTCGCTACAACTTTGAAATGTTCCGGTTCCCTGCAGAGCCCCATCATATTTATCTGCACTGTGCTGTTCAGCTTTGTGAGCCAGAGGATCGCAGGACCTGCATACCAGTAAGGCTATAAAAATGCCTAACTGTTTGCCTGTGTACTACTTTGGCTTTTTCTGTATGTTTACTATACAATGTTCAATAATTCTAATAATTGTTTTTTTTTTTTGTTTTGTTTTGGTTTTTTTAAGAACTGCAACTCCATAAGCAAAAGGGAAGCGGTCATGGCTGATTGGCCTCATAGCCTGCTATCGTATGGCCCAATCAAGCTGGATGTGACAGAAAAACCTCCGTCCAGTGAGTTATCGTTATGGTTAATTTGTGTATTTGTCAGCACATTGATGCAAGTTGTCCCTGTGTTCCAGATATACTGACAGCAGTGGTGCTGCCTGTAGCTGGAGTTTGGATTGTTGGCTTTTTTCTTGTCATCCTCATCCTGGTGGCAAAGGCGGGCAATCAGAGGGCAGCTCAAGCATTCAACTGACAATGACAACTGTCAATGTGAATAAAAGCAAATGTGACAAAGATGAAAACTGGCCTCATTCTTTAATCATGTTAACCGTATATTAACTGTAGTTTTTAATAACGCCAGCAGATGGCGCGTTATACCATTCCAATCGCATTGATTTCGCGTTGTCTTCTCTTGAGGAGGTGGGATTCACTTTGGGTAAGCAATATTTTACGAAGGCTAACGCAGAAGCCCTAATCTGCGCACTTTTTGATGTCTGTCCTGAGCTAGGAAACTGGAGCATGCCCTAAACTATTTGGAGAGTGACCTTTTCACGCGCTCCTGAGCACGCGCAGCAGCCCCCGCTCCAGTGGGACCTCAGACAATCTGTGGTGGGACTTGTTGCTGCTTTTCACTGGACTGTTGACCACGATCTACCGCTGTCACTGTGGGTCTCCGTACAGGCAAGGATTAGTTATTTGTTTGCATTGAAAAACTAGTTTGCTGTTAAGACTAGAATGACTAAATAAGCCTTGTAGCCTATGAAGGACATGTTCTAACTCTAAATTCAGTTAGTCAATACTTGGATTCTAATCAACAATGAGGAATTACTTTTGAAGTTTGGGACGCTAGAGGGGCCCTCAGAACTGTCCCCCGTTGCCTCTGCCTTTTGTCCGGGCTTACTTCTTCCTCGGGGGTGCTTTTTTAAGCTGGAGAAAAGTGTGCAGATGTTCCAGAAGATGGCACCTCAGCATCCCTGCACGCGCATCATAATCACATCACTGTTGACCCTGGTCCTGTCCTGTGCAGAGGGACAAGTCCCAGAAGAGGAAGAATTTAATGCAGAGGTAAGAAGGTTCAACCTTACTATAGCCGACTTTACTTGTAAATTGACCTTTGGTAGCGTTAAATAAGGATTAAAGGAAATAAAATATTGTATAAAAATCTACACACAGAGAAAACAATAGCCAATACTGTAATAAATAAACCTCTGCCCTTCTTTGAGGTAACATTGCTTAATAATGTGTGTTAAATGCGGGTTAGATTTTGTTTCCACTTTGTTTCCTTTGGAGGGCAATAATCTACAGCTAATTGGAATGTATAGCCTTTACTTGAATAAAAGGACAATTGAACCATGCACCAAAGCATAAGGCTATAATGCCAGAGATATTTTGCTGTTCTTTTCAAGTCTTGGACAAAATCAAGATTTACCCTGTCAGTTCACCATAACACGCATCATAATTATCTACATTTTAGATTGTTAAATTGTTAGTCTTGGCAAAATTGTATGCTAAATTCTGTAATCTCTCCATTTCGTCCATTCTGTTGTTTCTGAGCTTCCCTGTGGATGAATTCCTAAAGGCTTCTTTTTCTTCCCTGAGGAGTATGATCTTGTACATGTTCCTGGCTCCACATGTCTTAATCGATTTGGTTGCTATATTTGAAAAAAGTTATCCTGCTGGCAGACAGACTTTCCTTGAGTATCGCATGCCTTGAAATAGTTTCATATTAGTCAAGGGCTGAGTGCAGAGGGCCTGAGTGCTTTTTTCTTGAGTGCAGAGGGCCCACAAATGAGAACCGTCATGCTCTGTTTAATGGAAGACATCTGGCCTTTATCACCTCTCTTTTTCCTTAACTCCTCAGATGCTTTCATTTTTATTAGACAGCAGCTCGTTTTCAGATCAGCATGCATGTATACATAGCACCTAACACATGTTAGGCTGTGCTGACGGTACACTTGTTCCTCACAGACGTGGCTTCGTCAGTATGGCTACCTCTCTCAGGGCAGCAGACAGATGTCCACCATGCAGTCTGCCCGGATACTCTCAAAGGCCATCAGTGACATGCAGCGATTCTACGGCCTTCAGGTGACTGGAGAAATGGATCCTTCTACTGTTTTGTAAGTGAAAAAAACACTTTTTATTCAAGAATTCTATTTCAATTAAGTATTTTTCAATAAAGTGTATTGGTACTTCTCACTCTAAAACATTCTTGCAGCTCTTTAAAATCAGGGGTCTACAGATCCTGCTGTTCGAATAAAGAACAGTGGGACCTGGAATGCAGTCCTGTCTAACAAAAATAATTCTTACTTAACTGTTTAAAATTGAAGATAGAATGGACCTTTATCAAAGTTCGAATAATGTCTTTTCACAATTGTCTATTTAGGGCAATGCGTCGGCCTCGCTGTGGTGTCCCGGATCGAAAACCAGAAGAACTCGATGATGGTGCAAGGAAAAAGCGCTATGCTCTCACTGGACAGAAGTGGGACAAAGACCACATCACTTACAGGTTTTACAGTTAATGCACAATATCACGTTTGTGAGAGGGAATGTATCAAGGTTTTGTTTTTTTTTTCTTTAGCATTCTGAACCAGCAAATACCCTCCTCCCTGGGAGAAGAGCTGACATATGAGGCTATCCACAAAGCTTTTGAGGTGTGGAGGAGAGTCACCCCACTGACTTTTGAGAAACTACCAGCTGTAAACAACAGTAGTCAGTCTGAACTGGCTGACATCCTCCTACTTTTTGCCTCTGGATTTCATGGAGATATGTCCTTATTCGATGGCGAAGGGGGGTCCCTGGCACACGCTTACTACCCTGGGCCAGGAATGGGTGGGGACACACATTTTGATGCTGATGAGCCTTGGACACTGGAAAATCATAATCCACGAGGTCAGTGAATCATTTTAGTTTAATGTTATGTTCAGATTAGCACATTTAGATGTCTCTGTGTTGCAGGCATAGACCTTTTTCTGGTGGCTGTGCACGAGCTTGGCCATGCCCTAGGACTGGAGCACTCTGATAACCCCAGTGCTGTCATGGCGCCGTTCTACCAGTGGGTGCCCAGTCATAACTTCACTCTGCATGAGGACGATATCAAAGGAATACAATACATTTATGGTGAGGACTTAATTAACTGTGTATTGTAATGAAGCGTAATATCTTGTACAAGAGTATTACTACATAAAATATACAAAACCAGAGGAGTGAATGCCAGTGGAAACCGTTTTAATCTTAAATTGAATGATCAAATAACCTTGAACTTCGCGTAGACAAGCTTCACTACAGTTTAGAGGACTCTATTTAGAGTAACATGTTCACATACCATTTTAGTGCCCTCATTGCTCCCCTCTGAATAGATGTGTTGTTATTGACAGATAGGATCTGTGTTCGGTCAAAGACAGACCACATGTGTTTTGCCCTTTTATTTATGACAAAATATTATCAACATTGTAGTACTTTTGTTGGATATGATTTCATAATCCGTAAAAGTAGTTTTGTTGGATATGATTTTATAATCCATAAAATTCAGACAGTTTTCTGTTGTCCCTGTTGCTCCCTGCACAACATAACAAATGCTGTTTAGATTTCTACGCAATGTGAGAAGTGTGTTGAAGCTGTTTTTCTGACTTGGTGATCTTGTTTTTATAAACACTTTTATCACAGTGGATATCTGTTGTAAATCTAGTGAAACAAATGTTTAGGGGAAAATTACACAATGGTTTCCTTTAATAAACAAATATAAAGCACTATGGGGCTTAGATGAGTTTTCTCTGGATATGCAATTGCAGCCGAGAATTATAAATAAAGGACTTGGCTGAATTTACTTTTCCCAAAGAAGTAAATATGCAAGTTCTTATGTAATGACCAAACACCGCAGCTATCAACATATCGGCTCATGTTTCTTTTGCTCATACTTTCTCTCAGAGCTCACCTTCAGTATTAACTGTTCTACAATCAAAAAATCACGTGCATTCAAAAGGCTATACATGGTCAAAAGATCATAGACTAAATATATCATTATTATTGAATTATTTGTTTCTTTAAATGATGAATAGTATTGGATGTGCTGAAGCTAAAACAGTTCTTTACATTCAAAATATTTGGTTCCTAAGGGAATACATGCAATATCACTGCACACTGACACATTCTAGGCAGCACTTTACATTTCCTTATAAAAGCTTTCAGTGTTTGGATCTGTCATCGTGCGGTGAATAATAGACCAAAAACTTGAGTAAGAAAGATCTTCCAAGCCATTACAACAAAAAGAGTTTGAAGAGTGGCACAGACAGACCAAAACACTAGTGTCAAATAGTCATGTTTTGTCTTATTAGTAGTTTAATATAGCAGTATATGTACAGTATTCCATATTAATTTTAATAGGTCTCTAGGCAGTGGTCATTAAATGTTACATAACTATTTGTTTTCCTCCCATAGTAACAAGCACCAACTTTTCTAATGAGAATTATTATAGTCTATTCTGCAAAGTCGGACAGATTCGCTTTATGTTTTTTTAATACTTTCCATAGGTGTGCCTCTCATAACTGATGCTCCAACTACATTACCATCGCCTCCTGATGATGACACAACTGTTGTTTCCACTACGACTGACCAAGAAGAACCCACCTCCTCTGTTCTGACCAGTCTGCCCCCACAAATACAGCCCAGCGCAGGGCCTGATGTCGCTGTGCACCCAGAGCCTGATACGACAATACCACCTACAACCACCACAACAGAGTCCTACCAGGAGTCAGTGCCCGTCACCAGTGATAAAAAACCTGTCCCCCCTACATGGGCCCCGCGTCGTCCATCTTCACCACCAAAGAAACCAGACCAACAACCGCCAAATATTTGTGATGGGGATTTTGATACAGTCACCATGCTTAGAGGGGAAATGTTTGTGTTCAAGGTTACTTTAAACTTTAATTAGTTTTATTGGACAGTGGAGTGGAGTTTGACAGTGTATTTACAAAGCCACATGGTCTTATGTTACTTTAGGGCCGCTGGTTTTGGCGAGTTCGCAGGAATCGTGTCTTGGATAACTACCCAATGCCTATATCTGTGTTCTGGATGGGCCTACCCAATGACATTGATGCAGCTTATGAGCGCCATGATGGAAAATTTGTCTTCTTTAAAGGTATGTGGAAAAATTGTTGAAAAGCAAAACAAAAAAGGATTTATTTTTTTTTATGTCAAGCAACAACATCAATCCAGTTTATTCTCAAGATGAATCAAAAACCTGTTTGATTTGTTTTAAATATTGTTCGTAAACATTTTGGGGAATAATTGCCACTTTGATCTGAACTGGTCAGCAAAAAAATGCTGTGTAAGCGCAGATTCCTAACTTGTGATTTACAACGAGAGCGGTCATAATGAACACTCCCATAACTGTGTCTGGCACTCACACACATTGCAAATCTGAAAAGCATTAGATTACATGCTTTTTTCAATATTATGTAAAAGTGAAACTCGAGGGGAAACCAGGAATTCTAGCCACAAACAAAAATGACAGTGATTCTCAAATCCAGTGTATGTGTGCCTGCTTGCTCATGCCTGATTTAATAAGTGTTGCTAAGCTCTGCACCAATGCAGTGTGGCAGCAGCTGCTAGCAGAGCACAACACCAGTACAGCTGAGGCCAAAGAGGCCCTGGGAGAGAAGCTCAAAGTAATGGGGATTGCGTCAGTTGTTTAACACGGCAGTGGTCCAGATGTGGAGAGCTGCAAACCATTTACTTTACACACAGCTCAGCACAGTGACTTGTGATCGGCCTTTTGCATTTGTAGATCTTTTAACCACAATTCATTGTCCCAGAGTTTTCTCTAGTTGCCTTGGTAGCAAATAGGGTAGCTATAACAAAATAAATATAATTGCTAAAGATTACCTCTTTGTTAATTTTGTAGCTATAAAAACACTTAAAACCATTGAATTTCATTCCTGTTTTCTTCTTCCATTTGATTAGATCATAAATACTGTTTAAATAGAAAATGCATCAAACTTAGTTTGACTAGGCTACACCATATTTCTGCAATGCACTGGCAGAAGTAGTGGAAAGGAGCTGGATGATAAAACGTGTTAAAAGAACTTGGACTTGCGCTGGGGAATCTTGGAAAATAAACATTATGCCTAACTAGTCTGTCCTCCCTGCTTCTTGTCTGTTGGGAGTGTAGGCCATATGTCTAATTTTTCACTTTCTTTACAATTTGTTTATTATGGTGTGTCCAAAACATCAAGGTAATGAGTGTGTTATTGTCTGTGCAGATGACAGGTACTGGTTGTTTCGTGAGGCTGATGTGTTGCCAGGATACCCACAGCCTTTGCATGCATATGGACGAGGAATCCCTACACATGGCATCGACACTGCCATTTGGTGGGAACCTAATGAATACACATACTTTTTCAAAGGAGACAGGTGAGCATTACCCAACATATCTTTTCTCCACTATACATTGGCCCTTCTTCTACTAGTTTGTTTACTAGACTGAATATAACATGCTTCAACATAATTTGAAGCTTGAGAGAACTTGCACTGCCCATCCTATAATTATGCTTTTATACCAGGACAAAGAAATACAGACATTAATGACAAAGCAAACATAAATAGAACTGTTCAAGCAAAACAAACAGTTCATAAGTTATGATCATATTTCCAGAAGACGTTGTTTACATCCTGGCCTTGTTTCTTCAGGACGATGTCATTTCTTAACAGCAACATGATGAGTAATCATCAAATCATGCATTTTACAGTAAACCTATTGTTTTTCTCTTTGCCTATTGCTTAACATTTGACTCATGACAGTGTTGGAATCCATGCATCTGTGTTTCCAGGTACTGGCGTTATAATGAAGAAACACGTACTACAGATGCAGATTTCCCTAAATCAATCAGTAGGTGGGGCAAAATTCCTCCATCGCCTAAAGGTGCTTTCCTAAGTGATGATGGTGGTAAGTTATTTAATACAGATTTTTTCTTTTATGCATGCATCTGGCTCAGTGGTTTGCATATGTACAGTGAAATCCCCATGTATCGAACTGGAGACTGGAGAGCAGCATGACCAATAAAGGGTGGAGGGAAGGAAATAATGAAAGGTTATTAGGGAGTATTGGAGTGCAACGCACAGAGGAAAAAATCATGCATTTTACAGTGACCCAAACAAAACTGAGAGCAGGGCAAGGAGAGTGAGGAGACAAAGAGAGAGAATACAGGAAAGGGCTCTGGCTTGAGGGTTGGCCCATCCTTCCTTTGGAAATTAGATTTATGGCAGTGTGCTCTAAAAGCACTCACGTCCCATATCCACCCAGACTTCTCCGGTGTCTCCTGGGTTTCTACCCTGGATCCAAACACTCCGAGAGCTGTATTCCAGAAGGATTTCATAGTCATTTGCCTGTAATCTTGAGCTAGTACACATATTTGCCAGTTTATTATGAATCTGTGTATGCCTCTTAGACCATTCAACATGTATTTACTTTGGCACACATTTTATTTTGTTTAACTATTTTACAAAGCTGATTTAATTGGGATGTATATGCATGTTACCATATTTTATTTCCTATTTATTTCACGTAGATACATTGTTTACTATGTAAATAAAGTACAATAATGTCAAAATACAAAGACTGTTTTTCTGTAGCAGCCTTGCTTTTTGAATGATCTAATTGGTTTCAGACTATTCAATTTACCCCTGTAATTATGGCAGACCTTTTTTGCTCTTTGCTGCATGCCTACTTTTACTGCAAGGTACTTTTTAACAGTTACAACTCCTGCAGACTGACTAACATTGGTGGATACTGACATTGGACTGAAATGAGTACTTCTTTTTGCTGCTGACTCAAAGCTCTTTTATTGTCATTCTTTTTTCAGCCTACACGTACTTCTACAAGGGGGCTAATTATTGGAGGTTCAACAACCAGCAGGCAGAGGCAGATCCAGGTTACCCTCGTTCTATCCTCAGAGATTTCATGGGTTGTGCAGGGGCCCCACATCCTAAACCAGACCTGGAGGTGGATCCAGTAAACCCCACAGAGAGGGACACAGACAAACGGGACAGAGACTCAGAAAAAGAGGTTGTGGGTGTGAATCCAGATCTCCCTGTGGAGGATGATGATGTGGACAGAGAGGTGAACGTGGTAGTAACTGCCGCTGATGGTCACTCTAAAGTCATGACGTTGATAATGGTGACTGTCCCACTGGTTTTGATCTTGTGCATCCTCATACTGATCTATGCCATCCTCAGGACTCTGCAGAACAAAGAGACGCCCAGGGCTTTGGTGCATTGCAAGCGCTCACTACAGGAGTGGGTGTAATACCCGAAACTGTGACTCTGTTTGTTTTTATAAGCTCACTTTGTGCCACTGTGGAAAGGACACGTAGAGAACTTTTTATCTTGTGGTTTAATTGTTCTGATTTCTCTCAAATATTCCAACATTGGGAATTTTTTTATTTTTTTTGTAAAAGTTATAACGTAGTGTTATAATGCAGTCAACAATGCACATTTCCAGAAGCACCTTTGCGCCTTATTACTAGAATACCACTGCTTTTCTGTCATTCCAATTCTTAATTTTGACCATTTGTTTGAGCCACAGAAAAAAATCTCAGCTGCCCCCAAATTGCAGATGAATGTAGCTGTTGACAAACTGCTTTTTCTTTTATTTTGCTGTAAATCATGCATACTTTTTGTTGTACATTAATGCAATTCTGTTGGAAAATAATTGTAGTACTATGGCCAATGTAAAAAAGTACACTTGGTATAGGCAATGTTAAGTGCAAATGCTTAGCTATGATGCTTGAGAGAAATTGCACATTCAAAATCTTAATGCAGCTGAGAATGTGATTTTGTCCATACTATTTAGACTGGTAAACTGTGCATGGGAAGCTCTTCCTGGGAGCAGAGCAGGAATGTGAGGCAGCTGCGTGTGCGCCGTGACCACTCCATCTCCCTCTGAGGCCGTTCAGTCGACCCACTCGCACACCCCACGTCACAGGATCTCTCATCTGAGCACATATGGCGACCAACACATCTGCTTTCAAACTACGGGCCATATAGACGTCTCTTCCACTGCTCAGACTGGCCCCAATGGAGACATTTTGATATATGACCACTGCCAGGCATGGGATTAAATACGACTTTAAATTGACTCGAGTTACATCATCTTTTAGGGAGATATTGTGTTCTTTAAATCTAAACTTTTTTTCATGTACAAAAACTGAGTTCCATGTGTGTCCTCACACTAAATAGCATACTCTGTGATAATTAAGTATGTACAAGACTTGAAAAATAAGGTTTGTATCTGTTATTCATTAGCTCCACATGTTACTGATTTTGTGGTGCAAAAGGGGAGAAAAGAAAAGAACAGAATTGAGAGAAAGAATGAAGGAAAGAAAAGAGGGCAGATTGAGAAGTGGGAGTGTACTCAGTGGAAAAGGAGGAGTATTAGAGAGTTGGGAGGGGCCACGCTGGCGTTGTGCCTCCTGACCTACATTAGGCCTAGTCCTCTTCTCTGGTGCTGCTCTGACTTCCTCTATTACCCCCACATCCTTTTGATACTGTTCTTCCATATGTATTATTACTCTGCTTGTGAAAGGAAGTGTTGAATGGGTAACTAATGCAGAACTTGTGCAGGATGCTGTTCTTATCCTGTTGTAGCTTGAGAGAGGTCTGTCTGAGTTTTAAGCCACTGTACTAATGTGTAAACGTAGATTATAGTTGTTGTTCAGCCTGTATTTTGTTTGTGATTATGATGGGTTTATAAAATACCATGACGGAAAGTATACCTTTTTAATTATTTTGAAGAGTGATCATGTTAAAGCATGCAGGGCATGTTATGGAAGGCCTTGCTGGCTTGCAGATATGTGTATGTGTCTTTTAAATAAAGTTTACCTCTCAAAAGCAACCTGACAGATGTTGTACACGTCTTAATTCCCTTTGTCTTCTCAGGAAGTAAATAGTGTGCTTCCTGTTTTAGCCACAAGAGGGAACTGTTAATGAGATTCTAACATAAATTGAGTGAAAACCCTCTGAAAGATAGCATGTACTTTTCAGCAAACAAAATTATGCATTATGAAAGAAACTGAATCAGTTCAGAGAAGTTAATTATCACATATAGCATTTAATTTTTTTCTTTTCTCAATGAGTCAACTTCTTTTGTGTTTCACTGCATTCTTCTAGAATCTAGACCAGGAGCATCCAAATGTTTAAACAACATATAGAAAGAAAGCCAGAGAGGAGGACCACAGGCTGGTGCTTAATATAATGAATCAATCCAAAAAGTTGCAATTATGTGCCACAACAACTTGATTCAGCCTTGGAACTTTAATATTAGGTCTGTCTTTCACTAGCATGTGAGTCAATGAGGTTATAATGGAAACTTGCAGCAGAAAAGAACTTCTCATGGTAATGTGGGCCAATTCACCAGGAAGCTGAGAAAAGTAATGGCCAAATTAAGCCCATGCTGGACAGAGTCTGTCTGAATATGTTCCAGTTCTTATGTATGGTAAATGTCAAATTATTCAAACTCTGATCCAGTATTTATTTTTACATAAAATTCAGTTCAGAGGGGTGTCTCTTCCAGATGTTTCTTTGGAATGGGGCCACCTCTGTGGCTCTTGCCCCGGCCCTGTGCTCAGGGTCAAGGATGTGTGTCATAGGCCTGTAGTCCAGCTTATCCCTTTGAGCTCATTATGAGATCTGCCACCAGCCTCATGTGCCACAAACTGCTCATTCCTCTAGACAGCACAACAACAGTGGTGGTGTGATGATGGTCATTAGCTCTCTAATCACTTCAAATCTGTTTTGCAGTTAATATTCACTTACATTGTGTAACAGAACAAAGACTATTTTAAATGCTTGTGATTGAATTCTGATATAGATTTACCTAGTATTGTTTTGTAAAAGGTATGTGAAATGCTCAGTGATCAGTTAGCCCGTGTTAAAGAGGGCATTGATGGATCTCACTAATCACTTTTAGGCCTCGAGCCACGCTGTCTTACTTCCTCCTCTTAATTATCCCTACAGCTTCATCCACACTGCTCTGTCTCTACATTATGTACTTTCTAGGTGCGTTCAACATGTTTCACTTTAGTTTTTTATTCTTTTCTTTTTTCTTTTATTCTTTTTTTCTAACAATATATTTTTGTAACAGCATCGATGTTTCTTTCTACTCTTCACCAGCAGTAGAGTAGCTACATTCTGTGCTTGCTCGGTCCTGTTTTCACAAAAAGTCAAAACTCTTTGTGTGAAACTCGTAGTGCAATTCCAATTCCCACAGATGAATACTGTCTTAATCCACAGTATCTGTGTACACTGGTGTATGGATGTGTGTTAATGGGTGAGTGGTTCCATGATGTAAAGCGCTTTGAGTGCCTTGAAGGTGGAAAAGTGCTATATAAAAGTGTGACCACTTACCATTTAATTGGAATTCATTATGTTTGCTGAAGCCTGCCTTGAGAATGAGAGGCCTAGTATTACATAATACTTGCAGCTAGGCTCCAGGTGGGCTGTGATAGCAGTTTATAGGTGATGTCCGATAGCTTTCTCTGTCACTAATCTGCGATTGCTCACGACCAGGATTGTCCCCTGACCTTCAGGTGCTGATGGTTAATCCTGTTATGTGCCGGGCCGTAGTGGAGTCCAGGCAGAGCTGTGGCTGTGTCGCACTCTGGAGCTCTGCAGCAGCGGTATGCCGAACCACCTGTAGAACAGCAGGTAAGAAGAACCACACTATATACACCCAAAAGACAGTCACTATGCTTAGTTTGTAAATAGAGGATAAAATCAACTTCAACAACAAACAATGAACAAAATCAGCCGTGCAGACAAAAGCAAGATCATTCAATTGAGCTCCTATAATGCATTGATTTACAAAGCCCTTTAGTTAAATAGTAGGCTACTCATTTCTGAAATTCCAAACAGTTTTGGCTAGTGGAGAATACCTAGTAATTTAATCTATGTATGATTTATATTCCTTATCCTTATTAAACTTGGAGGGACTCTTCCAGACCCAGATTTTTCAAGATTATAAGACTTTTTTTCGAACAATTTTGTGGTAGAATGTGCAGCTAAACTTTGTTAGAAAATTATTTGAATGATCACTTACTTGTGCTATACGCAGGAAGCTCAGCATGGTGTCTAGGTTTAGCGGATTAAGCCAACAGGCTGATAAACTGTCAAAGAGGAGCAGACATTATAGATTAATTATTTGCCCTTGAGGAATTGATTTTGTCTCATGCGTCATTCTTAATTGGGACAAATTTGTGTGTTTTTGATATGGGGTTTTATGTGCTTGTGTTTAACTGGCTTAAAGCTTGAACTCTGTGTAACCTGGTGACTAAATCATCTTAAAGCCGGGTCATGGAATATCATCAGCCTTGCATTTGACTTTTGAACCATGAGATCTCTGCATAATACATACAGAAGCATCGTTGATATTGACCAACATTTTAACTAGGACTACAGAGGCCCCTCATGACTTTGTTTATATTGCTTAGAGATAGTTTTTTTGAGGCTCAGACTGATCAAAAAATAATCAACTATTGATTCACGAGCCACCCCATGTTACTGACAATGTTGTTCTCTTAGACCTCATGAGCTTCATTTAAATGAAGCAGGTGCTTAAGTGTATTGTACACTGTAAGTCTATTTGATGATGAGAAAGACTGTTAAGTTTTTCTTTGATTACCAGGATGTTCAACTGGGTGGTGAAAGTGGTCCCTCAGCCTCCGGAAACCACTGTTGTAGAAGAACCTGTCAAGGCTCCGGTAAGAAAAACAGCATTTTACCATACCATGCAATAAACATGAATATATTTGAATAGACTAAATACATTGAATAAAAAGTAAATACATGTCTTATTGGCGATATTAGCCGTAACTGAGAGAACAAATCCAAGTAATACAGTTGAATGACATTGTGAAAGGCTAAACCAGATAACAAAACAGAAAAATCACTTTATTTTTAGGTGAAGAATCCACAAAAGGTGAAGCAAGGTAAGACATGTTAATATGACATTTTTATAGTCTGCGTGAAGCTGTTGTAATTGGAGTTTTGTTTCAGTTCCCCCAGTAAAGAGTCCACCATTGAAGAACACTGATGAAGTTTCCTTAGACAGGTGAGCTTTTATGCTTGTTAAGCAAGGTTGAGGAAAACTGTGATACCTGTTCATTTACTTATCTATTTGTTTATTTATTTATCTGCTACAGCCAAAATCAAAGTGGAGTTTTGGGCTGGTTGTCCAATGGGTTTGTCAGTGCACTGCCACAACCTGCTGGATCTCCTCAACTCAGCAGGGCAGATGTGAGTCAGTGTTACTAAGGTTATTCTAAACTGTTATATATTCCAACTGTGATTCAACAAGGCTGATTTTTCTTTCCTTTTTCTAGGGGGAAAAGGGGTAAGTGTCATAAAGGACTGTGAAAATAATACAAGTTTTTTAGATAATCATAAGATCTGATCTGTCTGTAACACAGGTCAGGAGTGCTTGAGTGGGTGTCCCAGGGCTTGAACAATATGCTCCCTCAGCCTGATGAGAAATACAGAGAAAGTCCTGAAGTCTACACCGAGGAACACACTGAGGCAAGGAACACACCAAAAGTGTTAAAAATAAGGAACAGTATTGTTCCAATAAAATATAAACAATGAATTTCATGTTTTCAGGTTTATGATGTGCAAACAATGCCAGGTATGGTGGTTTAAAGTATTACCCAATCTATGTAAAACAATGCTTGAGTTGTTTGCGTTTTACATACTTCACTTTCACTTCACTTTAATTATTTGTATTTCTATCTTGGCAGATTTTGATCCCTTACCTCATATACCTGTGGTGGAGATGGTATCAGATGATGAAGAAGTTAATGACCGGTCAGGTCCGTTCCCACCAAAGTAAGTGAATGCCACTCTTCCCTGGCATGACAAAAGTTTTAGACATGTAAATTGTCACATATATAACAACTAATGTGTGTGTGTGTGTGTGTGTGTGTGTGTGTGCGTGCGTGCGTGCGTGCGTGCGTGTGCGTGCGTGTGTGTGTGTGTGCGTGCGTGTGTGTGTCTGTGTGTGTATGTGTGTCTTTTACGAATCTGCAGGGTTGGCCAATGGCTAAAGCAAATTCTGCCTCAGCCAGTTCCGCCGGGTTCAGTGGTTTGTGAACCTTCAAATTCGTCTCCCTGCTCACTGGACAAAAGTATGTGCAGTAGTTGTTTAAAAAATCACATTTATACAATCAGTTCAGATTCTTAATAAATCTATTCACAACCAGGGATACACCACATTATTTTTCAATCTTTCTTTTGCAGCCTTATCTCCTCCTCCTGAGTCTCTAAGTGGCATCTCATTGGACACTGACAGCAAAGTGGGAAGGTAAATGCTTCTGTACTCCATCTCAAATGAAATATAAATGTGCAGTAGGACTGGCATGTTTGTAACAGACTGTTTCCTCATAGTATGGTTGGCTGGTTTGTGTCAGGCTTTGGACTGAAGATGCCTCAGCCTGCTGCACCATGTAAAGATGGTGTTGATGTAAGTTGCACTTAATTGTTATGTTAACATTTATAAAGAGTATAATTTTAACTTGTATTTTCTTTCAGGGGCCTGCGGATGTTCTACAGAAAGGTACGTTTTGGTTATCATTTCTATGCTTGTTATATAAAACTTTTTCCAGTGTCACAACATACACTCATTCAATCAATTCAATCAAGTGAATCAACAGAAGCGTAGCAGTTTTTTTGTGTTTTGCTCCTAGTTTTCCTGGGTGTTATTGGTGGGCCATTCGGGGGTTAACTCAGTCCCTCTTCTCCTTCTGTTTCAGGGGGGAAGGTGCTGCGAGCCCCTTAAACAGCAGGAGAAGACAACTGGGTGACCAGCGCTCAAAAAGACCAACTTCATTTTTAATTGTTGTTGGCACATAAATTAGGCAGCTGCAGAAGAATATATACATACATATATTCAACTCACCTTACTGTATTTAATACAGTCCTATGTGAATGTACTTTACCATTGTAAAATAGACCTGTATTAGTGTGATAATTATGTTTTGCACATTTTCTGTAAAACAGAAAAATAGTAATTGCCATTTATTTACAAAGTGAACAAACAAACGTGTTATTTTACTGTAACTGTAAACTCAAGGCAGCATTATGTGTGTGTTATAATTTGATGCAGCTTTCTATTCTGTTGAAAATGATTTAGTTTGTCATATAGGCAATATATAATTCTATGATATAGTTTCAAATAATTATTTTTTTAATTCAACATAGACTGTGTGTTTTTTTTTTTTTTTCTACCGTTTACAAATTACAAATCACAAATAAACAAATAAACACATTTATTTACTATTACTATTTTAGTAATTTACTAATTTACTATTTACTATTTTAACTATTCACCTAATATTTCCCTGGAAATCTGTACAGCCCCTTACTGTCGATTTATATTGTAGGAATGAAAAGTTGTTTTTTAATCACACTCCCACTGTAAATTCATTCAATATTAAGTCACAAAACAATGTTGCACAAAACATTGGTTATAAACATTTTAAGACCTCCTCTTGGATCCACTTGATTGTTAATAGCCTTGATAATGGGCTTGATCTGTAAATTGTGACCTGGAAATTTGGTGGTCAGTTTGCTCTCTATAACGTACATCACTGTTATGTAAAGATTGGACCAACAATAAAGATTCACTCAGATAAAAAAAAGAAGTATCTCCTCTTGTGAGTTCTTAAGTCTGACATCAGCTCTGTACGGTACTCCTGATCAGGAGTATAATAAGAGATATTTCTTTTTTCAAGACAATGTTCACAACAGATCCACAGTAAAATATAAACTATGCGTTAGGTGACTTTTCATAAATGTATTTTTAATAGCCGATAACACTTATAACACTTTAACAAGATGAAGATAAATCTCAACCCCTGGACCACTACAGTCATAATCACAGAAGTGGTACAACTATGTTTCATTTATTTTCCTGTAGCATCATCCAGACTGCAGCCTGACATGGTGCTGGAGGATGTGGAGTCAGACACTGAATGTCAGCAGAAACATAACTCCAACACTGCAACTATTCCAGCCACATCCCTGATCCCCCCTTCACCCGCTTCTTGTAAAAACACCACAACAGCAGAAGCAACTCCAAGTGCCACCAATGTCCCCCAGGAAGATGCTGAGACCCAGACAGGCCGCTGGACACCTTTTATTGAAAGCATCAAGAGGGAGGCCGAAGATGTGGCTCTGGCTACAATGGAAGAACGGTAAAGCACTGGATTAATTAAATTCTTCTCTGTGAGCTGGTCCAGATCTTTAATGTTGCTCTGTCTCCAGATTGCTGCAGGAGCGCCTGGAGATGGCTCGTATGGCTGAAGAAGTGGCCAGGCATACAGCTGAGATGGCCATTAGGCAGATGGCCTCGGAGGGACAGTCCATTAAGTTTTCACTGAGCAGCCAAGATCTGATGGAGGAGCCTGATGTTGAGTAAGGCCTGATTTCTTTATATTTAACTTGTGCAGAGTACCACAAGTCAATGTAAGTCTTTAACTAACACTAACAGCCTATGTTATGGTCAGGTTGCCTGTGCCACAAGAGGATGAAACTGAAGAGGAGGACAGTAAAATTGCAAAGTGAGCCTTTTTGCCTATTGCCAGACTACTCTTTGATATATACGTTTGTTGTTTTAAATCGAGTGCATGCCATATTGTTTTATCTGGGCTATATATGCCTATAACTTCAAACCTATGCAGCCACTCTATAAACATTGTTGAATTGACACTAACAGTTTATGATATGGTTAGGATGCCTGTGTCACAAGAGGAAGAATGTGAAGAGGAGCAAAGTAAAATTTCAGAGTAAGCCCTTTTTTTCATTTAACAAAAAAACTCTTGCTTTTAAATCTAGTGCATGTAATGAAACTTATAATGGGCATATATGAAGGGGTCAAAAGTATCTAACTGCACTCATGTTACTTTAATTGGGTAGATTTTTCACGCATATAATAATTGTATATTAAAACAACTCAATTCAGCTTTAAACTGTTTAAACACTTGTTGGAGTTGCCCAATGTTGTGTTTTAATGCCACCACGCCCTGACCTGACTGTTGTTCCGTCCATTTCCCGCGGGTCCTCGTTACGTGATCAGATGGCACGTTCCCGCTCATCCTCAGCATCATCGCGCGCCTCCGTAGCAACCGCAGCTTCACTTAGCAACGCTCCTCGCATTCAGCGTTGTCCTGGTAACCGCGCACCTGCAGCTGCCTCTCGACGTCCTCACGCGACGGACGCAGACAGCAGGGCAGTTTCACTCTCGAGTTTGTAGGAAATGCAACATGACGCGTCACTAATTAACTGCTGTAGCCTAACGATTAAGCCTAGGGTTGGCCGGGAATACTAATGTAAAAAGTGAGTAGCTTCATCTGCATTCGTGTTAAATTTGTTGTAAAATTGTATCGCCTCGTTTTTTCTTCAAAGTGACCAGGGTCTTTATCTTTCACAGCGCAACAGGTTGTCACAGATTTGACATGATCCGACTAGCCTGAACGCTAACAGCTATTTCCATCCCAATCCCTCTTTTCTTCTTTTTGTTTTGGGTAATTTTAGGCATCTATTACATTTAAGTATTTTTGCCCCTCGTTGTACAGAAAAGAAACGGCACTTGTTTTGGATGTGAAGTCTGCGAATTGTGAGGGACCTCCTCCAAATGAACCAGGTAGCCAAAATCTACAGAATCAGATATCACATAATGTGCATGCTTAAACAACTTGATTAACATGTTTCATTGGTTTAGAGCTCATCCAACAAGTAGAAGCAGAGCCACCAATAAGCGAATCAAAGGTTGAATCCAAGGTTGTTCAAGATCTTGACCCGGATCCCCTCCCTGAACCACCGCTGGAGCCACAGTCTCTACATGAGGCCCAAGAAGCGTCTTCATCGAATGAACCAGTGAGCAAACAACCACAGAGAGCTGGCGAGAACGGTCAAACCAATTGTACAGAAAAACCTGCTGAAAAGGTAGTAGTATACTATGCTTACATTTTTCCTCTTTTGCACAGATATCTCAAATGTGTTAAACATGTAAATCTTGTCATTTATTGATTGTAGGAGGAGGAAGCTGAAGATGGTTGTGGTGGTATGTATAGGTCTAATTTGTTAGAGCACATAGGTTGTCATAATGATGTTATAATTTCAGATGGAGGGCAGGGGGTTACGTATCTATATGTAGGGATTTACTGTTTTTGAAAGAAATATTCAAACATTAAATCCCAAAAGTGGCATCATTTTCTGAAGCTAATGTGTAAGGATAATTTCACTTTTTGTTTATTTGTGCTGAGAGAGATGCTGAACTTTGTGTCAGTTTTTGTTTCATGTAAATAGGCCCAGTAATTGCAGATATTAACCATAAATCAGGTCAAAACATCTGCAATCTGACACGATATTCTGCCATAGAACTGTCCTCCAGTTCAGTTTTAAACTACAGGGAGAGTGACAGAATGTTGTGTTGTCATGTGAATGTAACCTGATCTTAGGTCTGATTAGTTTGCTTGATTTGCACTGACTTGTTTGCCTGTCCCACTTCTAGCTCCAGTCAGCTGCGAATCTTTTAAAAACTGCCTGATGCGCTTGCCTCACAATTCCGAATGCTTTGGCAATATCAACGCTTTCTTCAAAGAGAACGGCATCTCCTTCCCCAAATGTTCTTCGATGCCTAGATGTCCTACCCAGCTTTCAGAAGTCACAAAGTACCTGCCCTCCCTCCCTCCCCTTCAACTTCCGCAGGAGTTCTCCCGGGTAAGACTTACCCAAATACCCCAAAATATTGCTCAAACCGTGAGCAAAATTCTGCCTAATAGCTCAGAGGGTTCGGATAGCCCTAGTTTCCCTGGAATCACGCAGACCTTATCTAACATCCCACAAAAACTATCCCAGATTCCCACCCGCACTGGACAATACCTGGGGAACATTCGCAACCGTCTCAACAGCCTTATGCCACAAGATGCCTAAAAAAACAAGTCAACAACAGCAAAAACAAAACAGCAGTGTGCAAGATGTAGAACTCAACAAAATTGTGCGACACTCTCCTCTCACCCCTCCACACCCTCCTCCCCTGCAGTCCCGCTCCCCATCTCCCTCTTCCCTCAATGGCAGCAATCTTGAGTTACCCAATGTGCCCTCATACCCCTGCCTGCCCCCGATCGTCAGCTCGCCATCCAAGCACCTCAAGTCCCGCCAGCTGTCAGGGCTCAGTAACCCTGCCTTCTTCATTGAGGATGACTCAGATTGCTCCCCTCTCAAACCTGCAGGTGAATCTTTAGAAAACTACTTATTGAAATGTATAAACTTCTTTTGGCAAATAGTATATAATTTTGAACATGCTGTATTTTGGATAATGTTGACACTGTACTGTGTAATATTTTCTGATTATTTGACACTCCAGACTTCACTTTAAACTTCAAGAACTATCAGACATTTTTGTCTGACAGAACAGTGTCAATGTACCAGACAGATTAGCTGACCAGCGGAGGTAGTTCTCTCAGCTGTACTCTTCTGTCCCAATTCAGAAGTGGATCCTATTGTATTAGACCTATACAGGTTATGGTACATCTTCTCCTGCTCTGCTGCTTACTGCCCTCTGCTGTGTGCATTAATTATTTTAACACAATTAGAAGTATTACTGGTTTTTATTTATTTATCCATTCATTTATTCATTCATTTATTCATTCATTCATTTATTCATTCATTTATGTATGTATGTCCTCCTCCAGAAAGCTCCATCAGCCTTCGCCCTGCAGTGAATGTGGAAGATGTGGACTCAGATCATGAGAGAGCAAGACCAGGATGTGCAGGGGGAACAGGAGAGGAGCCCAGGGCCCCGAACCTTCAGGACCCCAAACTTACAACACTCACGGTCCCAGTGACTCCGACTGGAGGTCGCCAGAGGTGAGGTTCTCTCTTTAATAGGCCGTACCTATTTGACCCATTTGAGTCCTGGACTTTTATGAAGCTAAATACAATGTGTATTGTAAAATAGAAATAATCTAAGGGTAATATAGCATCACATTTTTTTTTCCTAATACAAGGCCCAGCCAAACAGTGAATGTATTTATAATATTTTCTATTTGTTTCTTCTTTCACTTCTCATCTGCAGCAAAGGGGATAAAGAGTAAGAAAATCACTTTCATGCAGTGTTATTTAACATATTAAGTTTCCACAAGCTTAGATACTGGCAATGTATTTAATTCAACTCAAAACTACTTCCCTTAGTTTGTTGTCTGTTATTGAGGTCTTTGTTTTGATCCAAAATCAAAATATTTTATTTTTCCTACATGTATTTACACTATGTACATATATACATATGGTCACATGTAAAATATTCTATGCTAAATCTAAATGTAAATGTATTTTTACCAGTAAATACCACTGTTTTTGGACCAAAACATGGCTGTTTTGTGTGTTGTATGTCCTGCAGAGTCTATGCATATGAGAACTGTGCAGAACATACAGTGTTGTCTTGTTATGTATTTACTTTGGTTTGGTGACTTGTTAAATGTCGCATGTATTGGCTATGGATGTGCTTTTGAATATTGCATAAATATGAATATAAATAGCCAAATAAAGCAGATGCAAAATTGCGGGTCTGTTGTCACTGTTGTCACTTTGCTACATGTTTTAGATTTACCTTATTCCATCTTTTAGACTTTCTTAACTGTGTTTTGAAATATCACTCTTAACCTTTTTTCTAAATATCGTTAACAATAGTGGAAAGCGTCGTAGGACATTTGCCAGTCGAATGTGAGTCAAGTCTTTAATGCAATTTTCTGTCTTTAAAAAGTACACAATCACATACAACTGTAATTTGTGTTCAACATAACATTTTGGATCTTCATTGTTAACTGAACTTTTTCAAAACTGTGGCAGAATGTATTCTCAAAGTGAAGATGATGATGAGGAGGGAAGCATCCCTGTCAGAGCCTGGCCGAGCCAGTCCAGCCTGCACAGTGATGATGTGTGAGTGCAACATGCTTCTTAACAATGTAGATATGAATGTGTATTGTGCAATAAAGATTTTTTAATGTTCTTCCAGTCTCAAGGAGCGGCCTACATCTTCAGCTAGTCAGACCAGTGCAGTGGTCAATGAGCGTCTGCAAGAGCTGATCAAAATGTTCAAAGAGAGAACGGAGAAGGCCAAAGAGAAACTTATAGACCCAGACAGCTCAGATGAAGACAGCATTGTTCAGTGTGAGTGCCATAAACATACATTACAAACATTTGTGAAGGTTCTCTTTCAGTACACCCTTTCTTGTGTCTTAGCTCCTCCTCAGGCCCAAACATCAGTGCCCTCTGGTGTTGAACCAGAGAACAGCACTGATGGAGCGCCCCCAGCAGGATTGTCTGGAGAAGTACAAGAGAATATAGAAGCAGGAGACGCAAAGTCTGGCTGCTGCAAGGTGAAAGTCCCTCGATGGATAAGAGCCTGTATGCACTACCGCTTCCCTGCCAGCATCGACCCCTTCACCAGTGAGAAGCCTCCACCATAGTCACTTAGACACCCAAATAATACTGAGGCTGCACTGTTTTTAATAGCCTAGAGATGCTGTAGTTATTTATTTTTTTTTTTTTTTGTATTCCTTCATGCTTTCCTGCTATAGATAGAACATGTACATTTAGACTTGATTTTTATTTGTACAGCCTGAGAATCACAAATGACCTATGAATGAAGCATGAAAGTTACATGGTGCACCATGTTACTTTTCTGGTGGAGGATCTGTCACCTGCTTGTTTGCACATGGAGATGTTATTGCTTTATTTGGAATGTTCGACAGTATCCTTATTTATCTTGCATGTTTGCAATTATGGCTGCCTTTATTACTAAAGAAAAGCCTTTAAAAACATGAATTCTTACAGAGAAGGAGTTTTACTTCCAAAGATCTGACCTGTAACTTGGCCTGGCAGCATCACCTGCTTTTCTCCTTAGAGATAGATAATGTTTGTTAGTTCTCAGTGCACCTTTAATTAACTTGATTACAGGTAACATCTAACTACAAATAGTCTAACTCTCTCTCCATGTCTCCAGACCTGATGTATGTGCTCTGGATGTTCTTGGTGTCTTTGGCGTGGAACTGGAATGTTTGGTTTATTCCAGTGCGCTGGGCCTTTCCATACCAGACTCCGGACAATATTTACTACTGGCTACTGGCTGATTATGTGTCTGACCTCATTTATATTTTGGACATCACTGTTTTCCAACCACGCCTGCAGTTCGTTCGTGGAGGCGACATTGTGGTGAGTGAACTTTAAAGGTGCAATATGTAACTTTTCTGGTGGATGGTCTGTCACTTAGTTGTCTCCATGGAGATATTATTGTTTTACCTGGAATCTTTGACAGTATAACATTAAGCTTACAAATGTTGCATTCATTTATTCAATCACATCACTCATCTTTATATTGTTTTATCTGTTTATACTTAATGTAAGCAGATCTTCGCAGATCTGTCCTGTAGCTTCACTTCGTAGCATCATCTGCTTGTCTCCATGGAAATCGATTAGTTTAATCAATCTCCATGGCAGGCAATAATAAAACAATGTCTCTACTGAGAAAAACAGGTGGCAGACACTCCACTAGAAAAGTTTCATAGTACATTTTTAATTTTGAAAATTCATATGTCAAATGTCAAAATAGTAAGCCAACCATGATACTTCATGTAGTGTGACAAAACAGAAATGAGGAAGAATTATATGAAAACAAAGCGCTTCAAGGTAAATTATCATGAACTCCCAATCATATCTAAAACTACTTGTGCATATATTTAGAATATGTAATTTCTCTTCCATTTCAGTTGGATGTGATTAGTCTGGTGCCGCTGGAGCTTTTCTATTTTAAAACTGGGATCAACCCACTGCTTCGGTTGCCCAGGTTGCTAAAGGTGTGACTCTACAAATCACTCTTAGTACATGACCTGATGCACTTTAAACATGCTAACTAAATGTACCCTACAGTCTTGAGTCATGACTTTACATTTTTTATTTTTCAATTTCTCTTTTTCAGATCAACTCATTTTTTGTATTCAATGAGCGCCTAGAGGCAATTTTAACCAAAGCTTACATCTATAGGTCAGTTATAATAATAATAATGTACATTTTTCATTGTGCTCAACAAATACTACTATACTGACACTAAAATGCCTGTTTTGTTCAGGGTAATTCGCACCACAACTTATCTGCTTTACTGTCTCCACTTTAATGCCTGTCTCTACTATTGGGGCTCAGCTTTCAAAGGACTTGGATCAACTAAGTGGGTCTACAATGGAGAAGGAAACAGGTGGGTTACTTGGTTGGTTGGATGATACTGTATTTTTAATATAAATTTGTATTCACCACTAATCAATTGTAGCCATCATGTTTAATGCTATTTTAATGTAATGTTGTTTTAAATTAACATGTTTTTTCCAGCTACATTCGGTGCTACTACTTTGCTGTAAAGACCTTGATCACCATTGGAGGTCTACCAGATCCCACCACCCTCTTTGAAATTATCTTCCAACTTATTAATTACTTTGTTGGGGTTTTTGCATTCTCTATAATGATAGGGCAAGTAAGTACAACTGTGTTACTCTGGATATTGTTTTGTTAAGTGGAAGAAGATGGATTGTTTATCAATTTGAATTATTAATTTGTTTCAGATGCGTGATGTAGTTGGTGCAGCCACAGCTAGTCAAACATACTACCGCACCTGTATGGACAACACAATCAAATACATGTCATCCTATCGCATCCCAAAGGATGTTCAGAACCGTGTCAAAACCTGGTACAACTATACCTGGCAGTCACAAGGCATGCTCGGTGAGAACAATTTGTTTTATTTCATGTTTTGTTGTGTGCAATCTGTTTTATTTCAGTTAAGAGAATGTGTGATTATTTAGGGTTTAAATCACTGCATATGAGTAGCATATTTTTTTCCAGCTTGAATGCGTATTTGCATATTGTGCTCATGTTTATATTGCTAACAAATTTTCAGTAAATCAAATCTATTTTCCATTTCAGATGAGCAGGAGCTACTGACCCAGCTGCCTGATAAAATGCGTATGGATATTGCTATAGATGTGAACTACTCTATTGTGAGCAAAGTTCCACTTTTTCAGGTATAGAAAACTAAATGTGTGCTAAATATGTGCAGTACTACACTTGTAAAAAAGTGTTTTCTCTCAATTTTCTTTCATTTATCTTTTGATGTATTTTTCCCTTTTGTGGTCATGTCATTAACAGGGTTGTGACAGACAGATGATCTTTGACATGCTGAAAAGCTTGCGCTCTGTAGTCTACCTTCCAGGAGATTATGTCTGCAAAAAGGTATCTTAATACTTACATTTTGCATATACTTTTATATTGCCTATTCTAGCCAAATGTACATTATTTATGGACCTGGTTTCTTGTTTAGGGAGAGGTGGGCCGTGAGATGTACATTATAAAAGCAGGAGAAGTTCAAGTTGTTGGAGGACCTGATGGAAAGACCGTGTTTGTTACTCTTAGAGCAGGGTCTGTCTTTGGGGAGATCAGGTAGCTAATAAATGGTCATAACACATGTCGTCAAAGCCACACCATGTTTATTTACATACAAAATGTAAAACTGAGCATCTGCCTGTCAGTTTGCTTGCAGTCGGTGGGGGAAACCGGCGCACGGCCAATGTGATTGCTCATGGATTTGCCAATCTCTTTATCCTGGACAAGAGAGATCTCAATGAAATCCTGGTTCATTATCCTGAATCTAAGAAACTGCTCCGCAAGAAGGCCAGGTTAGACAATAGAGACATGCCAGCTTTACATTTCTGTATTCCTATTCAATAACAAAGGCTTCATGTTTAAATATCAGAAAAATGCTTAACAAAGGCAATAAACCTGAACGTAAAGAAGAGCCCAAGGAGGTCCCCACTGCCCCAGTTCAAGCTGAGACGCCCAAATTGTTAAGAGCAGCTCTGGAAATGACAGAGCGATCCACGGGACTCAGAGGAGCTTTGGCAAAAGTGAAAGAAAAGACAAACAAGTCCAGCATCTCATTACAGGTAAGACATTAGACATTATCACAGAGGTTACAGAGTAGGACGTTATGGTGTCTCCTTTTATTCTAGCCATCCATAGCCTCCATCAACCCCACTCCATCACCTGCCTTTGGCTTTGCTGTTGATCGAGACATAGACACCCCATCGCCCCTCTCTAGCCGCTGTGCTTCTCATCTGAACATGTCTTCTCTGTTGTCCCACAACCCGCAAAGTCATGGAGATGGGCAGCACATGGAAGCAAAGAGCAAGGAGGGAGGAGACGGGGTGAAGGACACTCAACAAAAACAGTGAGGAAGGTGTAGGTGTTTTTCTTCATCATAGCGTGGTCAACTGAAGGCTATACAAAGGGACTTGTTTAGAATGTTTAGACACCATTTTTTACATTGACCCATTATCCTCCAGTTGGTTGATCTGTTTTTGCTGTTGTTGAATCTTTAACTTTTACAACTTCTGTTGATAGAACACACAAAGCCTTATATTTTTTGTTTGCACAATTGCAAAAAAGTGTATTTTATTATGGAGTCATTTTTTTGTTTTGTACATAAATTTTGTATTTTCATTTAAATATATATATATATATATATATATATATATATATATATATATATATATATATATATATATATATATATATATAATATATATATATATATATTATATAATAGATATATATATATATATATATATATAAATATATATATATAATATATATATATATATATATGATATATATATATATATATATATATATATATATATATATATATATATATATATAAAATTTTATTTTTATTTTAGCCAACGGGATTTATTTATGGGCATGGCAGATTATAGGAAACTATAATGAGATGACTTCTGCAAAAGCCCATATGAGCAACAGTTTTATCAATTAGCTGTACGAAAATGCAAAATTTTTAGTCTTTATTGAGATAGCTCTAATGTTGTAAATGCCTCTTCAAGATTTGTATGTTTGTGTAAGCTACATTTACTGTATTGCAAAACAATGTTCTTAATTCTGTAAATGTATATTCTTTAAAACCAGCTAATCGTACTGCCAGACCATGAGTCAATTAGAGGGATGTATGAGAACTTGATGAATGATAATTGTATAGAAAAAGAAAGCAAGAATAACAGAATTAATGTGCATAAATTGTGTACTACTCTTACTATAGTTACTTTGTATGTAATTATAATGTAATAAAAGTGGATGTGAGTATTGTGCCAATTGTTTAAAAATATACATTTCAAAGAACATTTGAATAACAGAAAGAGTAGAAAAAGAAACTGAACTATATAAAATACAGGATCAGCTCTCAGGGGGTGGTGGAGCCGCCTGGCGCACTGCTTTGGTCAGAGCTTGCTGGATAACAGGGTACAATTTATAGCATCCTTCAATGCAGGTGCGAACCCCAGCTGTCAAAGTCTCTTCAGTCATTTCTCCATCAGACTGTAGTCCAGAGATCTGGTTCAGGCTGGGGAGGAAGGCAACAGTGAGCCCACCTTGATTATCTTGACCTGCAGAACCACCATGGTTTTCCTCCAAATATGTAGGGTCCACCACGAAAGAGTCCCCATCCTGACACATAGAACAACCAAGCACAAGGTCGTACATCTCAATCCCTGCGTCTGCGAGGGCCAGAGATGCACACGTGACAGCATGCCCCAAAACTGACCCACTGTTCTCCAGAACCATTACATTGACCTCGATCTGTGAGCGGGGGTATTTGTGGAGGCACACAGCGGGCTGTAGACTCTCAAGAACCATCAACGAGAAGTCCTTGTCTTGACTGCCCTGAATCCACGAGCCCCTTTCAGGACAGGAGAACGGAGCAAAGCGCATGTCTGCTGTCAACCTAAGCACACGAGACATTTATACAAAGAAACGAGTTAAAACTTCTAAACGAGTGCTCATAAAGTGAACAATTAAGAGTTACTACCTTCCACATTTCATATCAGTTTCATCTTTGCGCTCTGTCTCTCTTGGTCCATAAACGCAGCATATCACCTTTGTATTTCCAGCCTCCATGTACGCGGAGCCTTTAGCTTGACTGACCAGCCCACACCGGACAAACACAGGCCGAACGTCAACCTGGTCCCGCTGACGGCCGTCCTCTCTTGTCCCATGTAAGGGGAGCCTCTCAGCGGCTTGAGGTTTGCGCTGAAACACAGACGGACTCTGGGAAAGCTCTGGCCCTCTCACACGTTTCGTATCTGTAGGCATGTTTCTACTGTTTTCCTTCTACCGCAGCGTGCAAAATTGTGCAATGCTCAAAAGTATCCCCCAGAAAACTGCCACATACAATAGTTCCGCTCATGTGGTTTGTGTTGGTATAACATGCAGCGAAACTAGTCAAAAGAAACTATTTTAACTCGCTTAAAGAAAAAAAAACAACATAAAATTAAAACTGTAAAAACGTATCCCAGTAATATTATGATATCTTTCAAACCAAACAGTATCATTCATTGCATCAGCCAAACCGGTAAATGTATGACAATCACCATGGCGGGCTCGACTTTGACTGACGTCTGTCTCCACCAATCACAGCGGGCCTTTTCGACGAGGAGGTCCAGGTTGTTCAATCAGCAGAGGCCATGGGGCGGTAACGTTTTCCTGCGCTTTCCTCTTGTCTGTGCGGCGTGGACTAGAACAGTGTCACTGGGAGCTTTAGTCACTCATTCTCCGTCCAAACCACTTTCTGTGAGTATTTTAATATGCAGTTTCTCACAATATTTACAGTGATGATAATGCCATGCAGAAATTACAGTATGATTGCTTGATGTAAATGAAAAATGGACAGTCTTGCTAACATGTTACTGCTAACTTGCTAATGACAGGTTGATCTGCAAGTTGGCTGATGTAACGCTACATAGTCGCGTTCATGGGTCAATATTGTTCTCATTATGCTGTTTTTGCAACTGAACATGATAAAACATGATAAGTATTTCTGCCATTGACTTAAGATAACAGAGATTTATTTTAGCTGCCTCACCCTTTGTAAAACTAGATAAGCTTGTCTTGAGAGAAGCAAACGGGCACAAAGCTGTTACTTCCATCTCATCACAACAAGGTTTCAAATTCATGTGGTTTCCAACGAGGAGGTTTCGTAGTCAGGATGGGGATAGGAGCTGTTTACTGTCCGCTTGTCAGGGCCCTAGAGAGCAGGAGATACCGGCTGTGTGATTTCCATTCGCAACGAGTGTTCCTATGGGACAGAGGGAGTTTAGCTCTTTTTAATTAGAGGTACTTATGTGTTTAGTGTCATGGATATTGTTCCTGGGTCTTTCATATTTATTTTTTATATTTTATGCTATTCCAGCAGTAAAGTAGATAATGGGCTATAATATTTCAGGTAACAACATAAACAAAGAGCTTTTTCTTTTGCATTTGTTGCGGATTAGAAAATGGACACTTCTTTGAGTGCATCTCAGATTCGTGAGAAGTTTATTGACTTCTTCAAGCGATATGAACACCAGTATGTCCATTCATCATCCACCATCCCCCTAGATGATCCTACACTGCTTTTTGCCAATGCTGGCATGAACCAAGTATGTACTAATGACTTTGACTCATATTGTGCCACCACTTAAAAAAACATCACATTTTGTAATACCCAATTCCTTTTTTATTATTAAAGTTCAAGCCTATCTTCCTGAACACCATTGACCCATCTCACCCCATGGCCAGACTGAAGCGTGCAGCTAACACACAGAAGTGTATACGCGCAGGAGGGAAACACAATGATCTGGATGATGTTGGTAAAGATGTGTACCATCATACATTTTTTGAAATGCTTGGGTCCTGGTCATTTGGAGACTACTTTAAGGTATTGTAATCAAGTTTTTATGGGTTATCCCTGTCCTTGTTATTTCTTCTCTGAATGTCTGTGGTTTTCATCCTTGCAGCAACTGGCCTGTAAAATGGCCTTAGAGCTTCTCACACAGGAGTTTGGAATTTCCATTGATCGCCTGTACGTCACATACTTCGGAGGAAACGCTGATGCTGGTCTAGAACCTGACCTGGAATGCAAACAGATTTGGATTGACCTCGGGTTAGTATGGCTGATTTATTTATTTTAGATATAAAGATATTTTCTCTGTAGTCCATGTATAATAATATAAACAGAGCATACTTTTTAATATAATACATTCCTGTTACTTTAATTGTGATTGACTGAAGTTGATTCAATTGTAAATCTGTTGACAGTGTTGCAGAGGCTCGTATACTGCCTGGTAATATGAAGGATAACTTTTGGGAGATGGGTGACACTGGCCCTTGTGGACCCTGCAGTGAGATCCACTATGACCGCATTGGGGGACGGGATGCCTCTCACCTGGTCAACATGGATGACCCAAATGTTTTGGAGATTTGGAACCTTGTGTTCATTCAGTTCAACAGGTACTGTTCTAGCTAAATTGTTCTTATTTTCCAATAGCAATATTCATGATTAGTAACCACTCTAGTTTTGTGAAGCACACTATCTACCCTTAATGCAGGGGTGTCCAAACTATGGCCCGGGGGCCGAATGCTGCCCTCAGACCAATTTTTATTGGCCCTTAGGCCTTGTGTTGACCTGGCCCAATTAATCATAATCAGTACTTTTTATGGCAAATTTGAATAAATCTACCAATATAACCTTTTATATAGCCTTATTTAAAGTATGTTAAATGCATCTGAATTATCCACTGCATTGACCACTGGTGTGTGGCCTTCTGTGTTGAATATTTCTCAACATATGGCCCTTGGTGAAAAGAGTTTGGGCACCCCTGCCTTAATGTGTATCATATTGGCTTTAAATAGCAACTGTTTTCCTGTAATGCAGGCTTGTTCTTGTTTTTCCAGTTTGGCAGTTCTGTTAAAAACTATGCAGCAATACGACAGTTTTATTTTAATAAAGTAACAATAATAATAATAATAATAATAATAATAATAATAAATATAATAATAATAATAATAATAATAATATAATAATAATAATAATAATAATAATAAATAAATAATAAATAAAATAAATAAATAAATAAATAAATAAATAAATAAATAAATACGTAATTATTTATGATTGATGATGATAATACTGATGATGAGTATTATTAAGGTACATTTAACCCAGAGACATATGGATGCCCTATAGCTTTTTTGTAGGTCAATCTGTGAATCCAACTAATTTTGTCATTATGTATATAGTGGAGGAGTTCAAGTATCTCTGGATCTATTATGCATGTAATGTTAGCCTGTTTGTGCCTTCTAACTCTCTATTGGCTTGATCTTATGTAATATTGGTTGTATTCAATGGTATCCATTGCATCATTCCACCATAGTTTGTGAATTCTGTGTACTTTTGAAATTCTAATTCCAATGTTGTCAATTCAAAAGGGAGTCTGAGACTGTGCTGAAGCCCTTGCCTAAGAAAAGCATTGACACAGGAATGGGCCTTGAGCGCTTGGTGTCTGTCCTGCAGAACAAGATGTCAAACTATGACACTGACCTCTTTCTTCCATATTTTGAAGCTATTCAGAAGGTAAGAAAGTACAAAATTGGCTATTGGAGCGTAAATTGATTATATCATAATTGTACTTTGTCTACTTCCTGGGCCAGTAAAATTCCTGCTAATTTTCTATAATGGCATTTTGACAGATTTTAACCTACTCCAGGGCTTTGTAAAATTGCTGTTTTGAAATTGCAGTACAATAACTGTACTGTCAAGTTATGATTTTAATCAATTAACTTGGTATCTTTACCATTATAAATCCAGGCCTAAAAAATAGCTAAATGGAAATGTATCTGGAAAAATAATTACATACTTCTGAAACAAAATTTCCCATTCGTTTTTCTCATAGACTTCCGGGAAAAAAAATGTATATTAACAGTTAAAAGTAGTGACCACAAGTGACCTAAATTTTTATTTAAAATTGGTTTGAAACTTTATAAAGTACAAAGTTATTAAAACATTTAGCAGAATCTTGCATTTTAAACAGCCAGTTTGGACTTACAACA
The DNA here is from genome assembly GCA_019594935.1 of Periophthalmus modestus. Taxonomy (NCBI): domain Eukaryota; kingdom Metazoa; phylum Chordata; class Actinopteri; order Gobiiformes; family Gobiidae; genus Periophthalmus; species Periophthalmus modestus. Next base: position 27,638,603 of record JAIEZT010001390.1, on the reverse strand, counting down.
ACCGTGTTAATGATAATAGTTGCCACATAGCTGGTTCGCTTCCGCGATGCCTTTGAACTCTTAATATTTGAATTTGTCAAAGTCTATGGGGAAAAATTAAGGGAAAACTTACTTCTGAAACCTGAGCAAGCTGTTACTGTTGAGCTCAATTTTTTTTCCAGGGCACAGGGGCCCGGCCATACACTGGTAAAGTTGGTGCTGAAGATGAAGATGGCATTGATATGGCTTACCGTGTGCTAGCAGATCATGCTCGCACTATTACCATCGCTCTGTCTGATGGAGGTCGGCCTGATAATACAGGAAGAGGGTGAGCCATACATGCATAGCATACCAATGCAGCCCCATTGTGCAATAGATTTTATTTTCTGTTTAGTCTGTGGTCACAATGCCTGGTTTTGCAACACACCAGTGATTAGGTGTCATCCTGATCTAAGTGAAGTTTTAAACTGGTCATAAACAGGCTCTGTGTGAAAAATGTGTTGTACCTTGATGTGTCCAATAAACAGATTTTTTTTTTCTTTTTAGGTATGTGTTAAGGAGGATTCTGCGCCGTGCCGTCCGTTATTCCCATGAGAAGCTTGGAGCTCAGAGAGGCTTTTTTGCCTCACTGGTGGATGTGGTGGTGGAGTCCCTTGTAAGCCTCTTTTCTATCATTGTTATACATTTGTTTTGTACATTTACTATAAACCTACTGTGCTCTAGGGCAATGCATTCCCAGAGCTCAAGAAAGATCCAGACATGGTGAAAGACATCATCAATGAAGAGGAGGCACAGTTCCTCAAAACCCTCAGCAGGGGGCGGAGAATCCTTGACCGAAAGATCATGAGTCTTGCCGACAGTAAGACCATTCCTGGTGAGAAGCTGAATTATGAAACTGCATCATTTTGAAACTCACTTTATTTGTTGTTTAATTCCTTCGTTGGTGGGTAATAAATCTATAAATTATCTGTCTGTTGCATGCGTGCAGGTGACACAGCATGGCTGTTGTATGACACATACGGTTTCCCCCTGGATTTGACCTCTCTGATAGCAGAGGAGAAGGGGATGCAGGTGGACTTTGCTGCATTTGAAGAGGAAAAAAAGGCAGCACAGGTGAGGATATGTAACAGTTTGAGGGCAGTATATACACGGAGGAGCTTTTATTCCCTGTGGTATGACCTTAGTATCTGAACATTGGTCCTTTGGTCAGCAGTTTGTTTCAGCACTTTGAGTTTCCAGTATTGCACTATTGGAAAGAATTTTGCGTAAAAAATAAACTCCCTATATCCTGTTGTAATATGCATAAGCAAGTAGTGTAATTTCACTAACATTACTAAAAATAAGTTCAACAAAGTGTTTTTGCTTTGCTGCCTCATTGAATTAAAGGAAGGACCATGAATCTTGGTACCAGACCATATGCACAACTCATTTGATTTTTGACATTCGATTCAGGTTCTGATTTAATTTACATGTAATGACTTTATTGCTGTATTTTGCTTGTAGCTAAAGTCACAGGGCAAGGGTGCAGGAGGCGAGGATCACATCATGCTTGACATTTACGCTATTGAAGAGTTGAGAAACAAGAATGTTCCAGCAACAGACGACTCCCCTAAATACAAGTACACCTCGAATGAAAAGGGCGACTATGGTGGGTGTTGATCTTTTAACATCCCAATGCGCTGAGATGGTGTTCTGTGTTTAATGTTTTTTCCTCCTGCTCTTATTACAGTGTTTGAGGCAGCCTCAGCCACAGTTCTGGCCCTACGCCGTGACCGTGCTTTCTGTGATGAGGTGACCACCGGGCAGGAATGTGGGGTGCTGCTGGACCAGACCTCCTTCTATGCAGAGCAGGGAGGACAGACTTTTGACGAGGGTTATATGCTTTGTGAACACGACAGTACAGAAGATGTGAGTACACATAAATGGATTACACTCATACACTCATTAAAGGTGCACTATGTTGCACTATGTTTTCTGGTGGAGAGTCCATCACCTGTTTGTCTCAGGTAAACAAGAGGGTTTATGAGGTTTTATGCCATTTTTGTAGAACATTCCAGGAAAACATGTCCATGGGGAAAAGAGGGTTTTGGCCCCTTCAAACCTGCATAATGTTTTTTTTTTTTTTTGTTTGTTTGTTTTTTAAGAATTGTTTAAAAAAAAAAGAAAAAAACAGTATTGGGTTTGTGTGTCTCCACTTGCTAAATGATTTTTTGTTGTTGTTGATGTGTAACAAAGTCTTTCCTCTTCATTGCAGCGTATGGAGTTCACAGTTAAGAATACACAAGTCAGAGGGGGCTACGTTCTGCATATCGGTACAGTTTATGGTACACTTAAAGTTGGCGACCTTGTCACTCTACATGTCGATGAGGTAAAGTACAAAAATATTCTACTTCTGTTTTTTTTAGTTTTTTTTTAATGAGCAAGGTGTGTTGAAAGTAAAATAAGCTGAACCTTTTTTTTTTTTTTTTTTCCTTTTTTTAAAAAATGTCGTTGTTTAGGCTCGCCGGAGGCCAATTATGAGCAACCACACTGCAACACACATCCTGAACTTTGCCTTACGAGGGGTTTTGGGTGAAGCGGACCAGAGAGGCTCCCTGGTTGCTTCAGACCGTCTGCGCTTTGACTTCACCGCCAAAGGATCTCTGAGCACTGGGGAGGTCCGACGCACCGAAGAGATTGCCTCTGCTATGATCAGGGACGCTAAGGTCAGTGAGAGGCATAAATCGATACTGTAGCTCTTGTTATACTTGCATTACACAAGTATAACGAAATACAAAATGCTATCTATATTGCAATGATTTTTAATCTTGTTTCTATACAAACATAAAAGTGTCCCATGCCTCTTTGCTCTACAATGTTCAAACAAAGCTTTACATCTTTCCTTTGAGTTGATATTCTGTCAAATATCTTGAAAATATCTTTATCCAAAACAAAAGACAACTCCTGATATAAATGGTACTGCATACATTTTGAAACCTTTTTTTATGTCTTGATTATAACTATATGCATACTATTTTTATATTTAACAATTTGTATGTAAGATTTGTTGAATTTCTGATGTTCAGCTATGTATGTTTGACTGAATAAATCCCATTTCCCCTTTAGCCTGTGTATGCGATGGAAGCCCCTCTGGCACAAGCCAAAGCCATCCAGGGGCTGCGTGCAGTGTTCGATGAGACGTACCCTGATCCTGTTAGAGTGGTGTCCATCGGCATCCCAGTCCAGGACCTGCTAGATGACCCGAATAGCGCTGCTGGCTCCCTCACCTCCATTGAGTTCTGTGGAGGAACGTAAGGAAAACATTTGTTCTTTGTTAGACCAAACTGTCCTAGTGACACTTGCCTCTGTTTGATTTGCATGTAATACTAGGCTGGGAACAAGATCCCTATGATTCAGTATGATACACCGGTCACAATACAATAAACTCATGATATGGCGATGCATGCGTTAAATAAACTACAAAACTGTAGTGCTGCCATAACTTTTCTGAAATGTACCAAAAGTACTCATGATACTTCATTTGTTGATTCAGTATTGAAATTGCACCTCCTGTATCAATATATCTAAAAGTATTGAGGATCACTGGTAGTTTGGCACACCTTTCTAATACTGCCTTCAATCATCAGCATAATTGCATGGCTATGATTTCCCAATTTTAGCTTTTTAAGTTTTAAGTTTGCATTGCTGTACCGTACACAGATTTCTGAAATAGTAAGGTTTTGTTGATTTACATTGATCCACAGTCATCTGCAGAACTCTGGGCATGCTGCACCGTTTGTTATTGTCTCAGAGGAGGCCATCGCTAAGGGCATCCGCCGCATTGTAGCTGTGACAGGATCAGAGGCCCAGAAGGTCAGCACTCACTCACACACTGCTTCAGCTAATGCTCCTTCACTATGCATCACTGCTTTGTATTCCTGAGTGTACCGTTTGTTTCTTCTGACTCTTAAAAGTATGAAGGGAACCCTTATGGGTGCCCTTTAACTCAAATCACCTTCTGCTGTTATTTAAACACGCAGTAGAATGGTTTTGAAGAAGTTTTAAACAGTCTTTCTGCTGCTCTGTTTTTCTTATTCATGTTTGCTTTGAAACTTGAATTAACTTTTTATGATGCTGCAGGATTCTATATTGACATCACTGTTTTGTTTTTTATTTAACAAATGTGGATATATTGTTTTTTATATCCACATTTGTTTTCCCAAAGCCTGAGAAAAGGCATTCATAATAGCACAACATATAATGGTAATCTGCCATGTTTTCGCTATACACTGTTGTATACTTATACTCAGTCAAAACTGCACAAATATATCTATGCCTATAATTCATGCATTTTAATAGACCATTTAACCTTTATTATTAAGTCTCCGTGACCCCTGTGCCGTGTCCCTCAGGCCCAGAGGAAAGCTGATGCTCTGCACCAGGCTTTGGCTGCTTTGGGAAAGAAGGTGAAGCAGCAAAGCTCACCCAACAAGGACATCCAGAAGGAGATCGCTGACATGACGGAGGTGGCTTTCTTTACACATAAGCTGTTCTTGTATGTATTGTATTGTGATGTATTGTTTTAATACTCACTACTTTCTTACAGTCCATCGGCACTGCCGTCATCTCACAATGGCAAAAAGATGAGATGAGGGAAACATTAAAAGGCCTAAAAAAGATCATGGATGATTTGGACCGCAACTATAAGGCTGACATTCAGAAGAGAGTCCTGGAGAAGATTAAGGAGGAGATTGAAAAGAACCCCAACCAGGAACTGCTTATCATGGAGATGGAGCCCGGGGCCTCTGCAAAGGTGAACACAGTAAATGAAAGTTGGATATTGCTGTGTGGGGCCTCCGCGCTAGACCGGATTAGCATGCGGCAGAACACTTTATTAAAAAAAGATTCTTTGTTGCAGTGCACTTTTTCTCTCAGCTTATCAGATCGTGTTTTCGCTAGAGACTAAATCAGCGCTGTGGCCATTAGTTCTGACCTTGGGACATCGATACTGCTGATAAGACTTTGCTTCCTTCTTGTTTACTTTTCTCTCCTTCTTTTGCTCAGGCCCTTAATGAGTCACTGAAGCTGCTAAAGACCAACTCTCCTCAAACCGCTGCCATGCTGTTTACGGTTGACCCTGAGGCTGGCAAGGTCACCTGCCTCTGCCAGGTTCCACAGGTGAGCACAACAAAGGCAATGCTGGAATTTAAGCCAAACTTTTTAAACTTAGTCACACTGCTCGGTATATTCCTCATTTGAACTCTGCAATTAAGCAGATTTTAATAGAATAGAAATCCGATCCTTACAAATCATCAAGGATATGTTTGGTTCTTTTTATGCGAGGTCTGCAGCCAATCCTGTAGGATTCTGTCTTGAATACTGAAATACTTTTTTTCACAATATTCTTTCTACTACAAACAATCAATACAAAGTGGAAAATCACAATAATGCCCAGCCGTTCTTTTCATACCGCTACCATCTGACCTTTCTCCAGTTTGTCTGTAGACTAAAAAAAAACACATCTGAATTTAAGATGTAATCATAGTTTGAGTCTGGGTCCAGCATCCCACACTGTCTTGTTTGAATAAACCATGAGGTATAATTCCTCAATGTGCTGCGTGTGAATAAACCTTGACTTTGCCCTTGTGAAAAAGTGTGATTATTCATTATCTATTGAGATAAAAAGAATGAGACAAGTGTTATTTTGGTGATGTAAAATTTGAATATAGAGTAATCATCTATAATTAAATCTATTAAATTTCAATATTAATCTGGTCTTCTTGCATCCAGTTGAGCAAACTTGTACTAATGCAGGTTAATTTCTTTGTTGATTTCCAGGAGACTGCAAATCGCGGCTTAAAGGCCAGTGAGTGGGTTCAGGAGCTCTGTCCCCTCTTGGATGGGAAAGGTGGTGGGAAGGACATGTCTGCCCAGGCCGCCGGCAGGAACACAGAATGCCTGCAGGAGGCGCTACAGATGGCCAACAATTTTGCAAAGCTTAAACTGGGAGAGAATTGAGAAGGAAGTAAAGAAGTTGTGCTTAAAAGTTTTGGGTGGAAAAATTAACGCCCTGTCTGGGTCCACTGTCTTCATCAACTAACCATCCTCACTCCATAAGACATAAGAAAAGGCTGCAAAGCACACACAAAATGGCCACTATTTATTGCTTGAATAAAAGTGAAGCAGGAAAGTCTTAACACTTGAATATGTGAAGATGATATCAGTAGAAGACACCTCAGGCTGTCAGAATAAGGTTATTTTCATGTTTGGTTCCTTTTTATCTTTCATGTGTCCATAAGGAAAGGATAACGTGGCCTGATTTTGCCTCTTGAAAGTTCACTACAGCGATCCAGGTTAAAGCTTGGTTTATTTTTCATTATCACTGTCTTGCTCTGTACATCTTTGAATAAAGTCCAAGTTCTAATTAGTGGTTGGACTTGCTCATGCAATAGCTGTATAATAGTCTTGGTGTTTCGCCACTAATTGTCATGTATAATATCACTTACATGTATGAAAATTATGTACTTGTCATTTAAATATTAGCATTTTATCATTGTAGCATTTCATTGTCAGTCAGTGTAAATTGAATAAACCTGATGCTTAATATCTTGTCTTATGATCTATAACTTGTAAAATCTAAAACGGGTCTTTAAACAGATCTATGATTTTTAATTAGTCCTGAACAAAGACTACGTCAAAAGAGAACAAAAATATTACTCTGAAGTAAACACACTAAACCTGCAGAAAACATTGTGTACTACCAGAAGGAGCTGCCACAATTTGAGAACCAGAGTGATGCTGAATATGCAACCACTTAATATGCAGACTATTAGATCTAAATAACACCCAAAATAGGTGTGATTATGGTAATTAGTAAGCACTAGTCGACACGTTTGAATACTTTGTGTCAGAGGCATTCTGGAGGCAATAACACAAAGCAGTACTTTCATGAAGCTTTTATTTGTACAATAACATACAAAGAGCCTAGTCACGCATCATACAGACATGTCCATGTAGTAAATACACAAGTACTGCCTTAGAGCTGTTGAGGCAAAGAGTATTGTCTTACATTACCAACTTGTTCTAATGCCAATAGGCTTTAATACACCTGTCCAGTGCTTATGTTAGTGGTGGTTAAGTAATAAGGTGGCAGGTTATAGTCCACAGGTGAAGTCTGAAGCTAGAGTGGCATTTCTAGTGCAAGAGAGACTACAACAGTTTTGACCATGATATATATGTATTCCTTTTGAGCCTCTTATTCCACAGTGAAATCTCCAGTAAGCAATTGTCCAATACCTTAGGTTGAATCAAAAACACCTACACTATGGTGACAAAAAAAAAAAAGAAGTTTGAAAGTTGTTTTCCGACTCCAAAGATGCAATCTCCTTTTCTTTATGATTTGTTTGTATCCAGTTGCTGGAGAGCACACAGCTGAAATGGATCAAATTTTTGTTTTACGCATTTGTACCTATCTGTTGCCACTCTCAAAATGCTGAATTTCAAATGACTGACCTTTATGTCAAACTATTCAAAGGATTGGGTAACAGTTTCAGGCACAAACCATCTCAAGAGAGACTAACACAGCAAGTGTGAGTGACCTGACTCCTACTTACATTTCAATGCCTTTTAAATTTACCTAATCATAATTTATGTATGTATACCAAAAGAATAATTATCTTTTGACATAACTGAAATTTATAGTGTCTAAGACTTTAAATCAATGCCCAGAAAAAAGTTAAGTCTGAATTCTGCTTCAAACTGCATGTTTTCACTGACAGGACTGGCTGTAGACCATGATCAAAAATAAATAACTGGATCTCAATTTCGTTTCAAATTTGATTAACTGTCCAGCCCTAATTGGAATAGAAGTTTTGCACTACAATAGATTTTTTTTTCCTTAATAGCTTTTATTTTTGTTTAGTTTAATGCCTGATAACTACTACTACAAACAATATCCGCATCTTGGATCAGCAGTGAAACACCAGACCTACTTTAGGGTTATAAATTCCTCCAGGCTTCCAAATCTGTGTCATCTCCACTACTGTAGGTGGCAGAATGTATATATAGGAAGAAACCACCCCACTGCCCCCCTTTCCATCTGATCGCAATGTTCTGGGACTGCAACTGCAAGGAGTACAGAAAACTGATGGAGCCCTGGTTTGTTCCCTCAGGTAACTACCGCGCGTTATCGAAATGTGTTTTAGTGCTACTACAGAGGCCAGAACTGTTTTCTTCATTCAACTTCAACAACACATGTAAGATGAACAGGAGCAAACAAAAGCATAAACATTGATAATAGCAGTCGTGCACAGATATGTTTAGGGAATCACAGTCTCTCAATCTTGAAACTGGGATTCTCAACAACCTATGCTCAGACTGATGCGCCCACCTCTAGTACTTACCCTCCCCCCAGCACTTTACAGTACAAAACATTGACAAAGCCCCAGACCCAGGCAGAATGTATGTAGTTCAGAAAGGCACAAGCACAAAGTTTCTGTCACTTTCTCTTAATTATAGGCTTGTGTGTGGATGTGTGTTGATTATGGGGCAGCTGTAGGCAAGGAATGTCCGGGAGCAGGACAAGGCACAAAAGCATCATGTGTGAATATGTTAAAAGTGACTGAATGGCTGAGAGTCTGCAATTCCCTAACATGTTTTTTTAAACAGATGTGCAAAAAGGACTAGAAAACAAAGTAACATTGTAGGACAGGCACAGTTATGAGTAGCTATCCACATACTGTGGTTGTGGTTTTCACAATAAGCCGTTCTCACACTTGTGTCAGTATCACCTGAAGGGTAGCAGCTTTTCTCCACAAATCTCACCATCTCCAGTCAGAAAATCTCAAACTATAGCAGGTGGTACTCTGTTATCTGGCTGTATATCAAGTTAACACCTACAGAAATAACACAGACTTCTAGGAGTTACAATGACTAGGTGCTATCATGCACTAATAAAATGTGGGTATTTGATGTATTAGATGCGGTTGGTGTTAGATAGTAAGAAGTGATGACATCACATCTTTACCACAGTGGTGCATAAATTTAACTTCTGTTGCTATGAACAAGCCTTTAATCCGCTTCCCAAACTTCATCACTTTAAATGACCAATCACAGCAGACCATCTGTCCGGGGCTATCTAGCATCAACCATTAGATACTGGTCAGTAAAATAACGTGAGGTGGAACGTCCTAATCCGCCAAAGAAAGAGACAAAGTGTTATTAAGCACACTTTACTATAAATACTATATATACTAATTTAAACAATCTAAAATGAAAAAGTCCCACCTCTGACGATCACTTCTAAAAGTAGTGGTACATAATTATAAAGTAAACATTAAGTTTGTTGGTTAAAAAATTTAAAAAGAAAAGAAATTGTAAATGTAACAACTTTAGAAGATGTGAAGTTGATTTCACAATTCATGTAACAAACTGTTCCTTAATGATGGAAATATTTGACACTTGACACTTGATCACTAAGCTTATATCCCCTACCCTTTGTGATATGACTTTTTACTCCCCTCTGAGTTCAGCATATTGTATTAACTACCATAATCTGTTTCTACTATAAGCTGCTGTATAATGGAAGGAAATAAACCCAAGACAATTGATCAGTCTGTGAGTGATAAACAAAACCAAGTTTATGAAACTAATTGTCTGTGTGGTCTGTGGAGGTGTGAAAAGAAATGTGGATGGTGCATTTTAAGTGGTGTGTGGTAAAAAGCTAAGGCGTCAGGTGGCTCTAGATCAGTGGTATGTGAAGCCACATTTTACCACACTGAGAAGTCGCTCCAACCTCAGTTCATTAAAAAAGTGGTGAACCCATAAGCTGAAATAATTGTAGTGTATACACAGTATTTTTATCATGGGCCAATGATTTCTTATTCACCATCACTAGCCTTGCAAATAAAACCCTGTCACACCACACAGAGATTAGACTGAATTACCACTCTTCCATCCAAACCCAAACCCTCAGGAGTATTTCGGCCTCCTTCAAACACCCTACAGCCCTGTCTGTCTCTGGGCGTGACTCAGAGATCTTGCCAACGATGTGTTCTGTGTTTCTTTCTTGTTCCATTGATGCCTTGTTTATGAGTCACAAAGCCCAGGGGTCTTCGGCCAGCTACTACTTCATTTGGCAAGTCCAGTTAGATTCTCGGGGCATATCAAGGCAGTCACATGATGTTACCACACAGTGATTGGTCCTGGCCTAACACCAGACAACCCACCACAGCTTAAGGTGAAGTCTATAGAGCCACTTCTCTGATAACTGGAGTTCAATGTGACACTGACAGCTTCACAATTTCAGCTTTGATGTTGATATGCCAAGTCCTACGGCAACAAGATCCTTAAGATTCAAGATAGCTGATATGCTCCAATGTGATAAGTGCAGGTCACTCACAAAAGTGGTAATGTTGAATCTGCTGTTTTCAGTACCAGGCATACAGTTATTAGACAGTGGATTAGTCGTCCATTGTGAACACTTCTGCCACTGGATTAAGCCTAGAACAAGAACATTGCTTGTGAGAGCTGGCTAGAGCATTTTCTCTCTTATCCCACTCTCATTTGTTGGCCCTCTTGAGGTAAAGTTGGCCTAACAAAGCTGAGGCTGCATTGTCACTCAAGCCGACCATTAGGACAAATCCAGGCAAAAAGCTCAGGGCCAATTGTCCAGTCACAAGCCATTAGCAACAGTCGAACCTAGATGGACCATATACAAGAGCAGGTCCACTATCATTTTTTTTAGGAAATGCTAGGATATGTATGAAATCTGTTTTCTGGTTTTAACCTATTCAAAGGTTTTACATGGGAGCTAATCGCAGATATTTCAGACCTTACTTGTGACATGATATGCCATTTATTTGCCAGGGAAAACTGTGATTTTGCCAGCTTTGGCTAGTCTCTGTATAATCTGAGCCTCGTAGTCAGCATCATGCACTCCGGTCTTCCTGAACTCTCCAGAATAGCGATTTTGTTCCCAGTAGTGGTGCCAGTTGCCCCGGCTGTCTGCCCCAAAACCAAACACATTCACCTACAACACAGTAAAAGAAAATGCGTGTTAACATATTACTTATTAAAAGGAGCTGGAATTCACTTTTTAGTGGGTAAAGATGTCCAGACCTCATCACAGACATGCAAGGCAAAGAAGAGCACCAGCATGCCAGTGGACGGATAGCGGCCATGATGTTTGGTCCAGTGGTCATGGATGTATTTGAAGAAAGCTGGATTGAAAACCTGGACCTGGAAATGAAATGTAAGAAAAGTATATTTAAGATTTTTTAAATTATAAAAATAGACAAAATTTTCAGAACAATAGAGTAATTTCAAAATTCTGTAGTTTCAATATTTAGTACAAGTTAATGTAAGTGTGGGCTGCTTTCTTTTCTACAGAGAGAGCTGTACTAAGGCAATAACCCTATAAACATCGTGCAAATCTGAGCGTTTCACAAAGACTTTTGTTGCTGCTGCAATAAGACTCTTTAATGCACAGTTAATGTTTTTTTGTACTTTTAATACAGTATACGCAAATGAACACCGTTTTTGATAATATTTTAAGTGAGTTACTGCAACAAAATCATTTCCTGAAAAGTATAAATACAGTATATCTAATCCATACATTTTATAATATAAAATAACATGTATCTGGCCCATGTCTCACTTTTTCTTTCCTTATTTGGGGTTGCCATAGTGAATTACCACATCCCAGTGTAACAGCAGAACCAATACCATGAAATTCATATTTGCTGTTCACAACTAAATCTCTTTGGCCTTGTGACCCGCTGTTCTTCACCCTCTTGTAAAAATATTGACTTACTATGGGAAAAAAACAACCAAGGTTTACATTATCCTGATGGTGTAAAATTACTGAGTAGTAATTACAATGTATCATCAGCTTTTAGGCATTTTTTACAACACCAACACTGCAGGCTGCCCATAGCTCTTCTATCTTCAGCCACACTGATCTGCCACAGACTTGAACTTCACCCAAGACATAAAATCCGCAAATTCTTAGGACAGCAGGGATTAGTCTGAGTTTATTTATTTTCACAGATTAAAGAGCAAGCAAAGGATTATTGAAACTAAAGGATGGTCTATAATCTAACAGTAATCCTTCATCAACAATGGGCAGGGGATAATATAATTGTGGTAAGGCTGTTTTAGTGTGTGTGTTTCAGACACACCTTGTCTTTATCCACACGAAGAAACTGCTTCACTGGAGCGTAAGTACTGAGGGCACAGAGTCACAGAATGATTAAACACAATCTCTACTTCATGATTGCAGCAGAAATTTCAGTTTGATAGAGACTTGACATTTGCACTAACTCTCCTCTGTGTGTGTATGTCGTGTTCCTTACAATCTAATCTGGCCGGTCGACAGGGCGCTGGTGATCCAAACCAGGTCTAGTGTCTTAAATGGGACCAGGACAAAGCTGACGTTTGCTGCAAGATTCTTAGCGCTTTCTGGATACATGAAGTGGTGAGTTGTGCGGCTTCCTGCGTCCTCTTCATAGCCCACTGTAGGAGCCAGGTTAATCCTACACAGACAGGAGCAACATGGGTTTAGTTAACATGAAGTAAAATACTTCATAAGCGATACAACAGAATCTTCATGTAACTGTTTTTTTTTTTTTTTTTAATAAATACAGACAGATGTTTATAGATTTCCAGGGGCCTAAAGTATATTTCCCAGGTTTCCAAGTTTTGCTGCAGTGCCCAGAGATAGTCTTAAAACTTGAGGCTTACCCAAAAAACAATAGTCGTGTTGAGTTTCAACTAGAGAAACATTCCATTTCAGAAACCCCAACTTCACCTTACCTACTACAACAAGGTTACTGTGATAATTAATCAGCCTCAGTTTGCATCAGTAAGCTACCGACTTAAAATGTGAGAAGTGTGGCTACAAAGTTTGGTTACTTATGTTTTTCTATTACTATATTGTAGATTGGCAGCTAGGTGTATTTACAGTAGGGGTGAGTCACTGTCTGGAGGTGTGTATGTAAATATGAAAGCGCTTCTGAGCAAATGATTTTTCGATGTTGCCTGCCCATGTGAAGCTGAACAAAGCAGACGCACGCTGAGAGCCGTGAGCCAAAGGGCGGACAGGCAGGAAGCCAGACTGCAGCGATTTAAAACACAAATGAGAATCAATGTGTGTGGAAAATCTGGTGTCTGCCCACTCAGGCCTAAGAGTACAGCACTCATGGATACTAACATTGATACAGTGTCTTACTGCAAATACAAATATTTGTCGCCGAAATTTTGTGAGGTGTTCATTTTTATGTAAAATTAATGTCAGTCTGAAGCCACTCAAGGGAGTGATGATTTAGGGCTCTTGATTATTGTAGTGATTTCTAGAACAAAATTGGGTGATGCAGTATTACTTATATCAGGGCTCACAATCATCCAATTTCTGGGTTTCGGATGACATCAGAACATTTTATAGGCCAACAATAATCAGTACAGATGGAAGACAACTACAGTTCTTATTGGTAAAATACAGAATATTTTCCCAGTTCTTCAGTTTAGTCACTAATTAAAATGATCAGGTTTAATATTTGTGCATTCACCTTTTGGATGTTTCAAGGCAAAATACAATGAGGAAAAAGTGGCTCTTGCCCCCCATCTGAGCGTATGACATCATCGCTCTCTAGAATCTGAAAACCACCAATACACATAAATAAAACAGATTGTCCTTGCACCTGCCTGGCACACTGTATATTTTATGACAAGTGCATTTCCTGATGCGTACTGGCTTAAATGGACCCTTTTATTTTTATATTTTCAAATTCCTCAGTACAGTGCATGGTCAGTCAGCCCAACAGAAATATATATATATATAGCTGTATGTCATGCCAAGTGACAACAATTAGGCTGTGTGATTCATCTCTGCTGCAGTGCAAGGAGACAAAGGGATTTATGTGGCCTGCTGTGAGAGAGTGTATGAGGGAGCTGCTATACGCTCAAGCTTCTGAGGACATAAACCCCTTTGTGCTGATGCTGCACAAGTCAGGTGGCAACTCTTTTAACCAGTAACAGAGGGGCAAAGAATTACACACAAGAAGTACAGATTTAGACACATGTATGCACCCACAACGTCCCATGTGCCAAATCCCAATCATATTTATATTCACAGTCAGTGTATGTATGTGTTACAAAGTATGTATATTCCAGATAATGAGTATGATTATCAAAATACAACTATGATTATTTTTAATATTCAACTAGACACGATTAGTCGATTAACTGATGCAGGTCTAGTAAGAACTGCTACTGACTCCAATTGCTTTTTTTCATTTGTTATCCAGATTTTTAATTTCCTTTAATGCACTTGTATCTAACACCTTCTACTATCAAGTCTCTTCGTCTCATCTATCCTCTCACCTCATGATGTAGTTGTGCCCATCGATAGTAGCCCCATATCCGGCTCCACGCAGATTTCCGGAGTTTCCAACCACCGCACAGCGCAGACAGCGACCCGGATCCCATGACCCATATGGAGATCTACCGGGAATCACCTACGACAGCAAGCATCCAAGTTAAAAGAGCAGACTTTGTTTAATGAAATGGGACACTTGCCCTAAAATAGCAATATGAGGACAGGGAATAACCCGCAGCTAAGCCCTGTTTGATGAAACTTGTAATACTGGAGTGAGTTATTCATGAAAAATACATTACCCCCTGTGTACCCCCGGGGAGCTACAAAGGTTAAACTTACGGAGCAGATCGCACACACAGACAAAATGTTAAAAAGGAAGCTGGTTACTGATGAACCCCTAATGTCTACTAAAGAAAATCCTCTCCTCTTGGCCTTTGCCTGCAACTGTGAGGTAATGGGCCCTGAGCACAGAGAAGATTTGACACCACCACGGTAATGGAAAGATGTATTCATTATATAAATACCTGGAAGAGTCTCAGAAGCACTTGCTGGATGCTGTGTGGTTTGAACTGTGGCTGCAACATCTAGAGAAAAAAGCATAACGAGAAGCCTTTGTAGAAAAAAGTTGCACAAGCTTTACACTGTCAGTTAGTTACTTCATAGTCCACTGTATAACTTTTCTGATGGATGGTCTGCAATGCTATCTGCATGGGAACAAGCAGGAGGCACCATCAGGCCAAGTTAACAGGTCAGGTCTGTGGAGAGGTGAACTCCGCTCTTAGTAAGAATGCATTTTGGAAGGTAGCAGCAAAAATGCCTATTATAGAATAAATACAATATACATAAGTTTAATGCCATACTGTGGAAAATTCCAGGTAAAACAATAATGACATGGAAACAAGCAGGTGCCTCACTCTCCACCAGAAATGTTACATAGAAAACCTTTTATAATTGTCATATTACATTTTTGATAATGTCTCTTACAGGAACATTATACACAAATGGAAACAAAAGGTCTTATGACATCAGGCTGCCTCCTGTCAAAAAGCTTGGACAACTCATGGAAAATATTAAAATAAGAAGAGACACTTTTGATACAAGTCAGAAAATGTTGAAGGAGCAAACACTTTCTTTACTTGTTTTTCTCTTTTATTGCCTTTTCTCAGACTGTTTGCAAAAGAAACACCCAAGATTTACTCAAGGCGATGCTGAGCTGGAGTTTGTGCACCATGCAACTTTCCATTTCCACTGTCACTCACAAAAACATTGCTTTGTCCAAAAGGGATAAATAAAAGTGACAGCAATGACAAGCCGCCGAGCTCTCTCAGAAACACAAGAAAACAATCCAAAGCCTGAGCAGAATGTAAAGAATGTAAGGGGAGTTGAGGTAATATGAGGCGTTGTTGAGGTGAGCGACACAGCAAATTCAATTTGAAACCCCAACCCCAAATTTTAAACCAAAACACTAAGCTGCAATTAATGAGATGGAATATTTCTTAGGGTTAAAGCCTTGTGACGTTTATGTGAAATTAGCTTTTATTGAAAAAAGTAAAATATAGTGCAAATAGCCTGTAGAGTACAATGTTTTGTTTATGGTTTCCTTTTAAAAGAAAACATGATTTATAGCTTATCTGAAATTAGTTACTTAAAATTCAAATGCATCACAAGAAGTCAAAAGGTGTTTTATATTTTGGGCTAGTCCCAAGTCTAGATAGAAAAAGTTGCAGAAAACACGCCTGTGTCAAATCAATAAGGAATAAAATATATATAGCTAGCAAATACAAAAAAAAAACAACCTTATGCAACAGTGTTAATTTACAATACATTCCACTATATCCCAGGGCTGTATATTGTGAGACACTGTGGAGGCGTGTTCCCGGTCTGAAGTAAAAATAAATTCTTATTGTCTTGAGATGATTTGAATGCAGAGAGCCCAATTTTCTCCCATTTTAGATTTTAGATTTCACTTGGCAGCTCATAAACAGAAATGGTGATGACACTTTCTTACTGGCATTGGACCTCACTATTTGACCACATGAGTAAGCCTTCCCCTAGGCATGTAAATATACAACACCTGCATAGAAATTCACATAGACCTGGCAGATGCTACATGGACATTTTGGGTCTCTCTCCCACACAACCAGCTTTTGTCACTATTTTCTTTCACCCACCACTGGTCTTCCCAACACACACACATATTCTGAAAGCTTGTTTTTTTATTCACATACCATCCTGTCCCGTGTGTGCACTTCCTCCTCAAATTTCTCTTGCTTCCTCTTTGTGTCCCCGCCCTCAATTCTAATCTAATCTCATGAGATATAGTTCATTCGTAACCTGTCAATCTTTTTTCAGTTCTTTTCAACGTTTTGTCTTCTCTTGTTCTAGCTGCAGTTTTTATTTTCACTTACTTACTGCTCCACTTTACAGTCTGGCTTTCAAAGTGACGCAAGGGACAGACTTGGCATGCCCTGCTACCATTGTTGGGACTGCTGCTAATATCTGGCAGATGTACCTTGGAAGGAGTGCCAAAAAGTATCTTTGCTTTATTCTGTCAAGCCTCCCCTGACTATGCAACTATAAGCAACCTGGCTCCTATCCTTGAAGTTTATGGAGAACTTTTCTTGTCCATATCAACGTCAACTTCTTTTAACCCTACTTGTTAACACAGTGATCAGCATGGCATTAGAAGTATCTATTTAGCATGTATTCATGATAACAATCATCTCTCTACAGATCTGGCCTGTTGGTGTCAGTTGGTTGTTTCATGTTTAAAGCCATACTGTGGAACATTCTATGTAAGGACATAACATCTCCATGGACACAAGAAGGTGATGAAATCAAGTAATGCAGTAGTACACCATTAAATAGGTAATGATACAAGAAATTTAGCACTGGATGGAAAGGATATAGACAAAAAGTATATTAAAACATGGTGGAATTTACTTCAGTACCAGTGAAAGCTCAGTGTCAAAAAAAGAAACTTAAAACGTCAATATGCCCATAAAACTTAACTATTGTTTGGAGAAAGAAATTACAACAAGAATGCACCTTCTGCAACACTCGCTATAGAGCAAGGATAAACATCAATAAATATAAATAACTTTTTAAAAGGTTTAAAAATGCACGCACAATTGCAGTAAGTGTCATCCATAGTTTCTAAATGGATCCACACTTGTAAATATTACAGAATACAGAAGTCAAACTTATGAAAGATTGTAATACTATTTTTGAGTAGTACAGTCGATAACTTAAGTGTGATCTTAATTTTCCGAATTACAGAATAACAAATCACCTTGTTTTCTACTGTTCTCACCAATTTCCCACAACACAACCACTAATGACACTTTCTTTTAGTCATTTTACTCACATACAAAAGAAAGTTGAATTGAACTTAAAAGAATTGAGTGTGTCAGTTTAATAAAAGTGGCTATTCTAACAGCTACAAATGCATATCAAAAAACTACTCAACTTAACCTTAAACCCAGTTCTCTTCCCCTCCTAATTTACGCTTGACCTTTGCGTGGTGATGACTGAAAACTACTGCAGCTCAGATATATTGTGTTTTTGTTCTGTCTGCTCTGACCTCAGCTTCACCAGCACATCCATTAACTCAACTTAGGTTCAAATGCTTTTATTGATCTTCTCCAGATTGCCTTTGCAGACTGCCCATCTAATAAATTCCATATCTTGTCAATATAAAAGAAAGCTAGAAAGGCTAATAAAATATACCTCCGGGAATAATTTTTGCAGATCTAGGAACACAAGATTTATTTTAAAGAGTTTAATGCATTCTTGCAAAGCCAGATTATGTCTCATCTTTGCATTACATACATACTGTGTTTTTTAATCTAAAAGCTGCTATTCTCTTCAAGATTAACAAAGCCTTCTGGAAATTGTCTCTTAAACCTTATATACCTTGGATGCAGCAACACGCCATTCCTGGCCATCTGTGGCTAAGGACTCAGGGTATAATTTGAGCTTTCATTTTTTCATAAATTTAAAACCTGCCTGACGGAGCAGAACTCACTTGAATCACTTTTATGGAAAGTAACACTGGGCCAGGAATTATTGGGCACTAAAAGCAGGGAGCACTGCAACTCACTGATGAGGGGACAGGAGCAAGCAGAGGCAGACCGCTCAATGCGTCTGTCCGCAATAAACAGATTTCACAAACTAGAAAAAATATGGTTGATGTTCCATTGCAACTTGTGGCTTCATACTGTAGGAAACTGTAGTGAAGCTAGCATTATTAAGTAGTTAGAAGTTAGAAGTTTTGTAATACAAAACATCTTTTTTAGAAACAGAGAGAATGCCTTCGAATGAGCTACTCTGCTATCATATTTCCAAAAAGGGAGACAAAAAACAAATTCTATTGTATTTACAAAGCTCCATAGTACAGACAGGTTATGTCAGTTTTTATTGCCTAAAATTGTCAATCAAAAGTAGCTTGTGTAGCATGCTAATATTTTTATGTATTTAAAAAAATATCACTGCAAGCTTAGTCCTCAATGATTAAAGTCCATATTTGAGCTATCCAGTCGACATGTTCATTCCTTCCTTGTTTATCCATCACTATTTGCCTTCTCCTCTGACCTTTTCTCCCCTTGTCCCTGCTCTG
Source organism: Periophthalmus modestus (assembly GCA_019594935.1). Lineage (NCBI taxonomy): Eukaryota > Metazoa > Chordata > Actinopteri > Gobiiformes > Gobiidae > Periophthalmus > Periophthalmus modestus. The sequence goes on along the minus strand of JAIEZT010001390.1, from coordinate 27,619,653 downwards.
TCTCCCTGTCTTCCCAGGTTCCTCACCTCACTGTTGCAGAGTGTGTGACCTAATGACTTGGCAGGAGTTGGACTTGTGTTTGCACTTTCTGTTCATTTTAGAGAGTGGGGCAATGGCTCTGAAATAGGACTGTAGACCTACTACCAAAGAATATTGGACTTTGGACAGGTTAGTGGAAAAGCTGTGTCACAAAGTTACTCCACTTGTTTTTCTTTTTTTTTTTGTTAATTCACTTTAAAGCACATAGTCAGTTTCCTAACTCATCATCCACACTTTTTTGTATTTGAGGCATAAGTCAGCATAGTTTATAAGAAATGCAGTTGTCAAAGCCATAATGTGCCCAACTGGCAGAGATATACGGGGGCATGTTGTGCTTATATGAAGGGATTGGTTGGCTCAAAGCTGAGGATAAAGAGGATGAAAAGAGATTTGTAATGGCAATGCATTACTTGCTGACATTCTTGCTAACTTATATCACACACCAATCATAAAAATGTCATAGGGTAATAAAGAAGCCAAATTCAAGATGTTTGGCTGCAATTTTATTCAAATCTAAGAGATGATAATTTAAGTAAAATCCTGTGGAACCTAATCCTTCTCAAAGCTAAAGAGATTGTCTTTTGGTTCATCTTTTGTGCAGCAAGAAAAGCTCTACAGTACTTCTTCTGCTGTTTAACTGTGCAAGTACAAATGGCTCATTAAACGTTGGCTGCATTGAAAGATAGGCCAATAACAGTAGGACACCAAAGCACTAAAAGCAATTAACAGCCTATTTTAATGCACTGCAAAATAAAGAAAGTGAAATAAGTACCTCACATGGTTGTATAAATCTAATTGAACTATTGTCTGCTAGCCTGGCACCCTTGTACTGTGTAGTGCCTAGTATAGTCCCTCACCTATATCAACTTCCATTTTACACGTGGCATTGCACAAAATGTAATAGTACAACATCGTGTTACTTACCACCCACCAGTAGTACACATCAGAGGGCAGTTCGATGTTGTCACGGGTCCACACAGGAGAGATGTCCGGATCATAGTTCTCATCAAACCACTCTGACACCCCAGGGTCCCCCACGCAGCGAGGGCAGGCACAAGTCTTCTGCTGAGGCAGGTCTGGGGGGGACAGGCGGTGAGCACCCACATAGTTTGGCACCAGCTTCACTCGCCTGGATTCCTCCCAGCTGGGGGGTTCCAGGTAGTTGAAACCCACCCCCCCACGCAGAGACATGGAGAAGAAGAGTGAGGTGAGGAAGACCAGCACCAGTGTCCCCAGGAGCATGCACAATCTACGGGAGCACCTCATCCTGCCCCCCTTGTCCAGCTCGCTGCTACCTCCGCTCCCTGGCCCCCCTCCTGTTGGGAGCCAGGGCCTCAACTCGGACAGTCTGCCAGGGGCCCCTCTGGACAGACCCCCGCCCCAGGTCCCCCAGCTCCAGCGCCGCTCCCGCTGCAGGGTGGAGGACAGGAAGCGCCCCCCCCACGGCCATGCCCCCGCCCCTGAGCCTGCCACTGTCCTGAGCCCACGGCCTCCACTGAGCCACCACCAGGACCTGCTCACTGTGACTGAGACCACCCTCTGGCTCACACTGTGTACCACGGGATCACCCACACTGCCTGCCCCACGCGAGCTGTCCTGCAGATAAGCTCCACTCCAGATTTTTCCACTCCTGAACTCTGCCTTTAATTACGCCTCTTCTCCCACTCCCCTTTCAGGCCTCCACTGCACCTCGTCTCTTTCTTTTCCCTCTGGCTAGCTCCGATGTTCATTCTCGTCCAAATCCAGTGCGCTGTGTTGATAGAAGCCGTTCCTCTTAAGTTTGGCAGCCAACTGTAGAAGCTGCAGGAGGGGGCTGTGTGGCGTTCAGTGGCTGTCGATGCACTGGAGCGATGTGGAGAGTGAGCGGACTAGAGCAGAGCCGAGGAGAGAGGGAGGGCTGAGGGAAGGGAGCGGAGGAGGAGACACAAGGAGGACGTCTGGCTCCAAGGGTGTTCCATCATGACTACAACAAAGTTACAAGGAAAAAAACTTTCTCGGGCTATGTTTTTTATCCTTGTGTTTTCTTTTGATCTGACTTCTTTGGGGCTTCTCTTGTCTATTCCTCTTCTGCCTCTTAACGCTACCACACTTTATATCCTCTTTTTTTCTCAAGGTTTTGCTTTCCTTCTACAGTTCTATTCAATCTATTGTTCTTGCCTGTTTGGTAAGGGTCCTGGTGAATGGCAGTTAAGAACAGTTTCATTAAACTTTTGCCAGATATAAACCGTTTTTTCAAATCTTCTTTCAACTCTTAATGGTAGAAGCAATGCATTTCAAACAGCTCAAGATAATACAAAAAAAGCACAGCACAGTCCCAGCAAGAGCCTTTTTTGCTGCATCCAGGAAGGGATAGAAAAAATGCAAATAATTTTCAGCTTTTAAGGAGTAGTCAAAGCATACCCAGTGGTTTGTCTGTTCAGAAAGCTGATTTTTATAAATAGAAAAGAAGTGAACAAGCCGTGCTGAGAAAAGGTGACAGAAGTGCACAGAGGTCACAAAAACAAAAAAAGACAAAACCAATCAGTCCCAAATCCCATCTTCTTTCCAGCTGGCTGTGGGACGACTAGAGGAAGTGGGGCAGGGGCAGCATCTGTCCTGCTCTCTTTGTCCTGCTCATTTAATGTGTGTGCGTGTTAAGCCAGGGCTGTATCTGTCTGCCACTGCCACTCATTTAATTGCTGCAGCTGAGCAGGTGTGCATATTCAACACACCCTTTCCACTGCAGGCTGAGCTTTCACAACGCTTGATGTGGAAATGACGTATGTTTGGTGGTTTAATCTGTAATCGGAGAGATACACCCCAGAGCATCCGCTTCCCGTCCGATCACCTGACGTATGATTGTTGTGTTATAATAGCTGTATCCAGAGCCTGAAGGCACACTCCACACTGTAGTGTTACTATGGCAGTGGAGCGGTGCTTCTATGCGTGCTGCTCACAGACCTGTCTCCATCAAGAACAACACCTGCAAACAGAAAAAAACATATCTTCAGTTGTGATCGTATGTTATTGACAAATACATAAGGAATATTTATTCTGTATTAAAGATCTTGTACTCAATTCTGAACTCAGTTTGAGCTCACTTTGAACTGTTAGCCCTGCCCACACACTCCCTTCTCAATGTCATTTTGAACCATAATAGAAAAACAACGCTTCAGTATGACATCATTAAAAAAATAAAAATAAAATAAAGATTTAATTTAGTAGTAGCAAGTTTAGTGTTTAGACGTGTTCTACATTGTATTGCAAGCCATACATTTACAGCTATTCATGAAACCTATTTTTTATTTAGTTACCCAGAGGAAACTACAAGCATTACCTTTTTTTGCATTATTTCATTATGTTTTTTTTGTTCATCCAGCATGGAAACCTCAGCTTAGTTTAGATGTTCTTTTTAGTTTAACTGTTAACATTCAGCGAGTTTATTTCCAAATGTCACAAGAGTCAAACTAGAGTAGCTGACCAGATTGACAGACAGCCAAGTCCAATGCTGAGAAGCGAATAGTGAGCTGAATTATGACTGACACCCCTTATCCTCTGTCTGTGTGAAGCCGCTGGATCTAATCCTGAACTATATGACTATACACAGATGACAGGCTCACATCTAAATGCATTATGCAGAGACGCTGCTGATGTTTTCTCAATAAACTCGCCCTATTTCAGAGGCATTGCCATGGCAGCCAAAGAAGGATGCTCAGTTGTTACGGCAACATGTGGCCAAAGCTACCAACCTTGACCCAACTAATTAATGCTGGAGAACTAGGACAGGGACAGGTTTGCATTGCTCCTGATCTAGAGGTCTGCTTCTCTTATACAAAATAACTATCCATGATTGCTTTAGGCTACTAAACACATTATATTTGTACAAAGTTATGGTTATACTGAAGGACTGTACAATTAAATCTAAATCTATTGAATTGCAATTATTTAGGGCAATTCATCTGTAAACAACAACATACACTATATTTTTATGGAGTAAACTTTCCAAGCCTGTTATAGACAAATGCATGGAATTGGTCTAATTCATATTTCAGTCTTCTCTAAAACTGAGATGCTTCTGCATGTTTTTAAAATGTGCTCTATGTGGATTAAATCCCTTCTGAAAAACCGGAACCACTTTTTTATCACAATTCGATTTTTACCTAAATTGTGTGGTTCTAAACTGTACACATATAGTTGACCAATCTCATTTACAGTGGTGTGAAAAAGTATTTGCCCCCTTCCTGATTTCTTACTTTTTTTTTTACACGTGTGTCACACTTAACTGTTTCAGATCATCAAACAAAATAACCCAAGTAAACATAAAATGTAGTTTTTCTGTGATGATTTTATTTGTTGAGAAATATACTACCCAAGCCTACATGAAAAAGTAAAAATAATTGCCCCACTTTTTGGAAGGAGTGCATCCCTTTACATCTGGTGTAAAATTAACAGAGCATAAGATAAAAAGAACATCATGCTAACAGTGAAACATGGTGGTAGTGTCATGGTTTGGGGCTGCTTTACTGCTTTAGGACCTGGACGACTTGCTGTGATTGAAGGAACCATGAACTCTGCTCTCTACCAACAAATCCTGAAAGAGAATGAGAGAAAGACTCATTGCCAATTATTGCAAACGCAATTGTTGCTGCTAAGGCTGGTTCAACCAGTTATTAGGTTTAGGGGTAGCAATTACTTTTTCACACGGGCCATGTAGGTTCAGATGGCTTTTTTCCCTTAATAAATAAAATCGGCACTTAAATCTGCATACTGTGTTTACTTGTGAGTTATCTTTGTCTAATATTTAAATTAGCTTTATCTGAAATGGCTAAGAGTGACCAAAGGTGCAGAAAAAGTAAGAAATCTGTAAGGGGGCAAACACTTTTTCACAGCACTGTATGTTTTGTTAAAGTTACAGTATATAACATTCTGGGTGGTACATCACCTGCATGATTCCATCCATGTACATAGAAAGTTAAAGAGGATGAATACTTTTCAGTGCAATAAACACAACCAAATTTAAAATGTTTAAAAGCTGCATACTGTAGCTTTAAAAAGATGAAAAAGTTGTTTTACCAAAACCTAAACCTGGTTGTGGTCTGATACTGGTGCGTAAACATTGTAAAGACTTGGAGTTAGTCTTATTAGTCTGAAATCCATGTTTGATTGTGTGCAGCATACAATGTTTGTGTGGGGACAGAGTGAAAGGACAAATGAGAGTTAGGTCAACACAGGCATTTGACTCCAGACATGGCGTCAGGAGACCCGCAGGAGAAATCTACAATGTGAACCTGACTTGGGCGTATTTTTATAGCCATTTTACACTAGATAGCACAAAAAAAAAAAATCATATTCTCTGCATAATAACTGTGTTCCTGCATCACTTCCATTTGTCCTAACAGCCAAGGGGTACAATTAAAACTAGCCTCTGCCCCCTCTGGTTTTCATAAGACATACTCCCAGTGCACCAGCGTGTCCTGTTTAATTCTGCATTCATTTAAGGAAAAGTCAATAGCGAATGTTGATATCTCTGCTCCTTTTTCACCTCTCACCATTCAGTCTGCTCAGCTGCCTACAGTGTTTTGTTTGACATAGACTATGGTGTTTTGCTGCTACTAAACGGCTTTTACACAGTGGTTTCACATTGCTATGCATGAAAACACTTAATCTATAATGCATGGATACAAACAGCACAACTCTGGAGGAGAACATCTGAAATTGTGTGTTTAATCAGAGCAGAAACACAACTGGAAGGTGTAAATTTATCATCCATTTGTCTTGCCCAAGTCACATTTGTAACTTTGTTCTTTCTGATCAAAAACACATTTCAATTTCAGCACTTTAAACTGCCATTCACTGCCCACAATGTCTCCACCTTCCTCTGTCTATTTTCTGCCTGCACATTTACCTACTGTCATGTTCTGATGCGAGAAGTTTGATGCCATCACAGTTACAGCCAGCAATTATCTGCAAACGGCTCCTGACAACTATATTTTTTCTTTCAATAGCCCGTCACAGGTTCCAGATTTTTTCCTCCTCTCTTTTCAGGCTGGAGGGCCCTTAAGACACCATCAGCCTCCCAAACCACTTAACATTCTGGAGGTGGAGGGGTCTAATGATTGACTCGGAACAGATCTGTCCTTCTGTAAAGACGCAGCTGAGCCACTTTAGCCATGAAACCAGTCGGTGCTGTACGCAGAAAGCTGCACCTAAAATGACTTGGGTATTTTGTAATTGTAAAGTTATGTGCCCGGTGCAGTGCTACATGGAGTTCACATTCTACTTAGTCAGCCTGGATAGCCTAATGCAGTGTGGTCTGGCGGTACACAAGCTGCTCCTGGTGGTACACAGGGCCCTCTGCAGTCTGACTATTTGTTTTATTTAGAAATAAACCTATGATTTTGTCTTATAAATCATTACAATTACTTCATCCATGGTTTAGTCTCATTTAGAGCATGTTTAGACATCATTTAGGCTTGATAAAGTTAAGATTTAGATCTGGTTGGACTTAGAAAGCCACATATGATCTCAGGTGGGACTAAGTTTGAAAACAACTGGCCTAAAGAATAGCACCATATGCTCCAATATCTGCACTGACTGCCCTGCATGACATTAGTTGGGAAAAAATATTTGTCTCAGCCTCGACACAAGACAAACAGCCTTTTGTCTATTTATACTAAGCCCAGATTGCCCTCCTGATGTGCAATCACAGCCTTTAATGACTATAATGATTTCCCTTATCTGGTGTTTTATCTGGTGGGACTTTAAGGTGCCCCTGTTGTTAACTAAGCTGAACAGTGCCAGTCCTTGCACATTGTATCCTCCTTTCTCATTATTACTAGACCCTTACGTACTCTTGAATAGGAATCGGCAATTAGGACAAAAATTATTATCTTAATATGAATAGATTGAGATGTCAATCTAACAAAAATGCTCTAGAACATTTCTTTAAATGTATTTCTAGTGGTATAAGTATCAAACAAGTGTAAAAGGAAAGTATAATTATCCACAAACTTGCAAAAGTCTTACTTTAATATAGAGTTGTTAAGGGATGATGTCCCTTCCAACTAGAAACTTCACTGCTGATTTCTAGCTTTGTTTTTGGTCCTTATTCATCAAACAAAAGACTGTTACCTTTCAAAAGCGTATGTTTAATCACAATCCAGTTACCTTTCAAAAGCCTATGTTTAACCACAAATTTTATCAAATAAGTAAATAATATAGTAATAATCAAGCATAACACAGGATTACCAGTGTGTATATCTCACTGTCGATCTCTGCTAACACTATCTTGGTGTAGCTTCTTACCTCAACCTCTCTCGTACACTTCACGAGTCACAGTTATAACCATAGATCCATGCTTATCCATGCAACCTTGTCAGCTTAAACGACTGCCATCTCTTTTTAACTTGAGATGTGTTGTTGCTAAAAAAGAGGAAATTGTAAACTGTTTTTTTCAATCAGCTGATAGGCCCAGATGTAACATCACATTTAACAACTCTGCCTTTTTTGAAAGATTACAACATAGGATTGTTTCCTTTTTATTTTAATCAGCTCTTTTGCATTTAAAAAAAATAATTAACAATATTCCCAGTATTCAAGTATTGCACATCTTCAAAACAACATTCACAATAGGCAAGGCAAGGCAAGTTTATTGGTATAGCACAATTTGTAGACAAAGTAATTCAAAGTTCTTTAGAGAATAAGAAAGACATTAAATTCACAATACAAACAAATCAAAACATAAATAATCATCATTAAATTAACACATATTATTTATAATTCTTCAATACATAGCCCACCTCTACCCTTGAATATGAAAACAGTACGCTATTATTAGGACTACTTTTCTTTCCTTGCACCTACTTTTCTCCAATTACACCTGACTATTTGTGCCTTCATCTCATTTTTACCACTGCCGAATCCAAAATATACTTGTTGGTAATGAGGGATAGACGCTGTTGCTGGTATTGTCCATTCAACATAAAACACCTCACCTCTCCTGTCTGGTGCTTCTCTTTATATTAAACCACTGTGACGAAAAATGCAATTTCAGTCGCCAGATACCCTATCCCATTTTGTGTCTTTTGTTCACACATTGTTTTTGTGTGTTCACGCTGCTGCCTGGCACTTGGCAGCAGCAAAACTTCAATTTCACACAACACAGACTGCCACACTCATATCAACATAAATTATATATGCATCCTAGGCCACCTATTCTACAATTTTTTGTGGTTTTGTGCTTGATCTAAATCAAAGGGTCCTGTCTATACAGTCACCTTCATTTTGTTTGCCTTATAATCACATTTCGGGGTAGTTCAAAACACCAATCTCCATCTTCTGGGCTGTCATTGTTACAGGAGCAAAAACCTTGTGTGATCTTTCTCCAATTAGCGATCACTCACAGCTCGACACCATGACTGGAGGAAAGCGCACGCAGAGTCAAATCAAACAACAAAGTGCTTTTTAAAGCTTGTGTGCTCAGTGGCTTTTATTGATGGGACCATTTCCTAAATTTTACAACCCTACATTGTTTTCAAACGCTGGCATTTTAAGATAAGAGAAAATAAGATGACCTTTATTTGTCCCACAATGGGGACTACAGTTATGCACTTCAATTTTAATATTTATTTTACAAGACAAATCTGATAGTAACCTTAGAAGCAAATATGTATTCTCACAGAATGGAGTCTAAAATACTATGAATCTAAACAAACATAGAGTCACATTCACAGACTGTGATTATCTGTCAACGTAAAAGCTAACTTTGTTCTTAGAAATCAGTGTGTAGCTAAACACAATTCCGTAATGATGCAACACTTGAATAAAACTGACATATTTCTTGAGTATTTTGGAGAGACTGACTTTGTACTCAAATATTTGAAGATCTTGAATGTGCCCTTCTCTGAGACCGCTCTGATTGTAAACTCATATTCTTTACTTCGCTCCAGGAACACAGTGACCTCTCCTAGCATAGTACAGGGGCAAAAACAAAAACAGGAAATGAAACCTAGATAGCTCCCAAACCCAGACAAGAGGACTGAGAAGTAGATATGTTATTTATGTACAAATTGAAGTGCCTTCTTCTCTTCTCAAACTAAAAGTAGAAAACCTCGATTCTATTAGGCTGTAGTCATGGTAACACCATCTGTCTCCTGGTCTTTTCATCACTACGTCCTTCAGTTAATTGGGCCACACATAAACTCTGTGATTACACAATAATACTACAGAAAATACTCTATCATTTAACTGCAAGAAGAGCTGCATTAGAAATGTACATAATTCATGTATTTCTTACCACTAAATCAGTATGTTATGGAGGCTACAGACTCGCTTTTAACCATATCATGCTATTCTTATATTCAATTCAATACAGCTAATTTCAGCCTGTTTAAATAAGACCCACCACTCTGACTACTGCCCTTTAATGTTTTTTTTATAACCAACTTAGTAACATGCCCTCTCAACATGTATTTTTCAACAGCACACAAAGAACAAACCTATTCAAGCCAAAAGACGACATAGTTCAGTGGTAAATAATCCAGTCTTAGGGTGCCTTCACACTTGTTCGTGAGAGTAGACTTGGTTTGATCCTGTTCTAGTTCTTGGTTAGTTACCACACTGACCTTACCTTCATGTCCATGACAAGAAATCATCTGAAGATTCAGTGACAGCATAACGGGCAGACTTGACATAAGTTAAGATTTTACTACAAAATTGTGAATAAAATTATGTTTGTATTTTATCATCTAATAAACTAGATGTTGAAGTGTGTGGGAAACAGAAATGTTAGACTTTAGATGTACTTAATATGGTAAGGTCATAAGTTAGTCTTAAGCTAATGAATGTAAGACTGTGTAAACAACTGTGTAGACAACTGATCTGAAAAAAACAACTGAACTGGGAAAGCAATATATGGGGATGCGGGAAAAAGGTTAAAAGCTGTAAAACCTCAACAGGAGGTCAGGAGATGTTGTGCGGGAAAATACTCATTGCTGTTGTTAGAGGGAGGAGCTAAATTAAAACATGTGTCAATGTTTTGTCATGAGTCCTAATAAAAGCGTGCCCTGAGAAGAGGAAAAATTAAGAAGGAGACATCGTCCGCATGACACGATGTCCGAGTCTTCTCCCTCTGATCAAAGAAGTGAAAAGTCTAACACTTGTCTTGAGACGTTTTGGTAAACAGCAGTTTTTTCTTGACAAAAATCAAATCAAGTAATTAGAAATCTCTAATCTAAATTAATTTCTTGCAGATGAGGTCCAGCTTTGATGGTAACTCATTGGCAGCAGCTGTGCTGTAAATAATCAACTCTGCAATTGCTGAATGCATTTCTGGAGTTTGGTGCAGTCAGCATAGCTATAATTAGACAGGCTGGTCCTAAAGCAAAGGATCATTTTGTACTAAAGAGGCTCAGTCACGGAAGGACAAAACCAGTATGTACCACTTTTGGGTGGAGTCTTTTGAATGCACAAAACTGCATGACTCAGAGAGAACAGTGAGGACTTGGTGAAGACTTAATCAGTGTTATTCACTTTGCCCATGGCACCTGTGGGTGGGACATACTGCATTAGACATTAGTTATAGATGATTGGCTCAAAGCATTATGAACACTACAGCTTGTGGAGTGTTCCCAAGCTGCAGTGAAAAGTGCATCACAGTTTTTGAGAAAATGGCTTAGGCAATGTTATCGCTGATTGGAGTCATTTGGTGCAATATCAGTGGGAGTTAAACTTTAATTGATCACATCTATTACAGAAAAAGCAACAACATTTGTTGTGTATCATTTTATCTCATAAAAAATTGGCTTAATAAAAGACCTCACTAAATCAATGCTTTTGAATGGCAGTAGACAATTTTCTATCTGATTAGTCAATACAAATGATTTCCCCCTTTGGTGCAGAGTTAAACAAATTCACATAATACCTCTGCAGACAATGCGTCACTTTGGCTGTGCAGCCCCCTTTGCACTATGTAAAATGCAAATTCATCTCTAAGTGGAGAGACGCCAGGAGCATATTTGAATACAATGATCCATAAAGTGTGAAACTAAACAGAGAAGCCCTTTCATTTTAGCCCTGCCAGGGGTTACACATAAGTGTGTGTATGTGAGTCCTCTGTAACACTAAAAACTCAATTTATATGGGTAGATTCATTCCACAAAGTCCTGTCACACTAATGGTAGCAATTTAAGTCATAAAAGAGGAAAATCGGTTTCACTTCACCACTGAGAGTCAACCAAAAGTCTGCATCATTGGCTTTCAAATGTATAGAAATCCCAACCCTTTCTCACAAAAGTGGAACTAAAACACTGTAGTCACCGAATTTAGGTCCTTTAACATATTTCAAACGCAGGGATTCTGCGATAAAATGACAAGACAGCCTCACTTTTGTTCCAACAAGCCTTCACAGTAAATCAAAGCAGATGGAGATTTGCATTTTCAGGACAAACAAAGCAGGGACTGACATGGCCTGACAGTACTTACAAAACCAAGTTCAAGGAGACATTAAGAGTCACAATGCACACCACACAAGTTCATTCACAGTAAATGAGAGGTAACGTTACAGTGCACAACAAACAACCCAAACAACCCAGGCAAAACTCTGGCATAGGATGGAGGACGAGGCATGGGTCATTGGAGCAGAAACACATATTGAGCAAATCTACATTACTGGTTATCCTCTATGGCAGACATGTCAAACTCAGGCCCGCGGGCAAAATTTGGCCCTTGATGTAATTATATTTGGCCCACGAGATCATATCAAATATGTATTAGAACTGGCCCGCCAGTCGCTGTACCAGTATAGCACATGCACCGCTAATAATACAAATCCCTGAATGCTTTACCCCTACCACTTTGGTTGGCTTCATTAGCATCTGCTACCTGTTGCCTCACTCAAATCTAACCCACCCCTTCTGAAAAACATGTAGATGTTGTTGAAATTTTTCAATAAATATTTAGTTTGGCCCGTGACTTACTCCCAGCTTTTAATTTTGGCCCTTTGTGAATTTGAGTTTGACACCCCTGCTCTATGGCCTGCACCAACAGAGCTTATTTTTTGCTCATACTGAACAATTCTATTATTTTAACAAATACTGGCTTTAGATTATTGAATATAAACAAGACATTTAGTATTTTTAACACAAAAAACATTTTTTTCCTCCAAAGTCTGAACTCTGCTCCAAATAACATTAGCTGTAAACTTATCCATCCAAAAACCCCAACCTTATCATGTGAAGTGACTGGATCTTGATTTGATTAAGATTTGATTAATAGGATAGTCCTCCACACAAGAAGTAATTTTAAATCATATCAACCTAAACTCCACCTAAACCAGTGTCAGATCCAGTCAACAAATAACACAGCAGGCAATGTGCAGTTTATTATGCACATAAATACCCCAATAGTCCCATTGGCTGCATATATATTCAAATACAAAAGCTATGAAGAAACTCCCAAAGGAAATTAATTTAGATGTCCACTGGGTTATAGCTGTGATTGAAATACATTATATTTTGCAATGGGAATAAAACTGTGCTAAGGCTGATTTAAGAATGGTTCTTTGGTGCAAGAGTTAGGCCTTTAATCAGTGTGCAATGGGGGAGCAGTAGCCATGTGAAAAGAGCAATGGGGAGAGAATTGGAAGTCTCTGGGATGAATGGAACAAAAACAGAGAAATACAGCTCCCAAATGGCCAATTAACTGACTACTTTTTTCTTCTTGAAGTCAGATGAATGTATGTGTGTAGAAATATGTGTTTGCCTGTGTAAATGGGCACTGATGATTTAGACAAAAGATTTGAAAAACAAGGGTTTCGGGTTAGATGCTTCAGCTCCCATCCAGAAACATTTTTCAAATTGTGAGGCAGCACCTGAACTAGAGTTGAATTTATACAGCAAAGAAGGGAGCAATCTAAGGGCCTATGGTTCCGTTTGTTTACTGCAGTCTTAACTTGATTAGCTTGTTTCCTGCTGGACTAGTACTAATGTTGAAGTTTATTGCTACCCATACTTTGTGTTTGACCGAGTAATGTGGGGGTGTCAGAACACTGATGTACAAGTGACAGCAAGCAAATTAAATCAAAGTCTTCCATTCCTATTCAAAGATGTATTTTTAGCCCCTTTAGCTGGAGCGAGACACGCTGTGAAAAGAGTGTATGAGATCATACTGTTGGACTGGAGAGTGTGAGTGTGTTCTCTCCACTATGGTGACTTGACTGCTGCTGAATCCTGCAATAAAGGACAAGTAAAATAATCAGTCAGAACAGTATTTTTATTTGTAATATATTCAAATGTCCAGTTACATTGGTTCTTGGGGAAAATTAGTAAAAAGATAAAGAAAAAGAAATACAAATCAGTGACCACTAGTAAAAGCTGTAATGTGGCTAACCAGTTTAAATTCACTCTGACCATTTAGTTGATCATTTTAGACCTTGATTTCTGAACAGCAGGAACACACTGTACAATGCAGTCCACATTAATGGAAAAGCCAGTCGAATTCACTCATCGGTGTTAAATGCTAAGAGATGCAATTTTTGACTATGCCAAAACTCATTACCTTTTAACCGCAACTCTTTCATTTTCTCACATCTGAATCAGTGCAAAATCAGAAATGTGAGCAGGTTATAGCACAGTTAAGGATTTCAGTTTAAAGCCCATCATCATTGCTGTAATGTGCAGTTTGGTGAACCTTGCGAGCCATTGTCATTGTTTATGAGAAGTTATCATTCTTTCTGTTCCTAAACTTTGTCCCATCTCCCAGACATCAAAGATGCACACTTGACCAGAGAGCTGTTACTCTGACATATTAAGAGGCTGCTTTCTCCATCTGCTTTTTCACTCACCTCATCTCTCCAGATTTATGGGTCATAATGTATTGAATCTGAATTGAACAGCATCAACATTAGCTGGGAAAAATGTCTGCACTTAAGGACTACCCTCTTTATATAACCAAACAATCTTCCTGCTCTTTCAACAGTTGATCTTGTTTCTCCCCCTGCTTCTAGGCCTCCATGCCTCATCTTTCTCAGATCTCTGGCTCAGTCACATTTTAACAGAAATTCAAAAAATCACATAGAATTAGTTTTTGGAAATATATGGTATCTTCTTGTAGCTGCTTCACAGCTGTGCACAAACACATTAGCTAGCATTCTTACAATACATACCATTACCACTCATGTGACCAAGACTCAACATCAGGACCTTGACTGATTCCTGTATTTACATCAGTGAAAATGAAGTAATGTAGAGCTTTGAAAGTGCCATAAAGAATCATAAGAAGTCATGGTTTAGACTGATTTTGATAAAATAAGGTCCGAAAATCTGTTGACAAGTATAACAAGTACAGTGGCCTAAAAAGACATCAAAGTTCAACCTCTTCTTGATAGTCCATTAGTCCCCATCCACAAAAAAGTGAGAGGAATACAAACACCAATTTTTGATATAGGCCCTGTGCCAAACACTGCTACAGAAACCATCCATCTACTTGTAGCCAAACAGTATTGGTTTGGAATTCAGCAATGGTGTCTGCATAAAAAGGCAGGCTGTCAGTAGTGATAGAGACAACATGAGTCAACAATGTCCAGCAGGGACCTCAGAGAGGAGACTAAACAGAGCTGCAATGGGTCCAGTGTCTGAACTCAAACAAGCTTGCAGCACAAGTGCATTTAAAGTGCTTATGCAAAACACTATAGTATGGATGGAGCCTTTAACACAAGTGTTTGCAGTTTGTTAAGTAACAGTGCATTTGCAGAATTAGCTGCACTGTTGAAGTCTACACTAGGCACTGGCCTCTTTAAAAATATTATGCATATTTTTATTTAAGAAAAGGGAGGACAATTCATATAGTGTTTCATTAATATTACCATTTTCAAATTATAGCAAGAAATTGCTATCCATGGTACTTGATTCCCTTCCAAAATGGTCTATTTTAAGGCAGTGAAATAACTACAGAAATTGAAATGTGTTAATGTTTCTGTATTCCCTAAAATAGAAGAAGTACATCTAATCTATCACACTTAGTAAATGTATTCATGTATACTTAGTGAGCAAAGGACATCACCCTGGAGACAAGTGTGGCTGGTTTTGAGGGACAATGATAGAACAAGAGCATTAAAGTTCTCTGCTCATTCTCCCTTGGGTGCACTCTCAGGCATTATTTCGGTCTATGTTCGTGGAGACAAGCAGGTGACACAACCAAGTCAAGTTACAGGTCAGATCTGTGGAGAGGCGACTCCCCTCACACCAATAATGCATATTTTTCTTTTTTAGAAATAAAACACCTGTAATTTAATTATATAGATTTTATAGGTTTAATGCCATACTGTAGTGCAGTTCAGGCAAAGTACTAACATGCCCTTGGAGACAAGCAGGCAGCATACTCCCCACTAGAAAAGTTGCATAGTGCACCTTTAATTTCACACTTTGAGTTACACCTCTGACTGTGGTGAGGACAGAGCCTGCCCCATAATCCTGTAAGCTCTGGGCTGCTTCCAGCTGAGCAGTGCACTGAAGTGATGGATGGACTCAACTGTCTCACGTCCCACTAGTCATCTGAAACACAGGCAGAGATGATGGGGTCAAGACACAGACTGCTGCACTGCCAAACAGGGGAGAGACGGCACAGCACCTAAAACCCAAATTCATCTCAAAAATGTTATCAGAGATAGAACTGTCTAAATACGCTCACTATTTTGTTATATTATGAAGGATATGGCATCAACAACACAATGATTTTTCTATATACTCTTCTGACATTGAGGTTTCACCTTAACCTTGATGCCATATTCCAAGTACCTGCTTTGCATTGCTTTGTGTTACACATAATAGCTGAAGCTGTTGCATCAGATGAGGCCCAATCCTGAGTTTTTCTAGCTCAGAGGCTCCTCCCTGGCAAACATGGACATGTCAAAGCCCCACACTCTGTAGGGCTGTAGCACAAGTGGCCTTTCCCCCTGTAACTCTAATTCTGCACCAATCAAATCAGACAGGAAAAAAACGTACTCAACATCGCCGAATAAATATCATTACAGATATGTAGCAGGGAAAAATCCAAAAGTCAGCTTCCACAAAACACAGATTAAAATATTTCAGCCACAACAGTACCAATACGAGGCAACTATTTTATTATGAAGTAATTAACTCTATTATTTATTGTTACCAAACCAAAGTCACTATACTAAAATTCACATTTCTAAATGTCAATACTGATTTTGATACCAGAGGGATTATTTTAGAAACATATATGATTTATACTATAAAAAATATGTATTTTTCAAACTCAAAAGCAAAATAATTAGGCGCTTTAATTCAGTCTGATATTAGTCCAGATAAAGACCAAGACTTTCCACTCATGAAAGATCCAACTTCATTTTTTTTATTTTTTCAATATTAATACTTATTCAATTCAATATCAATTTTAGTATTGATTAGTATCTGGACATGCTGACCTCTTGTGGCTGTACAGAGAATATTTGGTCATAAAGTGGAAGGTAAATTTCAAACTACAACCTTTGCTTTGTGTCTCTTTTTATATTCTGGTATTCTTTGAAATGGCCTTATTAAAAGTATAGCGTGTATTGGAATGGCAATGTTGAGAGAGAGAATATGATGATATGATATTCTCCCTTGTCTCCAGATATCAGAGTAACCTCGTTAGGATGTCGCTTGATGAATTAATTATCCTGATTTGTAAGCAGGGCACAACAGCATTTTGATACGGAGGCCAGATAATTCTCTTAAATATAAGCAGGCGCAAACATCTAATTGCACAACATTCCAGTGGATTGTGTTGGGTACATTGGCTGTGTCATTAAATATTTCAAATTAAGCTACTATGCAAAGCACCAGTGAATAATAAATTAAAGCCCCACAGGAAGTCTGAATTTTGAGAATTTCACATTTAAGTCAGAATTTAGAGTTTTAAAGGTATAAAGCAACACAATGCACCATATTTAGTAGATCATGGTGTGCAAGTTAATGAAAATAGTGCATTTCCTAGAGAAGTTGTTCCCAAAGTCTGCAGCGCTGCAGCCCCCCTTATCGATCAAAGGATCCCTCGGGCACCCCAAAAACAATTTGCTTTTAACCTTAATCTAAAAACATGAAAAGACATTTAAGTTTTCTCAATTGCTTGTTGTGTAAACATTTTTAAGCAAATCAATTTCTGGGGGCGTGAAAAAAAAAAATGAATGTGGCTGAAGTGGCAGCATTTATTGAGCAACAGCATCTGGCTAGTACCACGGTTAGGCTATGGACGGATGCTGTCTAAACAATATTGTGACAGACAGAAATGAAGTTTAAGTTTCTCTAACTTTAAACATCAAAATTCTGATTTCTGTGCAGCTTTTATGTTTTATTCACTGGTTGAAATGGACTTCCATGAGCTTCAAGTAAATCTGAAAATCATACATCCATACTCGGAGTTGTCCTCCAGCCTTACCAGCCCCACCAGATCAAAACAAGACTACTAATGCAAAGCCATTTAATTACAAACAGAAAACCATTACACTACTAGAAATGTACCAATATGACAAATGTTCTGGGTATGGGTCAGGCTAAATGACCATGAGGAGCCTGCATCATTTGGCAAACAGTCAAACGATGTTCTTTGAGAATAATCATACATAATAATAATCAATTACTACAAGTACTTTAACTATGGTTCCATATCTTTCCATCCATTCATCAAAGGGCGGTGGTTCAAATGGAATAATTAAACATACAAATCAACACAAAATAATCAATAACATGGCAAACAAATGAACATCAGTGCGGGCACAAAGCAGACTGAATTGATTTCCATTCATTTACATTTAAACGCTGCAGTACCACAATGGGCGCTGGAGTAGTGGTTGGTTATATTTGAGTGGATTCAAATCACCGTGTAAACACAATGTGAGTGAGAAAATTAAGGAGTGTGCACAAATGGGATCAAGTGCGAGCACATACGACTGCACAAGAGAGAAGAAAATTGTGTTAAGCCTTAAGTCATTTAAAATGATAGGATTATATGTGTGTTCTGCTGTGCAGAGAAATAGCTGCAATGGCCCTGAGCCCTGAGTCGTGTCCCACACGAGTCAGTGGCATGAAGGGGCTGGAGGGCCTTCACTTTAAGAGCAGCACAATGTGAAACGAGCCTGCTGCTCTTGGCATCACCACACTCACACAGGCCTATAAACTGTATCACTCTGAGGCCTTTGCCACAGGCGCTGCTTAAACTGGATGTATAGCGCACACTTTAAGCAGCTCATTAGGAACTAAATTTGCTTTCACCATCAAATTCACATGCACTCTGTGATCCTAAAAGACTTTCACAGAAAACCATGGTAAAGGTTTATTTCACCATTATATAGTGAAACAGGCTCTCTTTGCAGTTCCAGAAGTATAATTTTTGTCAACACAGTCAGCAGGTGATTCTGTGACTAATCTGATTAGTCACAGAGACCCATTTGTACAATGAGCTCAAGCCATTTAGAAGCAGGGATTCCATTTTTAAATCTGCTCTTAGTATTCTAAGAGTTAACAGAAGCGTAATGACTACTCTGTGTGTGTGTGTGTGTGTGTGTGTGTGTGTGTGTGTGTGTGTGTGTGTGTGTGTGTGTGTGTGTGTGTGTGTGTGTGTGTGTGTGTGTGTGTGTGAGCAGTGAAGAGACACTTAAGAATCCTATTAACTAACCTGCTGGCTTTGGAGTCTAGCAGCACATGGTTCATATTTTAAATCGACAAGTTTTGCTGTGGTAGACCAAAAGTTGCTAATAAGTGTGCAACTGTTTAAAGAGTTTAAATTCACAAGGGAGACTAATCAGCCATGTGGTAACTAGGGATGTGATAATATACGATAATATCACTAATCACGATCAAAAGGTTCCACAATTAATCATTTGTGGCATTTTTTTTTACAATGTTTAGATGTTAGTCCTGGGGTTTGCCTCTATTATAGCAGCAATGAAACAGTTAGCTTCTGTGCCTATTCTGAATTGGGGATGGTTCTTCACCACTGTCAGTCACCATCATGGCTAATGGGCAGACAGTGGATCTGCATCCGGATGACGCCACACATTTATATCCTCCATTCAAGAAGGTGAAGTCTGATGTGTGGAATTATTGTGGCGTTGAAACACAAGCTACGAAACTAAGTGGTCAGGACTCTAAGGAAAGCAAAGGCAGACTTTTTTCTGACATTAATTGGAAAGGCTAATGGAAAATGGAAAATAATATGGGATCAAATTAAGAAAATGACTGGTGATCATCCAAAAGCACAGAAAACCCTAGAATTAAAAATAGAAAAACGTCTTGTTACTAATCCAGTAGAAGTGGCACAAACCTTTAATCGATATTTCATTGACTCTGTGGCTACCATCTCCAAGTACATTCCATCTGTGATTTTAAATACGTACTCTGTGAATTTACATGCACCTGCTCTTAGTTTAATGAATGTATCTGAACATGATGTACTGCGGGCTATTAACTCAATAAGACCATCTACAGCTAAAGATATCGTTGGTATGGACTCTGTGATGCTTAAAGACCTTCGTATGTCACTCATGCAATCAGTTGCAAAGATAATTAACTTGTCTATATCACAAGGACAGTTTCCAAGCATGTGGAAGTTTGCTGTTGTTGTCCCTATATTTAAAAATGGTGATCCCTACTCACTGACCAATTATAGACCAATAAGCATACTGCCCATAGTGTCTAAAGTTGCTGAAAAACTGGTATCAGAACAAATCATCAGCCACCTCAACACCACTTCATTTGCTTTGCACCCAATGCAGTTTGGCTTTAGATCCAACCACTCTACAGAAACAGCCACCTGTTTTTTCACAGAGAATATCCGTCAGTTGTTGGACAAGGGTGGTGTTGTAGGTGCAGTCTTCCTGGATCTGAGAAAAGCATTTGACACAGTTAACCATAACATCCTGTTAAACGTTAAGTTACAACATTTCAACTTTTCCGCTAACACAATAAAGTGGATTCAGGTATATTTAACTGGCCGCACTCAGCACGTTAGAATTCAATCACATCAATCCTCTGCCCTCAGTATTTCCACCGGTGTACCACAAGGATCAATACTAGGTCCATTATTATTTTCTGTATATATAAATGACCTTCCGACTGCTTGTTCCAATATCTCAGTTCAGATGTATGCTGATGATACTGTGCTCTATATTCATGGTAACAACATCACACATGTCGCCGAAAAACTCACACAAGCCATGGTCCATATCACTGATTGGTTACAGCATTCATGTTTACAGTTAAACACATCCAAAACTGTTGCTATGTTTTTCACTAAGTCCCGCTGTAAATCAACTGTTGATCCTGATGTCTTTGTGTCAGACGAACAGCTTCAGGTGGTGAGAGAATACAAATATCTTGGTGTTACTCTCGATCCAAAACTTTCATTCAAGCCCCATATCAAAACCATCAGTAACCATATTAAATTCAACCTCAGCAATTTTAGACACATCAGACATCAAATGTCCACCAGAGCCGCTAAAATGTTTATGTATTCCATGATTTTATCCCATATCACATACTGTCTAACTGTCTGGTCTCACACTACTACCACAGCCCTCAAACCTATTCACACTCTGTACAATCGCACCTTAAAGACTCTGGACTGTAAACCTCACTTATACCACTACTGTCCAATACTACAAAAACACAACCTACTCAGCTGGGAAAACATGATTCAATATGCTCATCTATGTCTGTTATATAAAGTCATCCATGGTTTGTCTTCTCCTCCACTCAAACACTTTATTAACACTAGAACCACTGAACACAGCAGAACCAGAGGAGCAGCGAGAGGGAACTGTATCATCCCCCTCCGGAAAAGTTTGTTTGGTCAAACTACCTTTTCTGTTAGAGCTGCTCAATACTGGAATTCCACCCCCATAACCATCAGAAACCTCAATACATACACTTCCTTTAAAGTACAGTTAAAACAATGGCTCATTGACAATCAAAGCTGTCAACATTAAGACATCCACCTCTCGCTGCCCCCTGCTGGACACTGGCCTTTTTCACTAAGCTGTTAATGTTATTGTTTTTAAGTTATTGAGTGAGAGTGAACATCTGTATTTGACTGGTTATTGATTGCGGGTGAATGTTTGCATTTGTGATGCTTGAGTTTGTCTGAAATAATGTACTTTTAGAATGATGAATTTTAACTTTGAAATGTGATTTTCTTTTTTGTAGAATGTGACAATTAACATCTGTCGAGGGACTCCGGATGAAAAATAGCCGTCTGGCTAACTCTGGCATATTTACATGCAAATGTTAATTGATATGCACTGTCCCTGAAATAAAAAATAATAAACAAGACCAACATGATAATGAGCCTCGCAGAGCCTTTCAAAAAAAAAGGTTGCGGTTCTGAGGGCAAAACACAACTTGCAAGCACATTTGTGCATCCTGCATTGTTTGACAAACTTCAGCATATCCTTTATCATATAATTTTTCTGGGGACTTTCTCAGTTTGGTTTGTGTGTTTTTTTATAGTCAAGAGTTATATAATTGACTCATTTATTATTCATTCATTGTTACTTTCACTTGCAGCAAAAGAAAAACAATAAAGACACCTGCAAATTGTATGGTAATGGATGTTTTAATAACTTTTTAAAAAACTTTTTTTTTTTTTTTTTTAAAACCTTGGTTTAATAATTACCATGATAATTTCATTCATCAAATTTTAATATCATCCCATTCCTAGTGGTAACTAATGTCAATAATGGACATGTTTTCAGGCCAAAAAATACAACTTATAGAAGTGTTTTAATAACTAAGGGGTTTATAATATTTCAGATATAGATCTTTAATAAACACATCTAGGCTTGTGGTCATTAGTTACCACAAAGCTGATAAGCCTCGAGCAAGCTCTCAAATTTGTAATATATTTTTTTTCATAAAGTCTATGATAAAAATGAATGGGAAATTTACTTCCAGAACCAAGCGGTGGGTGGCCACTCTTGACATCCATAAACATATTGAAAACATTATTATAGGCTCAATAATGGATGGGTGAAAATGTTAATATTTTCATTGATTGGTCTCTGTTTCCATTATTATTATTATTTTTAAATAAAAAATGACTTTAAGTATTAATTTCAAGGACATACAACAGAAAGACTTTAAATCAGTGCCATCTGACATACAAAATAGTCAAATTTCTTCCTTCAAAGTCTGAGCTCTGCAAACCACATGTTTTGACTGACAAAGGATTGGCTGTAGGCCTCTCTATTAGATAGACCCAAGCATATCTGATGGTGAGACATGACTGAATCTCGATCATGATTCAAATTTGATGAATTACCCACCCCTATTGCTCAGCCAGAGTATGTTGTTTGCTTCTTTGGATGTTAATAAGCCTTGAGTCACTCCAGCCATGGTGCAGCAAAGAGCATGCACTACAAAGATTAGAAAGAGTCCATTTATAGAGGCACGTCCTGACAAACTGATGCTGCGGTGCTTTAATGGAAATATGACAAGCACTGGAGTAGAAGACTGGGGCTGAGTAGCGTTAGCAAAGCTTCACAAACACCATCTACACCGGCATAAAATGAGATGAGAGCAGCTTTAGGTGGTGTATTGACTGTGACTATAAAGGCCAAGCATGCTTTGTTGAGGCAAGATCTAAGCCTTCTCTAAACACTGTGGATGTGAATTCAAGCTTTGTGTTCAGCGCACTGGGCACACAGAAGGGATTCATAACCCTAGAGCCTCTTTCAGAATTCTACATACAAACTTTCTGACCTGAAGTAGACTCAAAGAGCTGCTTGTCAGTTCCTCTAAAGGGGTATTTTTAACACTGCAATGGTTAAAACAGACGGTCAGGTTGGAGGTTGTGACACTTTGTTTCCAGGGATTGCTAAGCTGGTGTGAGAGTGCCCTCCTGACTTGTAAGCCTCTAGAGTTGTCTTTGCAAGTGCTAGGGATGGAGAGGTGGTGCTGAACTCACTAATATTCTTGATAGACAGCAGCAGTGAGCTATTCGTTATTTAAGATGATGAGTGGAGAGTTTTAATGGGAGAAAGAGGTTGCGTGTCAAATCTGGTCACTGTTTTAAGTCATCTGTCCTCTGGTTGAGCTTATCTGTCAGCTTGCTTGTTGGATTTAACCCAAACATCTGTCTTAGTGGTGGTTACTTCAACTGTCCCAAATACCCTACATCAGTTTGTGTAAGACAGCATATGCAATGTGAAAGTGAAACAACTGGTTTGCTTTTTACATAATCGGAACCAAAGCAAAAATACAGATCTCTGACAATATAGATATTTATACTAAAAATCACAAGCTGTTTAATACTATGGTTACAATTAGCAATGGACTACAGCCCAATAGAATAACCGTCATCTCAGATAACCAAAAGAGGTTGGAGAAATCTTATGCAATATATGCTTTTAAGAGCTTTTAACCATGTTTTAATGGTTTTCTCATCTAATTTACTCATTTTAAGTTGTATTTAGAGTGATATCTGCATGTTTGGGAAATCTTTACTCTCCTGCATTCACGTCTCCATTACTCTGAAATTATAATTTTTTTATTTTACTCCCCATACACACACACACTGCTCTATTTGGTTCTCAGATTTTTTTTTTCTTAAACACTGATATACATAGGATTCAGCAGTGTTGATTAGCCATTTTGGCACAAATGAAAACAAATCCACTGCCTGCTACGTGATTGTTGTCAGTTAAAAATTCAAAAGATTAATAGGGAAGAATTGTGGAGTCAGTCCCTAACAAATTTGTGTAAGAGCTCCTACATGTAGTCATTACAGTGTGTCCCATATAGGCATACCAGTAAGAGTAAAGCAACACAAAAAGCCCAAGTACATTCCAGCAACACGTGATCTGCCAGGAATGCACAGTCCTTTGTCACACAGTACATGTATTCTGCTGCTTATTTAAAAAGTCAGGATATCATTTTTTTTTTGTTCTTATTATTAAGAAAGCATAACAATTGTATGATAATTCACGGTTATATGCACCATGACCAAATACTCAAAATTCAATCAGTGTCTAATAGCTTACCATTCATCTTGTGTGTGACGTGATTTATGAAATTAGATTTTCTCAATTAAAAGTTAATGTAACATAAACAGTCAGATATAACTGATATTATATAAAACAGGCAATAAATAAAACTATGACTAAAAATGTACACGTATTAATTATGAATCTTATCTCATCGTGGAAAACGTACTGACCTGTATAATCATGATCAGGGCTATAACCTGAACAATTACTTTAGGCGACGAGTCAGCAACTGTTTTTTTTTTTTTTTTTTTTTTGGGTTTTTTGTTTTTTTTTTTTTTTTTTTTTTTTTATTAGTTGACAACTAACAATTTTTAAATCACTTTTTAACCAAATAAAGGTCTTTGTGACAAAACATCTTTTTGCACGTGTTTTAGATTCTGTTGTCCAGAAACAATTATCAAAATAAAATTACTAGCCATAATTCCAATTAAATGTTGCTCTAAAATCACATTCCATCAGTTGATTTACAATTACCAATTGTACAATTTTTATTACAACTATACAAACCAATAACAGCTCTGAGAAACAGGCACTTTCCTCTTTCAAAGCAGGCAACTATCTGCTTTTTCCTCCAAGATCCCTGGCCACTATGGTCTCTTAGCAACGCCGTGAGGCAAATCAATGTGGGGGGGTAAAAGGAGAAAGACAGAGAGATAAATGGGGGTGGGAGGAAATGTGAGGAGAAGGGCACACCAGACCAGTGTCAAGGGTATAAAGAGGCATACGCAAGAATAGGACAGTCACAGTCCACAGAGCCATCACAAAAGGCCAGCTGGACAGTGATGTAGGCATACAGAGTTTAGGTAGCCCACATTACAGCCTGGTTAAAAGGTTAATGCAGTCATACAAAGTCTGCAGTGATGCTGCCCCTTTATAAATCCCCAAATATACATATTTGTTGGAGAAAAAAACAAATAAGTATACATTTTTGTTTGAGACACAATGAGGCTTAAAATCCAAACGAGAAAAAGTCTGAACTGAACAAGCACACTGCATCTTGGCAGAGTGGGGTACAAATCGCTGGCCTTCAACAACAGCATCACTGGCACAGAATTATGCCTGTCTCTTTTAACAGACCACGGGTGCCCTTACGAAATGCATGCCTGTAAACAAAGACGTTGTGGGATGCTTACCTTGCAGCGATAGCGAATGTATTCTTCTGCAGCTCCTCAGAAATCTGTCCTATAGTCGGTGCTGTTCAAATCTTGCTGCCCTTTTTCAGACATCGTTCATGGCACACAGGCACGTTGTCTGAATAGAAATGCGTGAGGGGCTTTCCCTGTTCCAACTAAAACAGTAGTCCCTCTGAATGAAAGCCACATAGACAGAAATATTAGCCATTTAACGTAGCAATGCTAAACAAAACCGCATGCACCAGATGTTTCAGATCTATCCACCTTGCTGATTCGTGAGCGCAGTGATGTTATCTCGTCTGGAGAGGAGCACAGACCACTCTTCTCCGCGGCAGCTCAGAGTCGGGGGCGCGTGAAACCAGAAGGCGGCGTCGCGTCATCTGTGAGGGGATCGTCCTGAAAGACCCCAGAGGCCAGAGCCACCAGCACGCTGCCATTTATACCGTTTTTCACGTTGTAAAATAAAATCAACTGAAATATACTTTGCCTATAGGAATTCTACAAAAAGTAAAACGTCTGTATTTTATTGTTGTCAATTATTACTGTCGTTATTATTATTATTATTATTATTATTATTATTATTATTATTATTATTATTATTATTATTTTATTTTTTATCTGAATAGAAAAAAACTTTTTCTATAGCCTAAACTACAGTAGGCCACCCGGACCTTTTTGTGGGATGGCCATGGGTGACACAGAAGGTCAAGCGTTGTGTATTTCCAAAATTACCTTAATTGGAAATTAATAAAGTACTCAAATGTAATTGCATCAGAAATGGTTAGCTGCTAATATATTTTTGATACGTTTTTGTAATACCTTTTAATACGCGCATTCTTATTTGTTAATGGTGATCTCACTGTCAATTAAAGAAAGTCAAAACTCCTGCATATTTAGATCTTTTTGATTCTTTGTCTTTGGTGACATCTCCCGGCGAGTACCGGGTACTACAGTGTTTTTTTGAGCAGGCATCGTGGTGGCCACTTTATCTGTGGTCTACGTCACGAAGGACCCAAAACAGCGTCGGGTCGTCGTTGCTTCTCATTGAAATAGTGGGAAACCAATTTTCTAAAAAACATCCATTAAAATCAAAACCATCACCGCGGTAATTACACTGTTCTACATATCTATATGTTGTTCTGTATAAGTGCACAAATTCCGTACATCTTTTTACCGTGCAATTTGTAAATGAAGGGATTAGATGAAGATGCGCCAAAATCTTTAGGCACTTTGTTTGAATGGGTTTGTATCACGGGCTTGGCGGCTTCTGATCATGTTTTTCATATCGCTTTCCTCCTCTGAAAATAGCAATCGATATATCAGTTCAAACAGTCTAAACACATCTTATAATTGCTTCGCTTTAGAGATACTGTTGGTGGTTTGTTGAAAGCTAACATTAGCTTAGCCTTAGCAAATACGTAACCTCCTCTGTAAACAAAATGTTACTCACCCACATCCCTCGTCCCTCACTCTTATATTTTCGTTCTATCCCTGTGACTACATTACTAGATGTTTGGTGCAATTACATGACATTCATAGCTGTTATTAAATATCATAAGCTTCCTTTGCGAGTTGGATTTTAAGTTTGTTTTGTTTCCCAAGTAACAAGCGTTCTGAGTAGTCCTTTAATAACTCTTTTCTCTTGTAACCCTATCTCTAAGCGCAGGTTTGCTTCTTACTCCTATAGTTACTAGTGGGGTACCACTGACGAGGAGCCATGTTTCTGTACAACATCACCCTACAGAGGGCAACAGGCATCACCCATGCCATCCATGGGAATTTTTCAGGTATAACAAAAATATTAATACATACATCAATAGTTGAATCTGCAACTTAAAAATGTAACCTTTGTTATTGTAGGAACTAAGATGCAGGAGATTGTGGTTTCCCGGGGGAAAATCTTAGAGTTATTAAGGCCAGATGCAAACACTGGAAAAGTGCACACCTTGCTCACTGTGGAAGTGTTTGGGATCGTCAGGTCTTTGATGGCATTTAGGTTAACTGGAGGAACTAAAGGTATGACGACCCATTGCATGATTCTATATTCATTAGTTGATCTGTTGGAATAATTTATTTTGTTTTTAGATTATATTGTTGTTGGTAGTGACAGTGGCCGCATTGTGATTTTGGAGTATCACTCTTCAAAAAACATTTTTGAGAAAATCCACCAAGAGACATTCGGAAAAAGTGGTTGCAGGCGCATTGTCCCTGGACAGTTCCTGGCAGTTGATCCTAAAGGCAGAGCTGTCATGATCGGTATGATTTAAAGTTTTGTCTTGGTGCAGGAAAGTAAAAATTAAAACTGTGGATATTCATCCATAACTAATCTAATTCCAGATATCTGTCTATACATAACCATACTTGGTATTACATGTCATGATGCTCCACAGATTATTGTCCTTTTTTTCAGGGGCCATAGAAAAACAGAAGTTGGTTTATATTCTGAACAGAGACGCTGCTGCTAGACTTACCATCTCATCTCCTTTGGAAGCTCACAAAGCAAATACTCTTGTCTACCATGTAGTAGGAGTTGATGTTGGATTTGAAAATCCCATGTTTGCTTGTCTTGAAATGGATTATGAGGTAAATTTGTGATAATTAAATGTTACAGATAATTGTTGGTAAACTTTAAAACCTTTCTGTGATGTAATTCTTGACAGGAAGCTGACAATGATCCTACTGGTGAAGCAGCTGCTAATACACAGCAAACCCTCACCTTTTATGAACTCGATCTGGGCTTAAACCATGTAGTACGTAAATATAGTGAAGCTTTGGAAGAGCATGGAAATTTCCTCATCACTGGTAAGAAAATGTTGTAGATTCAATGAAACATTCTCTCTGTGGCATAGAGGGTAAAGTAGCACAAACATTATTATAGAAGTTGTATGATCTGTTTTTGTTACAGTTCCTGGTGGGTCAGATGGTCCTAGTGGTGTCTTGATCTGCTCAGAAAATTATATAACATACAAAAACTTTGGAGATCAGCCTGACATTCGTTGTCCCATCCCACGACGCAGGGTAAGTTGCACACATTTTTAAAGTAAATATTAGACCTTTAGAGTTTTCATAAAACAAGTTGATGACCTTTTTCTGAATTTTATGTCATTATGCAGAATGACTTGGATGATCCTGAGCGGGGCATGATTTTCGTGTGCTCAGCCACTCACAAAACAAAGTCCATGTTCTTCTTTCTGGCACAAACTGAACAAGGCGACATCTTTAAAGTTACTTTAGAAACAGATGAAGAAATGGTAAAACTAGTACTAACCATGTGTATGTATTTCCAATATTTTCATAATATTGGAACATTATTTTTTATTTTGTTCACTGGCTCCTTGTAGGTCACAGAAATTAGACTGAAGTACTTTGATACAATTCCAGTGGCAACAGCAATGTGTGTCTTAAAAACTGG
Organism: Periophthalmus modestus; assembly: GCA_019594935.1. Classification (NCBI taxonomy): domain Eukaryota; kingdom Metazoa; phylum Chordata; class Actinopteri; order Gobiiformes; family Gobiidae; genus Periophthalmus; species Periophthalmus modestus. The sequence goes on along the minus strand of JAIEZT010001390.1, from coordinate 27,591,050 downwards.
ATTTTTATTTGTTGCCTCAGAGTTTGGAAATCAGTAAGTCAACCTTTAAAAATTCAGTATATTGATTTCACATCACTTTCTTTACCATTAGCTCATACCCGTTTTTAGTTATCTCTATCAGATCGCTCACTTGGGGGATGATGATGACGAGCCAGAGTTTTCCTCTGCTATGCCATTGGAGGAGGGAGACACATTCTTTTTCCAGCCTCGTGCTCTCAAGAACTTGGTGTTGGTGGATGAACTAGAGAGTTTATCACCAATAATGTCATGCCAGGTCTGACCTTTTTGTATACATAGGGATCTATGTTTAGTTTGTACAATTTATTTAAAAAAATTTGCTTTTTTTACAAAGAAGACTTTTCCTAAAAGGCAATGAGTTTTCTTTTTGATTACAGATTGCTGATCTAGCCAATGAAGACACTCCTCAGCTGTACGCTGCATGTGGAAGAGGGCCAAGGTCTACCCTGAGAGTCCTCAGACATGGTTTAGAGGTGCAGAGTCTTTTTTTGTACAAATTATAATAAATGTTGCTGTGAATAGTATGTATTTTTAATCATTGCCTATCAGGTTTCAGAGATGGCCGTCTCAGAGCTGCCTGGTAATCCAAATGCTGTGTGGACCGTACGCAGGCATGTGGAAGGTAATGATTTCTGTTAACAATCTCTCAAATGTAACTACCTCATGCCAAGCTGTTACAACAGTTGTTAATCAAATACAATTTAGACAAAAGTGCAGTATTCAAAGAGTCCTGCTTCTCCATCATTATGTCCATAACCATTTAATAAACTATAATATATATTTTAAAATTCTTGGTGTGCAATAGCAGTGATTTACCAGTCCGTTATGCTCTCAATTAAAAAGTGCAGTGCATTAACTATCAATATTGGCATCATTATGGACAAAGTGATGGCTAATTTGATGACTTATTTAAAAGTAGTGCAGTTAATGCTGTTATTCTCAATACTGGCTGTCAAAGCTTTATGCCTGTGGAACATAAAATATACACATAACTATAATGTGATTTTTGTGTTTTCCGGTTCAGATGAGTTTGACGCATACATCATTGTATCTTTCGTAAATGCCACTTTGGTTTTGTCTATTGGCGAGACTGTTGAAGAAGTAACAGATTCAGGCTTCTTGGGAACCACACCAACACTGTCTTGTTCATTGCTTGGTGAAGACGCACTAGTCCAGGTGAGTGTGCCTCCCTCTATTTGAACCTCACAACATTTTAAGACTAATTTGAGAAATATTTACTTATAGGTTTACCCCGATGGAATCCGTCACATTAGAGCAGATAAGCGTGTGAATGAGTGGAAAACACCTGGTAAGAAAACCATAGTGCGCTGTGCTGTCAACCAAAGGCAAGTGGTCATTGCTCTGACTGGAGGTGAGCTGGTCTACTTTGAAATGGACCCGGTAAGAAAAAATAAAGTAAAACTGAAAACTCTTTAAAAACAAAATGGGTCTATAAAGCGTTTGTTTTTTTAATTTAGTCTGGCCAACTGAATGAGTACACTGAGCGAAAGGAGATGTCTGCCGATGTGGTGTGTATGAGCCTTGCTAATGTCCCACCCGGTGAGCAGCGCTCCAGGTTCTTGGCTGTTGGTCTTGTAGACAATACTGTTCGGATTATCTCCTTGGATCCTTCAGTAAGCACAATTTTGCAATTCATTGCATGTACATTTTAATAGGTGTATAATTGGAAGAATCATACGTCTTGTTATATTAATTTAAGTTGCTGTATAAATTACTTGTCTGTCATTAGGACTGTCTCCAGCCGCTAAGTATGCAGGCCCTGCCAGCTCAGCCTGAGAGTTTGTGTATTGTAGAAATGGGAGGAGTTGAGAAACAGGATGAACTTGGAGAAAAGGGATCAATTGGTTTTCTTTACCTCAACATTGGACTTCAGGTATTTTTTTACTCCCTTATTGTACATGTGTGTAATGTTAGCCTACATAACATCAGGCCAGCACATAAGTTAGTATGCAAGTGAACTAAACAAGTGTATCGTTGTGCTTCTCAGAATGGAGTGCTACTGCGGACAGTGTTGGACCCAGTTACTGGTGACCTCTCTGATACCAGAACTCGTTACCTAGGATCACGACCAGTCAAGCTCTTCAGAGTCAGAATGCAGGGGCAGGAGGCCGTATGTATCTGTATTTTGTATTAATTATGTGATATACATTTACACTTTATTAACTTCAATCCCTTGCCAGGTGCTGGCCATGTCGAGTCGCTCCTGGCTGAGTTACTCTTATCAGTCCCGCTTCCACCTGACCCCTCTGTCCTATGAGACTCTGGAGTATGCCTCTGGTTTTGCCTCAGAGCAGTGTCCTGAAGGCATTGTGGCCATTTCCACTAACACTCTCAGGTATAATGGTTTAAAAAAACAAATACTTAAAACTACTTTAACTAAAATACACTAATGTTAGTATAGTTAGAGAGCTTTAAACCCAGGTCTTTTAGTGTTTTTAGACAAGACACTCCAACTAATACATATGTAAGGGGGTATTAGGTGGCCGTTTATGGGTCTTTTGACAAAGATTGGCAGCCACTCTTCTACCAGGTGACCCCAGGGCACCTGTGATTATAGAAGTCACTTACCAGTACTTAGCATGCGGAGTAAATTAATTATGCATGGGATTGTGAAGAGAAAATGTAAGATTGAGTCTTTATTATTACTTGTAAATGCTGCAGTAGCAGAATGGCCATTTCTTTGTGAAAGCTTACAAAGCTTATGTTTCCTTAAGGGTGCATAAGTCACTCTGCTCAACATCATAAAGTAAGCAGAATGGGATAAATAACTATTGGACTTGGCCTACTAACCCACTAAACACTTGTCTCATGTTACTGCTATAAATTGTTCTGTCTGTGCTATAAATCAGTTTTAGAGACCATGATGGCCACACAGACAAACAGATCTATCCATACATGCCCTATGACCTCTCTTTATTCTCACATTCTTGCTCATCCTATGTCAATATTTTTCTTCTAGGATTTTAGCATTGGAGAAACTAGGTGCTGTCTTCAACCAGGTGGCCTTTCCCCTTCAGTACACTCCCAGAAAGTTTGTAATTCATCCAGAAACAAATAACCTTGTATTGATTGAGACCGACCACAATGCCTACACAGAGGCAACCAAAGCTCAGAGAAAGCAACAGATGGCTGAGGTATGTGTGTATTTAAATGGTTATAAATCATATTGAGTTTGGACATTAAGCAGCAAGTGCAAAGGAGTTGTAGAGATGGTATTTTAGTATTTTCCTTCTTTCATACTTGTTTGATGAAATCTGCCTAGTAAGTCTGGTCCCTCTTAGCACTAAAAACACTCAATTTTGAACTTCCCAGGATTCTTAAATCACCTTTAAAATTCTGGAGGTATCCTGTGCTTCTTTTAAGTTGGTAAATCAAAATCGGAGCATTTCTGCCAGCAAATTGCGTTCTTTAGAACTTCATGCTTGTGCTAGCATGTTGGAAAATATTGGTAACCCTAGTTATTGTTTACTTATTGAATAATAATAATTCCCTCTGCTGCCAGTAGTAGGCGGCCTAACCCCAGTCCCAAGTACAGGGAGTGCGGCATCTATTGTCAAAGATATACCTTTGCTTTGGCATTTCATGTTTCAGAATTGTTTTAAGTTCTAAAACATGAAATGCCAAAGCAAAGGTACTCAAGAATATGTTTTAAGGCCAAGAAGAAATGCCAATATTTCATAATAAAATGTTCACACATGGAACATGCAGTGTTTTTAGATTCAAACTGTTTGAAAAGGGTCAATTTGAAATGATACCATATATACCCATAACTCTGTTAATCTTAATATATAGTGTGTGTATATGGGTGTGTGGGTGGGTAAATGTGTGTGTGTGGTGTGTGTGTGTGGTGTATGTGTGTGTATGTATATATGTTGTCTGTATATATATATATATAGTGTGTGTGTGTATATATATATATATATATATATATATATATATGTATATATATGTATATATGTATATATATATATATATATATATATATATATATATATATATATATATATGTATATATATATGTATATATATATATATATATGTATATATATATATATATATATATATATATATATATATATATATGTATACATGCATAAACACACGTGCACACATACACAAATATGTGGTCACTCTCACTGCAGATAATGTGATAAATTAAGACTATTGGCAAGTGAAAACACCTCTAACAGTGTAATTGTATTAATGAAGCCTTCAGGACATCCTTTGTAACCCTACTTATCCTGTGGTCTCTTTTGACCTCTGCAGGAGATGGTGGAAGCTGCTGGAGAGGATGAAAGGGAACTGGCTGCTGAAATGGCTGCCGCTTTTCTTAATGAGAATCTCCCAGAGGCCATTTTTGGTTCTCCCAAAGCAGGAACTGGTCAGTGGGCGTCACTGGTGAGATTGGTCAACCCCATACAAGGCACGACACTGGACCAAGTGCAGCTAGAGCAGAATGAAGCTGCTTTCAGGTGAGCCAGTGGTTTGTGAGTGTGAAAGTATGCAGGGAAAATTGGCGCATTGCGTAGTTTATTTCCCTTGTGATGCATCACATGTCTGTATTTGTGAATTGTAAGGACAGCAGTGCCATGTGTCTGTCTATGTCAGTGTTTCTCAATTATTTTCTGTTATGCCCCCCCTATGAAAAAACTTTCGCGCGCGCCCGGGGGGGGGGGGGGGGGGGGGTATGGAGTCAGTGTCAAGAAACTTCTTCTGCATGTTTGTTGCCCCCACTAAGACTCACAAGCTCCTCTCCTGCTCCCCTCTCTCCTCCTCTCGACCTCTCTCATCTGCCCCAACGCGCTCTGACTCTGGTCGCAAGCGCCGCTCGATGCCGTTTGCTTTCTTGTGCGGCCCGGTACCAATAGATCCATGGACACATCTAGCACAGATATAATATACTCGCCATTATATCAAATGGATTTATGTGGCGATTTCCTATCAGGATTTTCATTATATATCTACGGACAAGGTTATTAGTGTGTCATGAGGAGGGGGCAAAGTCACTTCGGAGAAAATGTGGTCGCTGTTTTTGTGCGGCCCGGTAGAAAATGCGTAACGGACCGGTACCGGTCCCCGGCCCGGTGGTTTGGGACCACTGGCCTAGAGCTAATACTCACACTCTAACAGTGAGAGTGCAATTGCCACCTACTGTAGTACATCTATAGATGGAAATTACATACAAACATACAGCTTGGACTAACCCAGAGTTCCAGAAGGAAACTCATGCAAGCTCAAGTGCTGTACTTTCCGGACCATAAGTCACACCAGGCAAAAAATGCATAATAATGAAGAAAAAAACATATAAGTTGCATTTTGTGGGGAAATTTATTTTTATAAAATCCAAGACCAAGAACAGACATTTTATCTTCGAACGCAAGTTATAAAAATAACAGTAAAATAGAGAACAACAGGCTGAATAGCAGTGCTTTACAGCATGCTAATGTAAAACATTTATATTTATTCAGCTACATGAAGCATAGACAACGAACTGAATATGTGTCTGGTATATTAACGTAGGATATTAACAGTTAATCAGATAACTACGCTAATGTAGAATATTTATGTTCATTCAGCTACATGATTTAATAATTTCACATATAAGCTGCATCTGAGTATAAGTTGCACCCCCGGGCAAACTAGGAAAAAAGTGCAGGTTATAGTCCGCACAATACAGTAGTAATAATTCGAGTCATAATTTACTTTATATTGCCCTGTCAGTTTGGTTGAACAGCCTAAACATTTCTGGCACAATTAATTATTTTTACTCTGCAGCGTTGCAGTGTGCCGCTTCCCAAACACCAGCGATGACTGGTTTGTCCTTGTTGGCGTGGCCCGAGACATGATTTTGAACCCCAGGTCAGTGGGCGGGGGCTTTATCTACACCTATCGGCTCATTGGAGGTGGAGAGAAGCTGGAATTTGTGCACAAGGTAAGTTAAACTGGATTTTCTACCTTCGTTTTCAATTACTTCAATGTCCTACTTGAGAAGTATTATGACTTACTAGCATATAGGGTTTTGCTGGCATCATAATTTAACAAAGTTTAGGCAAAAAAGCTGATATTTAACCCCATCCATCCATTTTCTTCCGCTTATCCGTGGCCGGGTCGCGGGGGCAGCAGTCTAAGCAGGGACTCCCAGACTTCCCTCACCCCAGACACGTCCTCCAGCTCCTCCGGTGGGACCCCAAGGCGTTCCCAGGCCTGGGTCTTCCTCGGGGCCTCCTCCCGGTGGGACATGCCCAGATCACCTCTCTAGGGAGGCGTCCAGGAGGCATCCTGAGCAGATGCCCGAGCCACCTCAGCTGGTTCCTCTCGACGTGAAAGAGCAGCGGCTCTAATCCGAGCTCCTCCCGTGTGACTGAGCTCCTCACCCTGTTTCTAAGGGTGCGCCCAGCCACTCTGCGGAGGAAACTCATTTCGGCCGCTTGTATCCGCAATCTTGTCCTTTCGGTCATGACCCAGAGCTCATGACCATAGGTGAGGGTAGGAATGTAGACTGACCGGTAAATCGAGACCTTTGCCTTTCGACTCAGCTCCTTCTTCACCACAATGGACCGATACAGCGACCGCATCACTGCGGACGCTGCACCGATCCGGCTGTCAATCTCGCGTTCCATCCTTCCTCACTCGTGAACAAGACCCCGAGATACTTGAACTCCTCCACTTGAGGCAAGGGCTCACCACCCACCCGGAAAGGGCAAACCACCTTTTTCCGGTCGAGAACCATGGCCTCAGATTTGGAAGAGCTGATTCTCATTCCAGACGCTTCACACTCGGCTGCAAACCGCCCCAGTGCCTGCTGCAGGTCCTGGCTCGAAGAAGCCATCAGGACAACATCATCTGCAAACAGCAGAGATGAGATCCTTTGGTTCCCGAACCAGACCCCCTCCAGCCCCTGACTGCGCCTAGAAATTCTGTCCATAAATATAATGAACAGAACCGGTGACAAAGGGCAGCCCTGGCGGAGTCCAACATGCACCGGGAACAAGTCTGACTTACTGCCTGCAAAGCGAACACAGCTCCTGCTCCGGTCATACAGGGACCGGACAGGCCTTAGCAAAGGGCCCCGGACCCCATACTCGCAGAGCACCCCCCAAAGGACACCACGAGGGACACGGTCGAATGCCTTCTCCAGAACCACAAAACACATGTGGACCGGTTGGGCAAACTCCCATGAACCCTCGAGCACCCGATGGAGAGTATAGAGCTGGTCCAGTGTTCCACGACCAGGACGAAAACCACACTGCTCCTCCTGGATCCGAGGTTCGACTATCGGTCGGACTCTCCTCTCCAGTACCCTGGAATAGACCTTACCAGGAAGGCTGAGGAGTGTGATTCCCCTGTAATTGGAACACACCCTCCGGTCCCCCTTTTTATACAGAGGGACCACCACCCCAGTCTGCCAGTCCAGAGGTACTGTCTCCTACCGCCACGCGATGTTGCAGAGACGTGTCAGCCAAGACAGCCCCACAACATCCAGAGACTTAAGGTACTTGGGACGGGTCTCATCAACGCCCGGAGCCTTGCCACCGAGGAGCTTGCCAACCACCTCAGTGACTTCGGCCAGGGTGATGGACGAGTCCGCCTCCGGGTCCCCAGTCTCAGCTTCCTCCTCAGAAGACGTGACAGTGGGATTGAGGAGATCCTCAAAGTATTCCTTCCACCGTCCGACAACATCCCCAGTTGAGGTCAGCAGCTCTCCACCCGCACTGTAAACAGTGTTGGTGAAGCACTGCTTCCCCCTCCTGAGGCGCCGAACGGTTTGCCAGAATTTCTTCGAGGCCGTCCGATAGTCCTCCTCCATGGCCTCCCCGAACTCCTCCCAACCCCGAGTTTTTGCCTCCACGACAGCACGAGCCGCGGCACGCTTGGCCCACCGGTATCAGCTGCCTCAGGAGTCACACAAGCCAACAAGGCTCCTTCTGTTCTAGGACTCCTTCTTCAGCCTGACAGCCAGGTCTATCCGGCTTCCTCCTCCGCCAGCGGATCCAACTCACAACCAGGTGGTGATCAGTTGACAGCTCTGCCCCTCTCTTCACCCGAGTGTCCAAAACACGCGGCCGGAGGTCAGATGACACGACAACAAAGTCAATCATCAACCTCCGACCTAGGGGTTTCCTGGTGCCACGTGCACTGATGGACACCCTTGTGTTTGAACATGGTGTTCTGTGACTGTGACTAGCACAGAAGTCCATTAACAAAACACCGCTCAGGTTCAGATCAGGGAGGCCGTTCCTCCCAATCACGCTCCTCCAGGTGTCACTGTTGTTACCCACACGGGCGTCGGCCGGGTACTCTGTACTGCTGTTTGGCCCGTAGGCTGCCACAGTAGTGAGACCTGTCCCCGACCCGAAGGCGCAGGGACGCGACCCTCTCGTTCACCGGGGTGAACTCCAACACGTGGCGGCTGAGCTGTGGGGCAATGAGCAAGCCCACACCAGCTCGCCGCCGCTCCCCGTGTGCAACGCCAGAGAAATGGAGAGTCCATCCCCTCTCAAGGAGTTGGGTTCCAGAGTCCAAACTGTGCGTGGAGGTGAGGCCGACTATATCTAGCCGGTAACGCTCAACCTCCCGCACAAGCTCAGGCTCCTTCCCCCCCAGCGAGGTGACATTCCATGTCTCCAGAGCTAGTCTCCATGTCCATTTAACCCCAGTTATACATAAAACAGGAAGGAAGGAAACATTCTCCTTTTGTCATTGGCTTATGCCTTTTCAATGATGCTAAGATGAGCTTTAGGTTCTGGGGAAAGAGCCCATACAGCCTAAAGTCACATTTTAATGACACCATATGCAGATGTTACTACCCTTGGCGCCATGCTCCACAGGGCAGGCAATTCCCCAGAAACCTGAGCCGGGTGGAGGCCGTTGGGGTGAGTTGGCCCACATGTGTGTTACCTGATGATGTGGATCAGCAGAGGAAGTGAGTCGTGGTGTCACCCAGGGTTGGGTTACACACTTGTTAGCCTCTTCTTTTTTTTAGAGGAATTCCCCAACCACTTGACCACTTAAGATATGCATTCCAATCTATATTTTTTTCCCTTTGTAAATTCAGACACCATTTACAATGCAATACAGGTATTGCATTGTAAATTGTAAGTATAATGTTGCATATTGGTATTTTTCCCTTTACATTTAAAGGTGAATTTGAAATATTTTAGAAAATGTTTAGTCTATTTCAAGGGGCAATATATGGACACATTAAGCTAATAAAAACAGATGTCCCGCACAAGTTTATAGCTAAATGGCTAGTGTCCATTTACAGTCCCTGATTATGAATCCCTGAATCATCCCTGACCTTTTTAATTTTTTACCCCAACAGACCCCTGTTGAGGATGTGCCATTGGCCATTGCTCCATTTCAAGGGCGTGTCCTGGTTGGAGTTGGGAAGCTGCTTCGAATCTACGACTTGGGCAAAAAGAAGCTCTTGAGGAAATGTGAAAATAAGGTGTGATCCTGGTTTGTTTCTTTGCCTTATTTGCTCTCAAAAATGTTATAGTTATTTCTTAAAAATAGACTTCACTCACTCACTTGTCTAATCTTTTGATGCTGAAAAGTTATGTATTGTGTATCCAAGCTCGCTGACCTGCGCCCAGCTAGAAAAAAAAAATGTTTTCTGTTATTTATTTATCAAAAAATCTTTTCCATTTTATTTCAAAATTGTTATTATACAAAACATCTTAAAAAAAGCGCTTTGGTGTCTTCTGCTGGCTCTTTAACCTGCTTGTTTCTGAATACAACTATTAATCATAAAAACGTTTTCAAAGGCCGTATGTTTTAAAGTTTGTTAAATGTACTATGCTGCTCTTAAAGAAAATGTACTTTAGAAAGTCAAAGATAAGCCTTATGCTTGCATTTAAACAATTGTATTTAACTCTGATCAAACATGCCAATTCTGCTAGCTTTAGCAGCAGCTGAAGCCTGCTTGGATGAGCAGCGAAACGTCTTCCCTCTTACAACGATTTGTCTAGTTGACCGATTTAAACTTTGTCGTTTGCTATGGATCAGACCTGGACAACTGAGGGATTACACATACAGTTGCGATTATAATTCCTTTTTTATACCAATAATAGCACAAGCTACATACAGTCCCATATGAAATAAATAAAAATGCTCTTCCTCTCTTGTGGTCTAGCATGTGCCTAACCTGGTGACAGGCATCTATACCATTGGCCAGCGCGTCATTGTGTCGGACGTCCAGGAGAGTCTGTTCTGGGTCCGATACAGGCGCAATGAGAACCAGCTCATTATCTTTGCTGATGACACATATCCGCGATGGGTCACTACTGCCTGCCTACTGGACTATGACACCATGGCTTCTGCTGACAAGTTTGGAAACATCAGTATTGTGAGTTTAGCTTCTGACGGTCTGTAAAATTAAACTAAACATTATAATTATGCTGTTTTTATCTTGCGTTTTTCCAGGTCCGGCTCCCCCCAAACACCAGTGACGATGTAGATGAAGACCCCACTGGGAACAAAGCCCTATGGGACAGAGGTCTTCTTAATGGAGCTTCCCAGAAGGTATCCTATGTAGCTACTCACATTCTCAGGCAGATATTTGCTCTCTTGCTTGTACCACCTATTGTGACATCAAGTAGAATAACCTCTTAATGGGCACTTTAGTGTGTGATTCCAGGCCCAAACAGTTTAAGGAAATAACGCAATCATCTCCTGCGAGTCATTGCCTGACCTCAAGTGCTAATCTGCTACCTCCACTGTCCTCAACCACATTTTTACACACACACGAAACACGTGGCCACAGCTGCACAGCACTGGCAACCGCAAGTTTAGCTTAGTCTCACAGCATCAAACATACCACAATTCAATTCTGGTCCAAGTACTGTTTAGGTAGCACATCAACGGGGGAAAGTACCTCCAATTTAGACTGCCAGTTGGCTGTGTGATACAACATTTGTCAGCCTGTTTGTGTAGATGTCTTTCAACTATTTAAAACTAGTATTAGGAAATACACAAAGACTCTCTCTTTTTTTTTTTTTTTTTTTAGACATTAAGCATTATTTGACAGATTTATTTATTTATTTATTGTCTGTATTTTAATTTAGTTAAGGTTTGAGGCGCAGCTTATGAAAATATTGAGAGTTGCAGGTCTGACCATAAATGGGAACAAACATTGCTGTCTTGGTATGTAGATGAACTTAACCACTGCTTAAATGTCGTCAGTCTTGCATTAAATTAGATGCATTCCACTTTAACTCGATTAATGTATCTCAAAGATCCAGGTCAAAGAAGGAAATCATCTGTCTAAAGAGTGATTCTGTGGTCTGTTTTTACGATGCATTCATTTCTTTCATTTAGAAAAAAATATTTCATTATTGATACACAAGTTTTTATTTTTATAAAAGCTGAATGTATGTATATGATATATGTGTATTTTATTTGGACATAGTTATGTTGTTAAGGTGACCACTTTTCATAATGGTAAAATTCCCTCTCCTCCATAATGTCACCTACGCACACTGAACTGGTCACTTCAGCAGTATCATAGAAGTGTGAGGTGTTTTTTTCAAAAACGGTTTTGTTTCATGTTTTCAGCCCTAGCCAGTTAGAATAACAAAGATACCTAGTCCTAGATTTGATCAGAAACTACAGAAATTTTGATCTGGTCATTTATCCTGTCTAATGCCATCAGGTTAGTAGCAGTATCTTTATGAAGACCACCGTAGGTGTGTAAGCTGTCTAATCGTCAAAGGTCACCATGAAGACTTCTCATGTAGTCTTGTCTCATCATACACTATGGGTCTGTCAGTTGCTGTTTAAATTTAGCGCTAATACGCCCAAGCCACATTGTTTGAACTGAGAGGATTTTGTTTAGACATTAAGGGTAATTTTTCCCAAAAAATATCCTAAATCTCCTAATAATTGTAAGTAACACTCATGTTTTTATTAAAGGCTGATGTGATTGTTAATTACCATGTTGGGGAGACTGTGCTGTCTCTCCAAAAAACCACTCTAATTCCTGGAGGCTCTGAGTCGCTTGTCTACACCACACTCTCGGGAGGAATTGGTATTTTGGTGCCCTTCACGTCACATGAGGTACAACACCACTGCTGTAAAGTCTCTTGCTGTAAAATCTGCCCTGACACCTTGTTGTCTCCTATCTTTTCCAGGATCATGACTTTTTCCAGCATTTAGAGATGCACATGCGCTCTGAGTTCCCTCCACTTTGTGGCAGAGATCACCTCAGCTTTAGATCTTACTACTTCCCTGTAAAGGTTAGTAATTGACACAGGGGTGCTTTGTTTTGACTTTTACCTTTAATTTAAGCTTTCTCAACACTTATTGCATTAATGGAATACATATTTTTGTTACATCTTGGGACAAAAAATAGCCTGTGTCAGCAAGACTAATTCAATACTCAATACATTTCTCATATGATTAGTCCTATTCGGGTGCTTTTCTTTGATTTACTGTGAGTTTTGGTGGTTAGAAATGGCTCCTATTACCTGTCTATAATGTGAAGAGGTAGGAGGTGACTCCTGTCAAACTATGTAGTGAAATTTGACAGTCAAGTTTTAACAGGCTTTTTACAACCAAATAATGTCTGGTGGATGCACTACATGTGTCCTTGTATTTGCTTTACAGAATTTCTCTAGCTAAAGATCAATCGGTCGGAACTTGTTGAAACCACTTGTCTGTGTTGCAGATGCAGTAAAGTCATTTTTGTTTGCAGAATGTGATCGATGGAGATCTGTGTGAACAGTTCAACAGTATGGACCCTCATAAACAGAAGAGCGTGGCTGAGGAGTTGGACAGAACTCCACCTGAAGTCTCAAAGAAGCTGGAAGACATTCGTACTCGCTACGCTTTCTAAATGTGCATTCACAAGTACTGCTTTGACAAAGCAATATCACTTGCACCCCACTGAGATGGTTTCTTTGAAAAAGACTGATTTATGGACAGTGAGGATGTCTGTCTAAGCCAATAGCAGGTGACTTTGATTTTTGTTTCACAATGCATTTTATACATACTGAAAGTATGTGGTGCACATGTCTGGAAATGTATGTAAACAGAGAATTTTGTCAGATCTTCCCATTTTTAAATTCACTTTTACCACAGAAAGAAAGGATGTACACACCAAACTTCAAAATGTCATGCTTAGACAAAAAATTGTTTTTTACAATGTTGCAATTTATGAAGGTTTGTTCAAATGTGTTTAGAACATTAGAATACCTTTCTTACCATACTGGCCCCTAATTACGCCAATGCTTACTAAACAGAAGCCTACCAGTGACCCAGTCTTGGTCACATTTTGCGGCACGATGGCAGAGCTCACTCAGACTAAATAAGTGGGTGGAAGGACACTGAAGGTTTGTGTTGGGTGGTGTTCTTCTCTGTGCTGAAAATTCCCAACCTCAGTCACAGGCATTCCAACATAGTCACAGAATTTAGGGCTTTGTGGAACGAGGCAGTGGTCTGTTTTGTAAATAAAGTTGTTTTTGTACTTGTATAATTACTTGGTATGTCATTTCCTGAAGGTGTCTTGCAGTTCATTGTTCACCCATACTCATTTAACAGTATTGCATAACTGGCCAAGAAATTAACAGCCACACAAACGAAAATATAAGAATTCCATAAGGTTTCTACATACTCCAGCCATTTTCTAGCAAATCTTGGATTGTCTTTACTAATGTACACAGTGTTAACTGATTTTCATGTGTAATGTCACTATTGATTTCCCTACTTCAATACAGAGGACTCGACGGCTCATCTGTCATCTGAACACTGACAGCAGGTTGTACTTTTTGCTAGGAATTTATTCTGCTGGCTGGGTTCATTTTCTTTAAGCCAAGTCTTGAACATGTATTGTTTACATTGCAGTCAGATTCTGGACTTTTGTATTGTCTAAACTTAATGCTAAGTGAGGAAAAACGGTACAACCTGACTAAACAACCCACAGCCGAGATCAAGACATGGTCAAGTACCACTGTGAAACCTGTCATGGACACAAAACCCCAATCAACTTTATTCTGCAAACATGTGCTTCTAATTTAGGCTGATTCAAAGTGTACAGCAGAAACCCTTATCAATGAGAATGCCAGTCCTAATGGAAATCAGCTTCACATGCTTCATTACCAATTCATTTTTGGATTACTTTATTTTTGGAGCCTATGGAAGCTTTGCTGTAGCAGTGTACAGCCTTGTGACAAAGGTTAGAGCTCAGCTATTTTACTTGACATTTCCCTGTAGAAATAAAACAGTGGCTGTTTGTTAGAGGCGCAATACTAGCTGTAACATCTTCTGTTGTCTAGCCTACCATCAGATAATGTTTTTGTCGGAGAAGATTGAATAACGTTCTTACCTTAAACCAAAATAAACCATAGGATGAGTATTAATTTTGTGAAATGTAACGCCTCATTGTTTCGGGGCCTGTTGGACCCATGGTAAAAAAAAATATGTCAGTTAAGTTCTAGAAAAGTTAAAAATTACAGGACACAGATCTGAGTTTTAAAAAGCAGTCCCTCTGTGACATCATTACACAACAGTTCATCCAAAATGTAAGGACCATTGTGCCCAAGAAAGCATGAGCATTTTTTTTTGTTTTAAAAAGGTTTTAAAGTATTTCATCTGTAAATTATTAGTCTGCTATTAAGTAATTGTACTTTGGCCTTTAGTTACTGTGCAGTTGCTGGTAACAATTATTACCTCTATGTACAGTGGGGCAAAAAGTATTTAGTCAGCAATTGTGCAAGTTCTCGCACTTAAAAAGATGAGAGAGGCCTCTAATTTTTATCATAGGTACACTTCAACTATGAGAGACAAAATGGGGAAAAAAAAAAAATTTAATCAGAAAATGTTATTTTCTGATTTAAAAAAAATATATAAAATTTGCAAATTATGGTGGAAATAACAAAAGTTAATTTCAATACTTTGTCATTGCCAACAAAGGGTATATAACAGAGTTCAAACGTTTTCTGTAAGTCTCCATAGACACAGACGGTTGCTAGTAGTTTGGCCCATTTCTCCATGCAGATCTCCTCTAGAGCAGTGATGTTTTGGGGCTGTCGCTGGGCTACATGGACTTTGAGCTCTCCCAAAGATTTTTTATGGGGTCGAGAGCTGGAGACTGGCTAGACCCCTCCCGGACCTTAAAATGCTTGTTATGAAGCCACTACTTCATTGCTGAAGTGTGTTTGAGATCATTGTCATGCTGAAAGACCCAGCCACGTTTCATCTTCAATGCCCGTGCTGATGGAAGAAGGTTTTCACTCAAAATCTAGCAATACATGGCCCCATTCATTATTTCCTTTACACGGATCAGTCGTCCTGGTCCCTTTGCAGAAAAACAACCCCAAAGCCTGATGTTTCCACTCCCATGCTTCACAGTAGTTATGGTGTTCTTTGGATGCAACTCACCAGAGATCTTGTGTGGAGCCCCAGATCGAGGGAGATTATCAGTGGTCTTGTATGTCTTCCATTTTCTAATAATTGCTCCCACAGTTGATTTTTTTCACACCAAGCTGCTTACCTATTGCAGATTCAGTCTTCCCAGCCTGGTCTACAATTTTGTTTCTGGTGCCCTTTGACAGCTCTTTGGTCTTGGCCATAGTGGAGATTGGAGTCTGACTGTTTGAGGTTGTGGACAAGTGTCTTTTATACTGATAACGAGTTCAAACAGGTGCCATTAATAAAGGTAACGAGTGGAGCATAGAGGAGCCTCTTAAAGAAGTTACAGGTCTGTGAGAGCCAGAAATCTTGCTTGTTAGTAGGTGACCAAATACTTATTTTACTGAAGAATTTACCAATTAATTCATTAAAAATCCTGCAATGTGATTTCCTGGATTCTTTCCCTCCATTCTGTCTCTTGCAGTTGAAGTATACCTATGATGAAAATTACAGGCCTCTCTTATCTTTTTAGGTGACTAAATACTTTTTTGCCGCACTGTATGTCACATCTTCTGCCCATATCCAACTAGGTAAAATAAGTCTGCTCCCCTGACCGTGGAACACAGGGGAGAGCCGTCTTCTCCAGGGCCGAAGGGTCGCTCCTCCTCCGGGGTTTAACTCCCTGTTCTTTACCTCAAAGTTGTTTGGAGTGTGGTGCGAGCTGAAAGACCCCAGTCTGTTGCTCAAGAGTTGGCTGCTTTATTGTCTCTACTGCCCCGTAATTACACATCAGTTCCACGTCTTTTTCCAGGTACCGCTCCAGACTCACACATGTCGCTTCTTCGCTCAACCACACGCCTCATGCGCCACATGCACGCGCACGTCACCTCTCACTCACGCGCCACGCTGACACAGAGCACATAGGAGCTTTCAAAATAAGATTCAGGTACACACAAATACATTTAGAAAGTGTTATTTTCATGAACATTTCAAACATTTCAGAATATGCAGTCAATGTCAAGAAACCTTAATATTTCACATAGAGCTGTTTTTCCTTTAGCTTCTGCTGTTTGTACCTGCTAAGACTCACGAACTCTCCTCCTCTCCTCGACCTCTGCCCTGACGTTCTGACTGTTGTGTGGCGGACACACATCACAGATATAATAAACTCGTCGTTATATCAAATGGATTTATGTGACAATTTCCTATCAGGATTTTTATTATATATCTACGGACGAGCTTATTAGCGTGTCATGAGGAGCGGGCAAAAGTCACTTCGGAGAAAATGCGGTCGCTGATAAATTATTAACTGTTTTTGGTCGGCGGCCCGGTAGCAAATGCGTCACGGACCGGTACCGGTCCCCGACCTGGTGGTTGGGGACCACTGGCTTAGGGGATACTTGAAATAGAAAGCATTGGGGACCACTGTATCTAATAGGCAAGGTGTCTATAACTCAACATCCGCATGGCAGATTGAAAAATCAGGTGGTGTGGGAAGGAACATCTCAGCATCTGATGTGAGTGTGTGTTCTGACGCTTGTTAAGGATTCTCTGTGGTCTATTTTTCACTCTACATTCCTCTGCCACCCTCACATAACTCATTTTAACAAATGCTAAAATCATTAGGACATCAGATTGTTGTTAAATACAAATGAATGGTTTGATGATTTGATTTGTTTTAAAACATGTAGTCTATCCTACAAGATTCTCAATTTAATAATGTGAAATACTTATTCTAAATATTTTTTGCTGTCTTATCAGTTTACACAGATGGGAAACTGATGATCTTTGAGGAAGTCTTGTATTACTCACTGACTTTGCAGCTAGTATAAGAAGATGCTTTTGTTTATACCAATAACCAATATGTTGTAATTTATAGGCTACTAATGACTATTTGTCTTTATCTCAGGCCTATGTGGAAATTTCTGTTTCAGTGGGATGGGCTTGAGGCAAAAATCTGTGCTAGCAACTAGTTTAATTGCACAATATAAATTATAGCTCTATAATATGATTTAATCAAAGAACCCAATTTTGAATACTTTTCACAATTCACAGACAGAATGTGCTTGTTTGGAATTGTTCACTATTAATTCAGCTTCATTGGTCATCACATATCACTGCCTCACTGGTTCCTGTTATATGACATGAGCTTTTCAGTAATCTAAATCATCAGGTTCAATGTTTTTATGTTTTCCTTTTGGACTTTATTTAGATCCTATCTCAGAGTATCATCCCATTTCTCTGAAAACTGTAAACTGTAACAACAAGGTAAGCTGCTCACCATTTCAACTGAGCTCTTACGTTGAGGGGACCCAAATTCATTTTTTAAAGCTTGATTAAAGTCATAATATAAACAGGCTTCAGTCTTAAAACTTTTTACACAGATGTCTACAGATGTGTTGGTTAATAGTTTTTGTTATGCTTTAAGTGTACTCATTTGCCATTACTCTTGGTTTGGTTTATTGCTTATTACTAGAATTCTACACATTTTGAAAAGGGTTTAAATGTAAGCCTATGTCTGACACTTTGTCTATTCCTGTCTATTTATACAAACAGGAAATGTTCAATATTGTTAAGTTTCTGTCTAACTTATTTCAAGACCCTCTGGATCTTAGCTTAACCTTTAACCTTTAATCTGTGGCATGGCCTTTAGACTAAGAAAAATGTGTAGCTGTATGTGCCCTTTATATGCAGGTTAAGGCGCTCACTGACAAACGTTCAGTTGTCATTGTAGTGCCTTAACATTCTACTGATCCTAACCTTAATCCATTTAAGAAATAAAATATAAAATATAAGCAAACATTAATCATTGTAGCTGTATAACATGGGCACCTCCTTCTAAAAGTAACTAAAAGGTGAACAACTTTTGTTACGCTCCATGAGTTTTGTTTATGTTTTTAGCCAGTGTGGAGTCTGCTGCCACTTTGCCACTGACCTGGGATAACATATGAAAAGTAGCTGTCGAAGAGACCTATTTATTTTTTATGCCCCTCTTATAAAAAAAAAAAAAAAAACTAAAAAAAACAAACTTGAATATTAAAATAAATGTGAGTATCTCTTGGCGCATGCTAAATGAAATAATAGGGTGTTTTTTACTTTGCCTTCTTCTCACATACATTAGTGTGCATCATGTTAATTTGCACACTAAATAATTTAAATTATGTGACCAAGCCATTTCTTCGCAACAATGTCTGTCCTACTGTTGGCAAATTGACTGGAATGATTTTTGGCTTCTGCAGTCTTTATATGGTTTACAGTTTATAAAACAAATTTTACTCTCTTAAAGTTGATAAATGTGGCAACAAGACTGAAAGAAAAAAAGATTGTCTGTCAGTGAGGCTTGTAAATGTTTCTGGTACATAGTGCTCACATGTAAGCCCATACAATTAAGAGTTCTGTTTATAAGTGTTTCAGCATCTAAGCTTTTGTTCTGAAGGATTGACATTTTGGTCAACATTATAATCCAAATGTCAACATTTGTCAAAGTCATTGGGTGTTGTGTAGTAGGTCTACAAGGAAGGATGAGCCTCTGGAGCTTGTGTTCTTTATTTTTGGACAGATTTATTTTTCACAGCTGGCTCAGAGGTAAGAGGGTCACTCACTAGCAGTCCTGCATTAGCCCCACTTGGAAGCAGCTTCAATAAAGCCACATTTTCTCACTCAAACAAGGAGTACCAAATTGGTTAGCGTCACAACACCCTAGCATAGCAATGTCTCCAACTGTAACATAATAATATTAATAATAATTGTTGTTTTTCATTTTAAAAAAAGTAACATCTTATATCAAAACTTAATTCCATGGTTAACTTTGGGAGCTTTGTTTTGGCCATGTTGTTTTTTTTTGTGTGAGATTATCTAAATCGACAGAACCCCCCTGCACAGGATATGAAAGCTGTGTTTTAAAACAGGTCACTGAACGTGTATGTAAACAATAATCAATTAAAACACACAGTCTGGCTTCAGCTCCACATCACAGAAGGCAGATGAAATGGTTCAGACTACACTCTAAAACACCTTTTTCTTCTTATCAAATCAAGAATTTCCTGTCTGCAGTTTCTCATTTATATAATCACTCAATGTGGGTGGTTCATTCATTTAGCCAGCTGGATCTGTTCAGGGTGGAATTACTAGCCACCCAGAATGGAAGCAAAATTCTTCCTTCCACCTATAGACAAAATTTATTTAAAATTTTGTCCTGGTTTAAATCAGAAAGTAGTTTTGCAGATAGTTTCTGCATTTAATATTTTTTTTATGTCTTTGACTGAAGCTGAAATTATCTAGTGCAGTTGATTTGCTCCCCCAGACCAGTGATCACCCAACTGGGCACTCTATATCTTCATCTAGTGATGATGTGATACACGATAAAGATCTAGACAGGACAAGATCTAGAGAGAAACCACTTTCATCTGTTTTCTTCATATTACAGCAGGCAACATGTGTAAATGTTTTTGCACAACAATAATTTTGCAGTGGTAGTTTTTTTTAGTTTTTGTTTTTTTTTACACAAACTTGTACTTAGATTAGATATTTTTATTTCAGATGTAGTGGATGAAAAAGATACTCAGAGTGACTTCTTGATGTTTAAATTGAGAAAGAGTCTTTTGAATGGCATTTTCATATTGAATGATCCCAAAGATGCAGGTTCCATTTAAGAGCCGAAAGTCTCATCGCTATTCCTAGATCTTTTATAGACATGGATCTGTGGATTGGATTAATGGATTAATAATCTTGGCAGAGAGGAAGAACCTGGGCTACTATCCATTATTTGTTTTTGTTTTTTTTATTCTTATTTTTACTTTTAAAAACTTTTTAAACTTGTTTGTGCTCCATGTCCTGCTGGTCTTTTGATGATGGGAAAAAGCACTGGAAACACAGGGAGAACATTCAGAATCCACACAAACAAACTGCTACCACAGCCTGGGGCTCACACATTTCTGTGAGCGATAACCACTCTGCACCCCACGTGCTTTTTCAGACACTTGTGTTGTTTTATTTATTGAAACTTCATTGACATCCACTATTTGAGTTAAAAAAATGAACCTCTCCCATGTTTCTATTATGAAAATACCACTTATGCTATGCTTACTAGTACTTACTTATAGAGCAGACTGAATGGCGCAATTTTGTATCTTTCAGTGGAAAAAGAACATGTCATGCTGTGGAGAACCAATTTGTAGTTGATACAAATGGTGTTCCCCTCATCAGACCCCAACATGCATGTAAGTACTAGACTTGCAAAACAAGAACGTTGGGAAAGCAAATATCCTAGTGCAGACATTAACCTCTTCTGTTCAAGCATATAATGACATGAGGTATGACTTACTGTTCTAGAACCTACATTGATACCACATCTCCTGGTCTGGCCACTAGTGATTTTCCTGATAAATAAGGTGACTACTGTTCCGATATACTTCCTCCTGATGTCATCCAATATATCCACACCATGACCACATGGATCCCAGAGCACTGAGAGAATGAAAAAGAATGATGCATGTACGCGTTACAAAAAATAATGAATTTATGCAACATTTTTGACCAGAGTAAACACTGTTAAGTCCTCTTTTTATGCTTTTTGACTATCCTCAGCCTTCTTGTACATGTGTAATTAATGTAGCATTTTTATTTTAAAATTTCACACATTTCAGATGAAATGCTACTGGCAGCATGTTGAGCGAATGCTATTTTCACAGATGAAAACAACAATTCAATCTGCCAATGTATAATGTTTAATGTTTAGCTCATGGCCTCATGCATAGATCTCAAGCATATACAGCCTGAGTAAATAAGCGGCAGCCAGTAGGTTGGAGTATCAAAATAGTTCACAGTAAATCAACTTGCTGACAAAATAAGTTTATAAACGAATTTTGTTAGCAAATATAAACTTCAAAAATCTTATTGTGCAGTGCTTAGAGAACACATTTTGCTAAATTATTAAAATGAGTAATAGTTATTTTTTATCACTGTAGATTTTCAGAAATGTTTGCACTTGTAAAATGTTATTATATATAAAGCCTAAATCAGCTTTGACACGGAGCATGGCCTTCGTTATGTTCTCTTTCATATCCATCACTTACCTTTAAAGAGCTGTCGTAGAAATTTTACTATTGTGTGTTTTTTCATTGTCCAAGATACACTGCAAGAAGTGTTAAAAGCCACACTAGCCTTTTTCAAATCCTATAGTCTCACAGGAAGGCTATAGGTAACTTTGTGTTTCCATTTACATGTCTGCTGTGTTATTTCACATGTCTATTGTTTGATCATCCTTACCTGTACTCAGATGCTAATGTAAGCTGTTACCTCCCTGAGCTAAGAAGGGTAAGTGGTGGCCCCCCACACTGACCTAAATGTAAATTGTACTTGGGGAAGGGCTCGGACCTCAGACAGTATTTGAGTGTTCTTGCCCCATTGCTTTGGGCCCAGTGCAAACTCTGTCAGTAGTGAGACCATTTGTTTACTGCTGCAAATATAATAAACCAATATATACAGTCTTCTTGTATGTTTTGGTATTATTTTATAGATAATTTCCATGTCAGAGGCCATATTCCAACAGCTGTACTGGGTTTGGTATTGTAACTCAAAGGAATCATATCCATGTCAAATGACTGCAGTGCCTTAAGTATAGTTTGACTGCATGTGTTGGTGAGTTAGCCTTTTGCTCTGTTCAAATGCTGGAGTGTCTGGGACAGCAAATCATTTTACTTACAAGGTTGGGCATCAAACCAGTCACAACCTGTATCAGGCCTCACAAATGCACTTTTCCTCTCATTCAGAACATAAACCATGACAGCTACCTTCTCATTGCTGGAAGTGGGGAGTGCATCCACCATTTCTTATTACCCCTGTTTGTTCCATTTCAAAAATCACCAATAACATCTCCATTGAAAGAAGCAGGTAGTGAACGCTCTATTAAAACTTATATAGTACACCTTCAATTTATGGAATATCTGAGAAATATTGAAATATTGAATATTTGTGGACTTCTGTGTATCATGATCAGTTAAACCAGTTAGTTATGCTTTTTAAAGATTAATTTTATACATAACTATAAAATAAAAATTAGAACCAATGGTGTGGGCAACTCAAAGACTCAGTGCAAAGAATTAAACCTTTCTCTCATTTTCAACATCTAGTGTTCCTATAATTATAAGGGGGGAAAAAAATCCCTTTTAAGACATAAATCTGAATATAAATGTAACTGATTTCTCTATTAAAGGAAATGGAGCAGCTGGCATTGTGCATTCATTTACTCAGGGGTGATAATAACTGGGATCACCTAGAGAGCTTCTTTAGTCATATTGCTATTAGACCAAACTATAATGGACAGGTGCGTATGGACAGGCACAAAATAGTTCGGAACTATATAATTACAAAAACAAAGAGAAAACAAAATCACCTGTCACATTTACCGTCAAATAAACATGTTCTGATTTTATGTTCACTGAGACTTAGTGCGCAGCTCTGCTTGTGTACAAGTCTCTCTCCATGGCCTAGCACCAAAGTACATCTCCCACAAGTTAGTGTCATATGAACCATCTCGTACTCTGAGGACTTCAGGGAACGGCCTCCTGCTGGTGTCTAGAGTCAGGACTAAACATGGGGAATCAGCGTTTCAGTTTTATGCAGCTAAAACCTGGAACAGTCTTCCTCAAGATGTGAGACAGGCCTCTACCTTAACAATGTTTAAATCCAGGCTCAAAATTGTTCTTCTTCTCGTTCTGCATTTGACTTTCAGTCAAATGCAGAACGTTTATTTTATAGTCTTCTCTTTTAATGTTATTTTTATGATTATTATTTGTAATTATTTATGTTTTGATTTGGTGTACAGTATTGAGATTTTAATGCCTTTCTTATTCTGTAAAGCATTTTGAATTACTTTGTGTACAAATTGTGCTATACTAATAAACTTGCCTAACCTTGTGTATGGGAATAAGATACTTTTTATTTGATACAAGCCCAGCTGAGATGACACAGGTGTGGTCACAAAATCTAATGCTGTTTTGCTCCACACAGTATTACATAATAACTGTAAAAGCCGAGGTTAGAAACATCTTGTGTCAGGGAACATATACATACATTGTTAATCCACAAATTTTTAATTGCGTTTTGGCAAATTTGGTTTATGCTTCTGTATGTTTGCATTAATGCAAGTAGTTGTAATACAGCTAAACAACACATTCAAAATATGAACAACTGCTAAATGTTGTAAACTTATTACACATGGCATCCCAAATATGTTCAACGTTGGCTTTGAACTAGCCTCACTTTTTAGCTGGCCATAAACCTGATTTCAATGCTCGTATAAATGAATGGCTTCATGTCACTTTTTATAGCTTGTTTTATGGGTTTGTACCACATTTTTGTTGTCCTGCACAAGACACCAGTACACCACACATCTTTGATTTTGGGTTCTCTCACAATCACAAATCATCCAGATTATCTACCAGTACACGCTAATCCAGTGCTCCGCTCTCCTCATTTAACTTAACAAGTGCTAATAAAACTTAATGGGAGCCCATAAGATAGTCAAAATACATATTTGTTTGGGACCTTCACACAGTTTGTTATACAATGTGTTAATCTTGAGTTCCATTTTACTTGACAACCAAAAGACTATAAGAATAATTATACTGCATCTGAAGATGTGTGGTGTTTTTTTAAATAGTGGTAACATGAGGGATGGTTTCTTCATTTTACTTGAAAACATTACAACTGCCAAGAAACCTGAAGCTATATTTAGACCATATTAGACTGATTGAATTTGTCTTTGGTTTAGCTACTAAACGTTCTCTGATGTACAGAATCAATCAGTCTCTTTCATTCACCTTCAGGTTGGGACACAAGTTCTGACTTAATTATGCCTCCAATTTACCTTGTTAAAAGTGCATGGCACTGAAACAGAACTGTGCAGAAAACTGCATGTTTAAGTGTATGCAAATATTTACATTTTCCTGGTGACTTTAACCATATATATGTTTGTAGTTCCTCCTGGCATAAGTGTGTTTTTTCTTCTGCTGCATTAGCTTGTTGCTTGCTGTTAGCTTATTGTGATTGATTTAGTGCTATGACAAATGGCTAGTGTAGAACTTAAAACTTGCTCACCCTTTATTTCTGTTCTCAGGAGCCATTTGCATCCCAGGATTGCGGGGTGCCCACATGGGGTGGAGTTTCAATCCTCACCCTGCATTCTGAGTGTATTCTTGTGTGATGGTTGTTGCAGTCTTTTCCTTCAGTCAGTGTTCCTCACACCTTCAGCATGACCAACCCGCTTTGGATCTTCACTATGGCCAGATTCTGCCGTGACTGTGTCATGTGTATTCCCACAGCAGAGGTAATACTAACATGACACTGCATTGGTTTCAGTGTGTTGCATCATTTTCACAAATTTGCCAGTTTCCTGAGGTTGAAAACCATCTTAACATTTTGGAAGATCCCTATCCCCTTGTCTTAAAACTTTTGGATTATGGACATTCTGAAGAACTTTACCTGGATAATCAGGCCATCACTCCTGTACGACAGGCATCAACAGTGGTCTGGGGCCCTGGCCTGGGCCTACCATCCAGATCCAGGGATAAGCTCTCTCCAGGTAATCCAAAATGTTACTTATTAAATAGCTTCATACAGGTAAATGTATCAATCTATCAAAATAAAACTCATACATAATAGGCACGTTTAAGCTGTTGAAAAGATCCATACTGCATTCTTTGTTTTTTCCATGGATGCACATGACAGTGGCACTGACACTGGTAGCATTTCTATCAAGAAACACCACTGTTTCTATTTATTAAGTCAAATTTCACATCCTTTTATAATATATTGTAAATTCAACATATATCCAATCCAAATCCACAACCAATTCTTAACCTTACATTTGCTTTGTGTATAATATTTCTGGTACTCACAGGTGACCATTTTCTATGCGTTCAATTTGAAAGGTGATTTTATTCAATATGACAAATAATGTATGTGCTTTAACCTAATTGTTTACATTTGGAGGTATTTTGCCATTTCCACTGCAGTCACAGCTAGGGATGCAAAGATGAAATGGTTCATTAAGAACTGTGATTATTCGGGTCACAGTGTACTCATAAGAAATAGGAACTGTGAGAATAGATGCAAAATCAAGTCATTTCAATTTTATATGCTCCAAACCTACAGTGTTTATGTTTGGTTTCATAAAACGGGTCACATACTAAACAATTAACTAAAATAAATAATTACTTTACTGTTGGATGGGCAATAGTCACAACTTGCTGAATGTTGTAAGACATAGCAAAAGACAAAATTTAAATCTGTTGACAAATTGAAATTTTGTCTTTTGCTATGGATCAGACCTGAACAACTGAGGGATTACGCAGGTATGTTGTAAGTAATTTCTTTATAAAGAATTTAGAATCAATTGTAGTTAGTGGCTATATCCTGAAATTAAAGGAGGGAAAATGTTTAAATATAAATTTGTTGTTTAATCTCCATATTTATTATGCCTGCCATTGTTTTACCATAGTTTATATTTTACTTTTTAAAATGTCATCTTTTTATGTCGCATCATATCACCGAAGGAAGTTCCTACTCGGTTTTGTTTTTTGTTTTTTTTGTTTGCTGGCAGCAAAACCTTTTCTGATTCTGATAGTAATGGATTGGTGCAAGGTGGTCAGCTTGGGAAGAAACCATAATCATAATCATGCATAACCATGACAACTAGCACTATGCACGGTTAGGTCTGGTTTATCTGCAGAAAATCTTTATTTAATTTTCTAAAAATGCCTCAATCTTAAGTCAAAACTCACAAGTTCACATTGTTCAACTGAAGGCCGATAATATTCATAGTCGTGTTGTTTTAGAATGCACCAGTAGGGAGGTACACCTTAGCACCTTAGCGCCTTAGCGCCTTAGCACAGGCCATGAGACACCTGAACTACAAACTCCACAAAGACCATCAGCAATACTTACTTTGACATTCTGTTTCCAAAATCTATATGTAATATATGTGTATATATATATATATATATATATATATATATATATATATATGTGTGTGTGTGTGTGTGTGTATTTATGCTCGTGTGTGCAAACCTACAGATAGATTTAAGATCTATTGCTAACAAATCATATAAAATGAACCATTATAAAACATTACACCGTTCTCCCAGGTAGAACATGATATCTCTAGTTACATAAATAATGTAGACTGCAGTTGCAAATGCATTGCTGCACATTGTTGTAGCTTCTTGTCTCTTGTGATCTTCAAACATCAGACAAAAGTCTAAGTGTACTGAAAACACATGCCCCTGGTCCTGAACCAAAAGCACATGCATAAACATGTTGAAATGATTTATGTCTGTGTTGTCAGGGGAATATGCATGAAGATTATATTCCATATGAAAATAATGTCCGGTGCAGAGGTTGGATATATTCTGTACATGTGACATCGTTTATGAGCACAAGACCAAGTCCTGACATTACACTTTTTTTTTTTTTTTGGTACTTTTACTTATAATACTTTCTTATGATATAAAAAACAATAATTGTGAGCACCTCTAGATCCAGAAATATATAATAGTAAAAAATATCGTGCTTTTCAAAGATGTGCAAATAAGCAATTAAAAAGACAAACAAAGACCCTTTGATATCAAGTCTGGGTGAGGGTCTGCACAGGTTAAAGTTTGTTGGCTGTAGAGGTATTACCTAATTGAAAAAAAAGTTTAAAATTAACAGAGTTTTTAAAAATTCTCATGATGTTAACAAATAACCTAAGCATTTCTAAATTTCTCTTATACCACACCGCATTGCATTTTAGGGGAATTTATTTCAGAAAAATCCAAATAGTATTTGATAAAAGCCTAAACTTTATTTCCATAAACATAATAATAATAATAATAATAATAATAATAATAATAATAATAATAATACATTTTATTTATATAGCACTTTTCATAATAACTCAAAGACGCTTCACAATATATAGCAAAGAATAAAATATCACAAAATTTATAAACTACGTAAACAAACATTCAAACATTAAAAGCAATTTTGAACAAGTGAGTTTTGAGTTCTTTCTTTGAAGGTGGGGAGGTCAGAGCAGTCACGGAGGGGTGACTGCTCTGACCTCCCCCTAACTCTGTCAGAATCAGATTAGAATCAAATGAAGTTTTATTGCTATTGTCAATGAACAATATTCACAAACCCAGAATTTGCTTTGGCAGAGGTGCAACATAAAACAACAATAGTAAATATAAAGTTTGCTAAATAAAAATAAGGACTTGCATTTAATAAGGTGAATAAAAATAGACTTTGAGTTACAAATGCAAACATATGCATACTGACAGAACAACAGTGTTCCCAGGTTCTAGGTAGATATGTTCAAATCAAATATATATTTTATTGATAACAATTGTATTGCTAATGTATTCATAATGACAAAAATGTTTGACATAATGGCCAAATTGTTGTAATTTGGTGTTTTGATTCTCAAGAAGATTATCCAATCAGAAAGCAGATTGAGACTTGAGTCTCTCATTTGGGTTGCCAGTTTCAATGCTGAAATTCAGTTGATTTAAACGATAAAGGACTGTCTCTGATCTGAATCCTCACTACATAAACCCCAGCACCTGGTGAATCATTAATCAGTGCTACTGCTGCTTTTACAGCTCAGTGAGTGAATTCTGGAGGATCTAAGCCTTCACATGAGGCATGGCCTGTCCACATACTCAGAATGAGAAAAATGTGTACGTGTCCTCTATAAGCAAGTTAAAGCACTCACTGGCAACTCAGGTTCAGTTGTGATTGTAGACCCTTTATTAAAACTGTAGAGTGCAGGCTACATACTGTTCCCCATTTTTCAACTAATCAATGATTTTGTTTTTGAATAATGTATTGTTTCTGTTGATGGATGCGAGACATCTGTTATCTGTCCTTTGTTACCTGTAGTCTGCCTGGTAATGTCTGTGCACTGGAGTCAAACTGAAATAAATTGGAAAGCTCTGTGATGGTCAGTGCCCGCTTCCACCAAGGTCAGCTATCACATAAATAGGGCTCTTCCCTTTGAAGTTGCTTACTACATTTTCAAAAGTAAAATCCATCCTGATGCACTGAAAGCTATTAACGTCAGGAGAGAGAGAGAGTGGGGAGCAGTGTAGGTTAAGTAGGTTAAGTTTAACTGAGTTCACCTCTAAATACATGTTGTTCTCCTCTCCACAAACAATTTGCCTTACTTTGATGATTTGTTATTCACTTTAGATAAGGCCTAAATGACGTAGATCTAGATCATTATGTCATTTAACTGGGAAATTCCCCTTGCTTCAGTTTTTTTTCTTTACATATTTGTCTAGGCAATGTACATTGTTAAATGTGTTTTTAGTTTAATTGAGCATAACAGTAGGTTCATGTTATATATTATTTTTGCCCTTAGGTTGAAGACTAAACTCAACCTCATAATGGTAAGATGAACACTCCCACTCCATTCGCACTGAGTGATGATATGTAGCAGCACAAATAATAGATATTTTAGATTTTTAGTTTCTTTGCATGTTCTCTCCATGCCTGAATAGGTTTCCTCCAGGTGCTCTGGTTTCCCCTACCACTAAAAAAGAATAGAATAGGGTCAGCTCTGGAGGCAGGAGTCCGCTAAAAAAGATATTCTTATACTCTCAGTGGGACTGTCCTGATTAAAAAGATCAATAAATAGTCATTACAGAAATGCTTACTGCCTGCCCCACTATTTTATGGCCATACCGGCTTGTCAAAGGCTAATTTCATCAGATCTCAGAAGCTAAGCAATGCCGGGCCTGGTTAATATTTGAATGGGAGACCGCTGGGAATATCAGATGCCACAGTGAGGCACCAATGGCAAAAAAACAAAAATAAAACAAAAAACTGTTGTTGTTTCTTGAGGCAAGGCACTTCACCCATATTGCCTAGTATATATGTAATGTGTATGTGAGAGTCTGTGATGGTCGTGTTGATTTCCTTGCTTCTGTTGGTCTTCCCCAGGGCCAAATGTGTTAAGAATCTGAATCTGCCAACCTGTGGCTTATTAGGGATTTTGCCTATGCCTAACTGATAGCTGACTGAATGAATGATGAAGACATTTTTCACACGCTGTAAGTCTAATGTTATCTGACCTATTTTAAATTTTATATTTTTATTATAGAAAAGCCTGGGTACATGTCTTTTTTTTTCCCTGTGTACCAGAATTTGGTTTTCGGTATACCAGTGATTCAACAACCTTTTTAGTTCCTATTGCTGCATTACTCATTATATAGAATGACAAAACAGGCCCACAATGTTTTTAAATCGAATTAAATGCAATTTCTTTGAAGAATTTGTACTTGGTGAATGGTTCTGTCATACCCATCAGGCATCAAAACTTGTTATCAAAAGACAAACTACCAGTTGTTGGTACTATTTTGTACTGTACTGGTACCTTTTAATGGTGCCTAGCTATAGGTCAATGGCTATAGGAATGGAGTTCTTAAACTCTCTACATGGGGGCACATCCACAAATGCACAAAGCATTTCCCTCTGTAAATTTGCATTGAACATTACAAACAGATAGCGTGTGAGACAGATGCTTTCTGATATTTTATTGAATGAATTTTCTCCAGAACATCACAGAGACTTCAGCAGAGCCTGTTGATCATAACAAGAAGGCAAAAATGTATGTTCTTGTCCTCAGCGAACCTCTGTTGTGTGAAGATGGGGCCCCCTGTTGTGGGGCTCATAATGTAGGTTTGAAATTAATATGAGAGAGTGCCGTATTTAGTGGGTCAAACTGAGTGTAGAGTGACCTGAGACCATTGATCATGTGGCATCACCTTCCTTGCCACCACGCCCTGGGCTGACCCTCTTGTCCAGGCAGACAATGGAAAAGTGCATTTGGAATCAACAACATCTTTGAACCGCAACTGGTTGCCACTAAGCCACTTCAGTAAAGCTGAATCATTACTGTTGGCCAAAGAGAAGCATTTCTATGGTCTTGAGGGGCATACTTTCATGCAAAAACTTATTCAAGCTGGAACTATTGGACAAAATATTTTGCCACAAATTTTATGTAGAAAACAATATAAATGCTGAGGGTTGTGTGACCAGTTCTACATTTAATCAACGCAGAAGGTATATTGGTGGCTTTCTGAAGTGACAACCCAGTTAGGCTAGTTCATTTATTAGATTAAAAATAATTTATATAAATAGAAATGAATTTATCCTGTCTTAATAATCTACAATTGCATTAACCAGTTATATCGTAATGTACAAAATATTAAACTTCTTTCTAAAAAAAACAACCCAAAACATTTATTTTTCAAATATGGGTCCTTTTACTAACACTTAAAAAAAATACAATATTTATTTTTATATATTATATTATGTATAATATTTAAAAAATATGGTAAGCCATATGCATATAGTTCTGAGGTTTTTGGGCAAGTTCTTCAACCTGAGTATATGCAGGACAACAAACGGAAATCTGTCCTTTCTGTTTTAAGGAACATTATGCTGTTGTCATGTACATGCATCTAGACTTTAACTGTGAGTTTACATTGAATAACAGGCACAGGCCATTGGGAATGGGTGGGCCGTAGACGTGTAATAAATTAGTTGTCATGCTTCAAAAAACACACAACATAGTGACCTTGTATGACCTCATAAAAAAACTGCTGTGCCCTTGTTGGGCTTTCCCTCCTGAGCTCAGCAGCAGTGGTTGTGGTGAAGGTAAGGCTTGGTGCAATCTGCTAAAGATTCACAATGCTGTCATATGTCCCACTCCCATCTATGTGGGCCATACACACCAGCCAGCATAACTGTAGAAGCTTAAATCCATTTGTGTGGGTGAAGGCATCTTCCAGATGATTTTACAAGAAATCAAGAATCACTTGCATTTAAAAACCCGTTTGGGGATACACATAATAAAACATTATTGACACAAACCTCTACAGAGATCCATTAATTAGCAAAATAATTGCAGCTTTTGCAATTCAATTCATATAGCCTAGTTATTTTGAGTCATTTGGAATCAATGTTTCAGCCCAATGTAATACTGCAAAAGAGTATTTATTTGTACTCCAGCAGCCTATAGGCTATACTCAAGGTCAATGGTCATACATTGAAAAAAATCACTGGAGAAAGGTTGCTCAAAATGCAAACACATATTAACAGCAAGAGCATGACTTATTTACAGTTCTCTGTCCAACATGTTTAAGTCTCTCAATGTCCGCTTGATTGTGGCCGATGCTGAATCTGTATGTATTAATCACACTGAGAAATCATGACTTTTTAATTATTTGTAGTGAAGCTCCTCCCCCGGGAATTCCCCTGCCCAAAACTTTCGGAGGGAAAATTCAAATGTACACAGAGTTAGATAGTCACAAGACCAGAGGGCACTGCTATGTGGAACCATGACGACTGTGAGAGCTGCTTTGGAGGGAAGACTTTTCAAAGATTTGAAACGCTTTTTTACCTAGAATATAAGCATTGTAAGCACATGTTTGTGTTTACTTTACCTATGTAAGGAAGAAACAAATTGTTAGAATGCCTGCCCAGTGCCCATCTACAAGTGTGACAATTGTATTAACATTTGAATTTGTTGCTTCCACAGTGTCTGCATAGTGTCTGCTCCAGCTGTGGGTAAGCAAACACATATACCTGATGTTTCATGTTTAAACAATAAAACCCCTGTATCTTTCAGAAAAAGACAGGGCTTTTGAGAACACCAAAACACAGGCCACAGATGAAGTAAGTGAACCAACTTAAATTATTTAAAAATGTATATATTTTCCCAACAGATACTTCCTTGTGAAAATGTATCATCACTTGTATCTACAGGGGGTGTGGCAGTAGGAGGGCTTTGTACCAACCTATTATCGAATGCCTATTGAGAAAGTTGAAGACAATCACATGATGAGTATTCTTTCTATATTTTCTGTGTTCCATTGTGGTTCTGTCCTGGATTGTTCCATTATTGTATTAAAGAGTAATAGACCAAGTGTTATATTTCTATATATTTGGCTCTTTTGTGACCCCAGCCCTTGGGACAATGGATACCAAATTAGCCTTTGGCTGTAATCTGGTGTGTTTACATTTATGTTGTACATGTCTGTTCATTTGCATGCATTGTCCTAATCAAATAAATAAATGTGTACAACGCAAAGTAAATAATCATATGGTAATCATGTCATATCCCTCTCTCTGCAGGCAGAGCAGAAGACCTTCATAAGTCTTGTAGGCCTATAAGCAATTATATAGACTTCTTTCTTTCTTTCTTTCTTTCTTTCTTTCTTTCTTTCTTTCTTACTTACTCTTTATTTATACAGGGGAACCCACTGAGAGCACTTCGGCTCTCTTTTTCATGGATGCTCTGTTTAAAATACAATACAAACAGAAAAACAATTGAGACTCTGGTATTAAATGCTTCACTATCGATGATTAACAGCAGGTGAGGTATTCTGGCAGTTTTTGAAGTAGTCCTTTATAGATGCATTTCATACAGTGCTGTTCTCTTCTAATAAACAGAGACAGCAAACACACTTTTCTATAGAGAATGCAGTGATGGGTTTCAAAACCATCTACTGTAATAAAACAAAGAGCTGAATGAGAAAGAGTGTATCTAAAGCTTTCAAAGTAGAGGCTGAAGTCTGCATTAAGTCCCTCACATCCTCATAATCCAATACTGAGAGAAAGGTTGCATTTGTTTTCTGTAATTTATTGAGATACAATATTTGTTTCTGTAATAAAAAGATCATTTTTTATTTTTTTTGTTACTTAATCCTAAGATATGTTTTTTAAAGGATACATTTTCGTCAAACCAAAAACCCATGGTATTTGTAGGTGCATACAAAACAGCATCATATGCATATAAATGTATATACTGCAACCAATGAAATTAATAAATATAGTAAAAAGTTCCAGGCCCAAAACTGAGCCTTGGGGCACTTCTTTACTTAAAGTTAGAACATTTTATTTAAACCGATCAGCTACTACTGCCTGGGTTCTGTTTGAAAGATAATTTTGGAACCAATTACATGTAGCATTGTCAAATCCATTGTGCTTCAGAAGCTTCAGGAAGGCTCAGTGAATCCAAAGCTTTAGTTAAATCAATAAACAGCTACACAATCTTGTTTGTTATCAAGGGCTGTGAAAAATGTCATTTAAAAAAGTACTATGGCCTTTCCTGAAAGCCGACTGATAAGACTTAAAAAGGGAGCATTTATTTAAATACATTGTAACTTGATTTGCAACTAACTTTTCTAAAACTTTTGCAAGACAAGATTACTGGTATTTAGATATTGGCCAGACATTTTTTATATTTGAAGTTGCTCCATCTTTATGTAAAGGCAAAACATCAGAATCAGAATCACTTTTATTGATCCCCGAGGGGAAATTCTCTTCGTTCACAGATCCATGTGAAACATGTGTTTTGGTGTAACTGCCATTTGAAGTGATACATCAAAAATATGTAATAGAGGTTGAATTACATATGGGGCAGCTGGTAATATAAGTTTTGGATCAAAGTCATCAGCTCTCGTGGATGTAAGTGAAAAGTCTGAATTAAATAATTTAAAAAAAACAAGTAAGGATAAATATGCACATTCAGCATGGTTTCATCACATTTTATCAACTTGAAAATGTTATGTCTGTGGTGTGAAAATAATATACATAGAGGGTATTAAATAACTTTCAAAGCCTGAAACATAATTTCATTTAATCAGTTTCTTTTTGCAAATTCTGCAACTTTTTCTTTCAGTGTAGAATCCAACTGTTGTAAATTGTAACTGTAAAGCTACAGTGATATTTGGCTTGGCTTGGTCATTTATTTGAGCTCAAAGCTGGAGACCGATTCCTAGAACAGTAAAATTCAGTCTAGAGATGATGATTATTAGTATTATTATTAATTAATTTTTTTTTTTTTCAGCTGATATCAGGGATGTAAAAAGTATCCTACTATCTTATAGTAGATACAGAGCTTTCAGTGTGGCTCAGGAGTCCGCATCCGTCTCAGGAGCCTGTCACTTGGCAGTGTGCCTTTATAGAGCCACAGCAGGAGGTGTGACAGAGCCTGACACAGTTGGCAGAGCTTCCTGTTATAATACATTTCAAAATAAAAAAAAATTCTCACTATGGCCAAGAACTGGGTTTGGTGATAAGCAGGAACAGTACAAAGTGAAAACAAATGTATGTTCCTTTGGGGAAAATAGGCTAAAATGTGTGAAAACATAGACTAAGTAAAAGGAAATACATTTGGACTTGGAATGTATGCAAACAAACAAAAAACTTTTTGTCAAGACAGAATTATTTTTGTTGTTGTTGTCATTGTTTTTTTTGTTTTTTTGTTTTTTTGTTTTTTACCACTGTTCACTTTCTTCCCTTACAGAAGCCTGGCCAAAGGCTGTTTCCCCACAGAGACTTCTCAAGCAGAGAACCAGTAACATCAGCTGATCAGACACAGATGCATCTCAAGGTCCCTGCAAAGTTATTTTATATTGTGCATTGCTTAGACAATTGTAGACCTAGTTATTGTTAGGCAATATTATGGCAGATTTAAACTGTAGACTATCCTTTTTAAATATAGGCTGTAAATGTAAGTCACTTACTTTCCATTGCAGCCCAGTAAGAAACAAGAAACAGTGGGTCACTTGGGCCACATTGCACCACAGGCCTTCATAGGCTTGTGACAGACTGGGTGTGTCTGGGAAATTTGGTGGTTGTAATGTTTAGTCATGGCGAGAGAGAGAGCACTCTTATGTTGAAAGGTCCACAGAGCTGGATGTTTTTCCGCGCCTTGACGCGCTATGAGGTCCATCCTGCTGCGCACTTGACGGAACGCACAGACAGAGCGCACTGTAGCAGTGGGGATGAACGGGACACGTGTGGACTCTCGTAAAGACACTTAAGCGTTCTTTATTGACTGGATTATTGTGCTGTTATTTTGTGAGACTTGTTTACAGTGGTTACTTTGTGAGCGGATACCCTCCTGTCTGAGCGCATCTCGGAACAAGACTGCGACCTGAAAGGGCTCCTCCACACCTAACAGTGGGTATGTCCTGCAAGTTTGAGCAACTTGTACATGCTACTTTGTATACTCTACCATTTGTTTATATTGGTGCTCAAGCGCCTGACCCGTCTGTGTAGAGCACTTTCACTTTCACCAGATGTCATTTAGGCTGTTACAGCCTAATAAAGCCCTGACACTGCTCAGGAGACTGGTAAAACAACATTTGGCATTTGTCCTGTATAACGGATGTGTTTGGTCCTCATTTGACCACGTTCTTTAAAGCAGCAGTAAAGCTTTTCACAATGAACTAAATCTGCATTTTTATCAGAAATAGGCCTAATCCAAATAGGGTGACTGAACGGCAGATTACCACAGACCGCTCCATTTTAAAGTGGGCAATAACTGAACACAGGACAGAGTAACTTAGACCATTCATTCTTTTTGTATTGTCTGATTGTGTTTAGATATTACTGAAAAAATGTCTAAGTATCATCAAAGTAGCCTTACGGATTTTGGACACTTAATGAACAAGCTGGTACCCTAGTTTGGGTGCCATAATTATAGATTTAGGAGATCAGTTCTTATGTTATGCTCTTGAAGGGATTTCGGGAAAAGAATAGAGAAACAAAATGAACTGCCCCAAGCAGTGCACGTAAAAAGAGAGGTCAAGACATCCTGACCTCTCCCCTCCCTTCAGTCTCTTTAATTGCTGTCAGTTTGATGTTTAGAGAAGCTGTTTGAATTTCTCTTAAGCTTTCAGTACACAAGGTCGAGGTTATAATAAATATGTGAGGAATGTGGACTGCTGGAGGCGCAAGACCACCACTCTCTTGTGATATAATGTGAGGAAAGTTAGTCTTAGGCATCTCCCAGAAGCGCAGCCTGTGCTCTGGGTCACTGGAGTGGATCAGTGTGGTGTGTGATCGCTCATTTCTTTCTGACTCATTTTAATGCTCCATATCATACCACCAGTCTCAAGGAACGTTTTTTACTCTTCGATCGTGAAGACCCATCAGAAGCTCTACAATAGTTTTTCTCCAAATATAAGTGACATTTACATCTGTTACCTTTCACTGCAGCTTAAGCACGAAGTTCCTGTAGGGTGATACCTTAGCAGCCTTGTTGCTAGGCTACAAAAAGTATTTTATTTTTTTTATATGAGCTGAGAAGCAGTTGGCCTGTGTCTTGTGTACTTAAGTTACACAGCAGTTTGGCTGTCTTCCTACTGACTTCATCACTGGTTGCACCCCTAGCTCAACTTAGTGATCAGCGGAGGCAGCTCATTATCCAAAGCATAAATGTTTATCTGGATAAACAGGCCTGTATAAATTCTTTAAATGCTCCTTTAATGACGTAACTTTTACTCAGTTACATAATTGTTCTCTACTGAAAGGGCCAACAAACTATTAACTATTAAACATCTTAAAAAAAAAAAAAAGCATTTACAGTCTTGGCTAATTTTTATTTTTATGTTATATTTTCTTAGACAGAAAAGTTAACGCTGATTGTTAATTTTTAGCACATATTAAAATGACAAATGTGGCATATGTGATGCTGACTAAGCCTAGATAAACTCTGTCTGACTGGATTGATATATGTTAGAATTAAGTAGAGCTGAAATTGTGATTTTTCTGTCAAGCATTGTGATTAGATTTGCAATTTATGTTTTAATAATAGGATTTATTCAAACGCATTTTAAACATGTCCAGGATGTCCAAAAATCACAGATTGTTGAAATACAGCTTTAGCATTTTTATGCAGAATAAGCATATTTTCTTATTTGGGAAGGAAATTATGGTACTTCAAATATTGCAACCTTTGCAATTCGCTGCTTGCATCTTCTCAAATTTTGATTTTATTTTGATTAATGTAGCCCTACTGTCATATAATTAATTAGTAGAATGCATGCAAACAATGTGGCACTGTATTGTGCAGTGTAATCTAAGGTCATTGACATGTATAGACAACCTTTTCCTTAATAAGTACTTGATCATTAACTTGTACTATATTTTCAAATAACATTTGGAAGTACAACTACACCTTTGTAAACAGACTCAAAATGATTGGCTGTGGTTGTTAAAAGTGCAAAATTATGCATATTTTTATTTCCATTCTTGGATCAGACAAATCAGACAAATATAATAATTTGATAAACTACAAAATGATCATTGTGGGAAGACTTAATAATACAGTCATTGTCTTGTATGACTGACTAATGGTAATTCCAGGTTTTCAGCAAACTAATAGTGATCATAAAAAAAACACACACACACACAAAAAAAAAAAAAATCAAGCGCAACTGATGAGCTCCAGGTGCGAGTGTCATCAGGTTATGCACTAGTTCCATTTTATGTCCCGTTCAGAAGGTCATTAGAGTGTCACACGTAATATTCAAGTGATTAATGACACTGGGAGAGTGGCCTGAGCTTTATGTGAAATATCTCTGTGAAGACACACTCATCCTGTCATTACTGACTAACTACTGCATCCTGCGAGCTAGTAATAACATTCGTTAACATTAAAAAGGAACAATAACATAGACATTATTAGTCTTATGTGTCAGCCAAAAACATTTTTCTTCCAGTCCAAAGTGTTAATTTATTTTATAGCCCAAATTATGATTCAAAAGTTCACAAATAGACTACAAAGGTACATGTAACAACATCATTACTTATTTCCAGAGGCAGGGTCAGATTGTGGACAATATGAAGCCTTCTTCCTGTCATTAAAAGCTAACTTTCTTTTGTCTAAGAGCCACAATTCTTTGTGTCTGGTTTATGTACACAGTTTATTATTTCAAATTAAAACCAAACAAATGATTTTTGTTTGAGACTGTGCTGCTTTTTTGCTAGCTTATGCGTGCACAATTTCTAGTCAGGGGCTATATTTACTTAACCTGACTGTGGCTCACTGTGGCCATTCAATGACAAATTGACTTGATCCAGGGCCAGTAGCCAAGCACACGACTCAAGTCCAATTATCTGTCTGTCTGATTCTTTGCTCATTTTGCACCATCAATTCTTTTTCTTTTTAATGTAGATTTGACATGTTTTATTGACAAATATATGTTGTTCTTTATAATGAATATCATTTTAAGTGATCCCACATTGAATATTATATCTGTGCCATGTGAGTCACAGCTGAGCAACATGAGTTACATATAAGCAACATGAGTTGGGACTGTCCTTTAACTTTTGACCTTTGACCTTTTGACCCTGACATCAATACAATATATCTTCATTTTATTTTTGACAAAGGTTTAAAAACATTCCTTACATTAATCTTAGCATTTTTTTTAAAGTACTAGATTATTAGAATATTTATATTTTCAGGGTGTGCGGCATCCACCTTTATTTTTTCCTGCTCAGAAGAGAGCATCTTCAAACCAGAATTCCAAGCATTTGAGCTGAAATCACAGTTTAGGTAGGTTTAGAACATTTGTGACATCCAAGTGTCTGAAAACATTCTTCAACTTTGAGAAAGTATCAGACTTCACTCCAGCTGTTGTTCTGCCCATCCTTTTATTAGTGGGACCCAATGCCAGTTCTGACTTCTGTTTGTTTGCCATCCTATTTTTCTCTTGATCTCTGAGGTTTTTGTATTGTTTTCACTTAACAGAGTGGAGAAGCCAAAGTTGAAGTAATGTTTTAAGAATACGGTGAAGCCCGGGTGCCTGACAGCCCATGTGCGTCCGGGCCAACCCTCTCAGTGAGGAGTGAGGTGAAGAGCGACTGCAGTGCATCCTGGAGCCTGAGCATGGTTCACCTCTCTTCTGCCTGGCTGCTGGGAGGCCCTTTGGGTAAGAGCCACTTCTTAATATGTGGACACATAGCTGAGGTGAAAAACTGTGTGTAAATGTATATGTTTCTTCTACCTCTACTCAGGTAAAGAGTAAAAGTCATAATTAAACAAGTGCATGGTTAAAAAAAAATCTTTTGTTTTGTATTTGCGCAGGTAAATACTTTATAATTAACAGTGATACTATAACTTCTAGTATTAGTTGTATTACATTTAATCCAGTACTATTAAGACCAGCACAATCAAAGTGAGCAGGGGCTATATGCTCAAACACAGACACTTTTTTTTCCCTCCCACTTCTCCAGTTGGCTACCTTCTGTAAGGCTTAGTGAGTAACAGCTGGATTTAACCACAATTAAGTGTGAACTTTTAGAAGAAGTAGAGTGTACATGATTTTTTTAAATAAAATTTAGCTCCAAGAAAATTGTGATGTTTCATTTTTTGCCTTACTGTTTGTCTGTGAGTGCAAAGAGCTAGTTCTTGCGACAGGTAGGCTGCTTTATGACAAGGGCAGCTTTAGGTCAAATCTCCGTTACTTCTGTAAGGTTTCCTGTGTGGGTGTTAGTGATTTAAAATATTTCCTTAACAGTGCATTTGGACATACAATCTGAAACGAAGCAGCATTTTACATTCAAAATTAGATACCTTATTCAAAAGGGTGTCTTGCAGATATGGCTACAGCTCTAATGAAGCACAGGGCATTAGTCTTATTATTAGCAGGTTAGGGTTGATTCCAGTGAAATTTAAGCTTTTTTTGCTTTTTTGCTTGTTATATATAGTAAAAGCAAAACATAGAATCCAGCTATTTCTGCTCTGTGGTCAGGGGCATTTGTTTATTTTGGCCATAGCGGACTCGCTATGTGCCAATAACATAACAGCAGTACATCTGATCTGAGTATAATATTTGATACAATATACATGTGCACTGGCAGTTACAATGGTAAAGTTCACCACATACCAGGCATTATTCTCTTTTTTGGTTTTGTTTCTCTGTGTGGTGTGTATTTAAGTAACAGTCCTGTGGATTTGACCAGTTTTAATTTTAGTATTGTGTTGATGCTAGTCGTGAGTTGCAACACAATAGATCCTCTGACTTCACTTATCGACGAATGGTCAGTCTGTGTTATGGCAGCTGTGGTCTAACATCACGGATGCCTTCAGAGCTCATTGTACTGGGGTTGGGTTGACCTGTTCTGTTATTTTGTTCTGACTAAACCCACAGCTTGATGTAAAATAATGACTTTTTTGAAAGAGGTTTGGATCCTTTTTAACAGGTATTAATGTTGGTTGACATTTACATAAATTCTAGATGGTACATTATAAAACACCATGGACACACTGACTGGAAAATCTATAACTGTGTCTGACCCATTATATCTGATTAAAGCACCACTGTAAAATCTTTGGCTCAAAAGCAAGACTGATCTTTTGTGGCTTGAAAAATTGTAGCAAAAGCAACCTTTTTTAAATATGTATTCCTTTTAATCCTATCCCTTATTCATACTTGTATGCTGCCCTGTATGCTGCTGTACAAGCAAAACATTATGTAAGCAAAATTATTAACATTTACTTTTAAGTGCGTTCAATGTACACATGTGAATTGAAAAGTTGCTCATGGTTTTACTTTTCTACATTTACAACAGTCCATTTCTGTGAAATAGACAGGAAATAATCAATGAATGTTAACAAACATCAGATCTGTTTGAAGCGGATGTATAAGGTTGTGTTAAAAGACACAAGACTGATGCAATGTATGCTGAGATACTGCAGAACCAGAACCATGTCATGCTGTCTTACTGCTAAGTGCTTTGGCGCTTAGGAAAACATTCCATTACAATTATATGGTATATTGTGTTTTGTTTTCTCTAGCATGCACATGTAGTAAGTGTTTACAATTAAGGTAAAAGTCATATGCCATAAATGACTTAGGCTACATTGAGTTATGAGGTTACTGCACACTTTTTGGCCTGCTGCATTAATCTCTCCCATTTTATTCTTGTGTTGACTTAAAAAAATCATGATTCATAAAATAATAACAAAAAATAAAAGTAACAGAAATATCATATAATTAAAGCCGCAAGTGACGATAATGACCCTCACCACTGTGTGGACGTCCCATTCGCCCACCATGGACTAGCAGCTGCCTCTGAATCACGATCGCCTCTGAATTGTGACCTCCCCTTAATCATGATCGCCTTTAAATCACGACTGCCCCTGAATCATGACCACCTCTGTATGCGACTGCTCGGCATGCCATTCTCCTTTCCTGACAGGTGCCCAGGCCACTATCTGCTCTTCACCTTATTTCCATAGTGGATTGTGCCAGTTGACTATACTGGGGTGGTCCATAGCTTTAAACCAGCAACCTTGTGCATAATAAAACTATAGTGTAACTGACTTTTTTGATTAGATTGCATAAAGTCATTTCTGTCTCTTTATATAGATTTGGAAAGTCCAATATGAAATGGTGGATGTTTATATTCCCACAGTCCAAATGGTAAAGAATTTTTGCATGTTATCGTAAATACAATGAATCCCTCAGATTTCATGATAATAGGATAATTTTGAACTGCTTATGCATATTATAGGGGGCGCTATAGTCACCACTGGTTATTTGCTCATTACTCTGCTCTATTCTGGCTTCACTTTTGCACTGCTGGATAAAGTTTTAGCTCTGTAGGCTGTTGCATGTGGCGCTGAGCAGGTATAAAAAAAATAGGAAATAAAGATAACGGTGTGTTACACAAAAATTGCAATGAATATCCAAGAACTATTATTGATTTGATTGGATCAAAAACCTAGGACTAGTTAGGTTTCATACATAGGTAGTGAAAGTGACAACAGTATTTCAATCCAATATGGCCGACCTCCTGTTCATTGCAAGGTGCTACTTCAGTTCAACTTGTCTCATGGAGATTTTATCATTGTTCATTGTTGTTTCATGAGCCTACTCCAAAATGTGCTTGTCCAAATTGTAGTGTTAAATTGGAAAACGTCAGGCATTCTCTTGATGCCCATTTTATCACATTTTTTATGGATGTTCAGGTGGTCAAAAATGCAATAATTTTTTAGGGAAAAAAAAAAAAAAAAGATCAGGAACAATGCCCCTGGCCAGTTTCTTCATTACTGGCTCTAGCCAATAATAGCTGTATGAACTGGGGAGAGGGGTTTAACCACCTGCTAGTAAGATTTGTTATTCTATCTGGGCAGTTGTAACAATACTGTATGATTTTTTGAGGAGCAGGTGAGGAAAAGTTTATATAAAGCACACTTGTCTTGTTTGTAGCTTGGCCCAGTCTCCAGTCTAAGCTCAAGAAGCAGGAGACACTACATCATCCAGGGGCATGAGCTTTCACAACTGCTCATCTTCTACAACATTACTTGCTGTACTTCACAAGATGATCCCATAACCCTTATAGATTACATTCAAAGTTACCTGTTAATGATATGGTTATTTTTCGCTAAACAAAACGCCAACTCGATTCTCTTCACTTTTGTAGAATTAAGTTTGATTTATACAGTCAAGTGTGGGGTCCTCATTTTCAAAGATCTGTTAGTGTGGGCCAGTCGTGCTGTAGATTGTTGTTGAAGAAACGGCCTTTGTAACTCTCTGCCATCAATCTTGGTCTGTTTTGTATGCAGGGTACTGAAGGTGATCTATGAGTAGAAAGGATGATGAATGGACTGCTGATAGGTAAAGGACTGATGGGTAAGGACGCTGTGGAGGCAGTCAGGTTATAATAGCATAACATGAGTAACCAGTCCTTTTGAGAATCAGTGAAGGAAATACCACCTTGCCTTCACTTGGAGAGTTATAGTTTAATACCAACAACAGATGCATGTTGATTTTTTTTCTATTACACTTAATCATAAGTCTCAAATTTAAAAACTCACCTTCATGACGTTTCTAACCTAACATCTCTATTATTATTATTTCTCCATTACTGACCCTATATGCAGTGTCTAATAACTCTTTAAATAGTAGTGCATGTGAAAACTGGCACCTAATAATTATGACTGAAGACCTTGTGTTACAGAACTCCTTTGAAATTTAAGGCAATATCATGTGATGTGGCTGGACTTCAGTTAATTTAATGAGAGTCTGAGAATGTCACCAACAAGAAGCCCCTCGACACAGGATGTCAATTATAAGATCACTGGACAGTTCAAGCTTGAGGCAGTGGTCGTGTGAGAGAAAATGGTTTCTCATTGTACATTTTGTACTGTGACCATTTACATACTCACCAAAAATCAGTTCATTATCTGATTATGCACCTTTAAGATGATTTAAATGACATGCAAACAGCAACATCTGATGTGGGTAATTATAGGGACCATGATCACAAATCAGATGATTTTGCTGTTTACATTACATTTTAATTATCTTAAAACTGCAAAAGTCTGATAATT
Source organism: Periophthalmus modestus (assembly GCA_019594935.1). Taxonomy (NCBI): domain Eukaryota; kingdom Metazoa; phylum Chordata; class Actinopteri; order Gobiiformes; family Gobiidae; genus Periophthalmus; species Periophthalmus modestus. The sequence continues at coordinate 27,547,474 of JAIEZT010001390.1, read as the reverse complement.
ATCTGATATTGACCATGTGTGTACTGCACATCTGACATCTGATGTGAATAATCTGATTTGTTTCTGATTGTTCACATCCATAAGAAAGAGATATTTTAAAATTCAGTGTACTTTGTCTTCAAATACACGAGTTACTCGTAAAATCTGTCGAATCACTAATACATGTTCCTAGTAGTTTTTGTTGATCAGATTTCTCTTGTCATGTCATTTTATAGTTATCAGATTTTTACTGATCTCTTTTGGCTTGGAAAATTGTGTCCGACAGCAAAAAGAACCTTTAAAAAAAAAAAAAAAAAAATATATATATATATATATATATATATATATATATATATATATATATATATATATATATATATATATATATATATATATATATATATATATATATATATATATATATATATATATATATATACACACACCTTTTAATCCCTTGATACCATTGATACTTGCACGCTGTCGTGTAGGGCCGGCCCTAGCCTTTAGTGGGCCCTAAGCAGAATTTTACCTTGGGGGCCCTCACCACATTAGCAACACCAACCGAGCTCAACTATTGATGGCACAAATCCCACATCGCATCTTGATACTGCACATACTCTACAGATCTCTACAGATTACATGTGGTCACAAACTTTTGTATAGACATCAAGAATCTTAAGTCAGACACAGTAACGGTATCAAAATAGGTGGTGCATTATAATGTGGCCCTGTTGGCTAAAATGGGAATATACTTTCAGGTTGTAAAAGCGATAAAATGATTTATGATATTGATATTTTCACAACAACCGGTTGTTTAGACTAAACTAGTTTTAACATAAAGAAAAAGTATATTTAGTGGGTCACTAAATATACTTTTTCCTTTATATATTTATGTTCGATATGATAAACACTGACAAGAGCAAGTGACTGAAATCAGTCAGTTGTCAATAGATTAGTATACATAATTAAATACATTACTGGCTATAACATTGAGTCAAATTGTGTTCATATAACAATTTTTCACTTTATCACAGGCACTTTGCAGTCATTTGTGATTATTATGTTATTTATTCATTTATTTATTTATGCTGCACTCATATAACCATAAAAAAGACACAATATACAAAAATCAGGTGCAGAAAGAAGCAAAAAGCCCAAAAAGGCTTATATTAAAGCCTCCACCTTATGAATGCTGCACATATAATTGAACATTGATGCATCGCATTGGAAAAAAATTGCATTGATGCAATTTAAAAAGTGAATTAAACATGGATTAAAGTTCAATAAAACGTTCAACAATTGAAAAATTATCAAATGTTAACTTCTTGATGTGACACAGTTTGGAACAGTTTTAGTAAACTGCAATTTTTTACGAGTATTATATCTATGAATCTGCATTTGTTTTGAAGTAAAATGTGAAATGTTCAGGGATAGGGATTATAGATATATAATAGTTATATATAGTTTTATTATGATAGCGCTGCTCAGCTCTCCTACAAATGTGAAAGGTCTCCCTTTAGCTCCATCAATGCCTCAGGTTCTCTTGATAATTTATCTTAGCAATGTAGCACCAAACACTGCAATGACAGCAAGACAGCACTGACAGCAGCTTAGCCTGGATTTAATGTTAAGAGCAGCAGAACAGCAGATTATCCGCTAACTGGCTAACAAGAATACATTAATTAAAGCACACATACACGTAATGTAACTTGTCACATTAACAATTGCACTAACCTCTTTGTAAAATTTATTTAACATTACCTCGAGATTGCTGTTTCTTTTCGTTCTTTTCTTTTCGTACCATCACATTATGCATTTGTTTATACCACACTGCTTGTGCTCGCTTACAGTGAAGTTGCCCAATCATCACAAGGTGCAGCGTCATTCAATTGGTTGCCAGATTGTCAATACAAATACATCCTGTGTGCATTATAGAGTGTGTTTACTGTGCTACAGCTGAGATGCATCAGGAGCACACACTGCGTGTACTACATGCAATGTATATTATGGGGAGGTTGTCAGATTGGGGGCCCTCTTGTGATCTCGGGGCCCTAAGTCACCACTTAGTCCACTTATAGGCTGCGCCGGCCCTGCTGTCGTGTATGCTGCTGTACAAGCAAAACATTAAATAAACAAAATGATTAACATTTACGTTTAAGCGTGTTCAATGTACACGTATCTGATTGGAAAAGTTGCTCATGGTTTTACCTTTTTACATTTACAACAGTATTTCTGTGAAATCTGTCACCTACTTTTGTTTCATTGGTTCATTCTCTTCATTTTAGATGTGCTGTTGCTCCTTCTTCTCTAATGAAATAATGAATGTTAACGAAAAGCAGATCAGTTTGAAGCGGATGTATAAGGTTGTGTTAAAAAACACATGACGGATGCAATGTATGCTGAGATAGTGCAGAACCAGAGCCATGTTTTAGTCTTACTGCTAAGTGCTTTAGCGTTTAGGGAAACATTCCATTACAATGATATGGTATATTGTCATTTTGTTTTCTCTAACATGCACATGTAGTAAGTGTTTACAGTGAAGTTAAAAGTTACGTGCCATAGATGACTGCACACTTTTTGAGCTGCTGCATTAATCTCCCCCATTCTTGTATTGACTTGGAAAAATCGTGAATCATACAATAATAACAAAAAATAAAATATCATATAATTAAAGCTGCAAGTGGCAATGATGGCCCTAGTCACTGTTTGCATGTCGTGACTGCCTTTGAAGTGCAAAAGGCCCCTGAATCATGACCACCTCTGTATGCGACTGCTCGGCATGCCAAGTATATGTACCTAGTGTTTGTTTTTTTTATAAACTGCAATTTAATAGTGTCTATGTTGTGATGTTACTATAGGCCTGTTTCTGTTGGTTCCTGTCCTCATGGCCCCTACACCTTCCAGTTTGTGCACCCCTTTGAAGACCTTGAACGACAGTCTGACCTTCAGGCGGCGCTACATGGTGAGAGATGTCCCATTGGGGCAGAGCCCCAATGGGACAAAAAGTATTCAGGCTTCATCTCTGGCTCACCAGGAAGAAACCAGAGCAAAGAAAGTAAAGGAAAGATTAAGATTATGTTTATATTCAGTAAGATAAAGACATCCCAAAGATTTTTCATAGAACTTTTATTTGCGAAACATTTTATTTTCAAAAAGGCTTTTTATTCTTTAACTTTTGAATAGTGGCAATTTAAATATTCTGAAAAATGCAACAGTAACAACCAAGTGTTTTTAATTGTTTTCGCAGAAGCACAACTTTCCTATCAACTATGGCATTCGTGTTCATTATGAGGAAATATTTAAACTCTCCAACATAAGCTGGATGGTATGTACAAAGCCTTCTTTTCTGTCTTTGGATACCATTTAATTTATTGTCTTGTCTGTGAAAGAAGTGCTGTGCTTTATGGGCACTCCCATTTGAGGTTTGTGCTTGTCAAAGGTCATGTTATGTGACACCAGTCTGCAGTGAACTACAACTGAACCATAAGTCTTTGTTTCCTGTTTTTCATCTGTTGTTCACAGAGAGTAAATTTGGAGGGCTTGGATGAGCTGACTCTTCAGAGGCTTTGGTTCCAAGTCAATCAAGGCATCTTAAAAAAGGTATGAATGATGAATCTATTAATCAAATAAATCTAATATTTGTTGACATCATTCTTGAGCACTTGAAGCTCTCTGGCCAGGGACTTCATTTTCACCATAGATATTAATTAATTAATATTAATCCAATTATACAATTTTGTCCTTTGCAGTTTCTCTTTGAGTTATGTAAGTGCTACTACTACAAGGTGTATTAGATGTCACATCTCAGCTGTAAATAGCAAATAGCAGCCAGGAATTGACTGTGTTGCAACTCTTCATGAATGACTTCAAATGAAAAGCTATTGTGTTTTTTAATGAGCATTGAGGTTTGATGCATGCATTTGAAACAGACATGTCAGACTCAGGCCCGCGGGCCAGATTTGGCCCTCGATATAATTATATTTGGCCCGCGAGATCATATCAAATATGTATTAGGGCTGGCCCACCAGCTGCCGCGCCAGTGTAGTGCATGCACCGCTAATACTAAAAATCCCAGAATGCTTTGTAAATACGTTGGCACTGTCCCCCCTCTGTTGACACTCATTAGCATCTGCTATCTCACTCAAATTTAATCCAATCCTTCTGAAAAACACGCAGATGTCGTTAAAAATTTTCAATAAATATTTAGTTTGGCCCGTGACTTAGCCTCAGTTTAAAATTTTGGCCCTCTGTGAATTTGAGTTTGACACCCCTGATCTGAAAGATCCATGCACTTGTAAGTTTCAAATGTTTCTGACAAACTGTATTTGCAGCTTATTCGTGTGATGCCCGAGAGACATCCATCCCGGCCATACACTGCAGAGCTAGAGACACGCCTCCGAGATGCAGAAGGGGTCTTTGTTTTGGCACATCCTGCTGAGGTAGGGTCACTGCACCATGACTATTCTAGTAATTATGTATACAGGTATGGGTTATATCATTTTATAGCATTTCAAGTGCTACATAGCACTAAGGAGACAAGTCAAGAAACACACATACAAGCAAACCTGATGTCCACCATATAGACCTGGAAGTTATAGATTGTTATAAGCAAAACAAAACCCTGGGTTGTTGCTGTTTGATGCAAAAAAAAAAAAAGTTTAACTCTTATGGCTGTCATTTTGAATCATTTTGTGAATGCCTTTTACTTTGAAGCAGGACTTATTGGAAACTTATTGGTAAGATGACTTTTCAGACATTTCAGACCTTTTTAAATTATACATTTGCAAGGCCTGGTCAGTTATGAAATACAAAAAGGTTGATTCTTTGTTATAACGGATAGGACAGGCTAGGATAGGACCTAGGCCTGCCCTGCCACAGATAGCCAACCTCCTGGCGTCCCAAGCTGGTCTCTTCTCAGACCATCCCTCCCAGAGCATCTGAGCTTTGAGTACCAGAATTACAAACATCATACATTACAAAAGCAGGGTCACATCTCGTTGCAGTCAACCTTTACATTTGAAGACAGGTAAAACAACACATGGGATGACTCTTTGCACATGTCATTGTCTGGTCTGGGACAAACTGTCACAGATCAAATGCATTTGTACTAAGACATATGATAAGAATATTTTGGTCACATCATGAATACCCATACATTTCCATCACAATTTCTCCCTTTTGATTACTCATTAATCATACTTCTTAAACAATCACTGTCACAAACAAAACACACATGAAGTCAGTTCCATTAGTTTATTGATTGAGATGGAGGCAAATTCAACAGTTCACTTTTGAGGAGCATTGGTGTGTTCAGTTCAGTTTGTCCATAGCCAGTATGAGTTGTAGTCACAAGATGAATGCTGCTTTAACAAGATGGTGGCGCTGTTCGCATTGCCTGTCCTCTGTCCCTTTGTCCTCCCTCTGACCACACATGGCTGTAGTCTCCGTTGGCATGCAGCTCGATGTTTCTATAGCCACTCCTCATCTCTGGAGTCATTCTTCTGCCCATGTGTCGATCTTCAGAACTGTGTTGGGGACATGATGACAGTGCAGCTGTGGTCAGAGTGAATAGGCTAGTTTGAACAGGTGGGTTTTGAGTTTAGTTTTGAAGTGTGTGAGTGTCTTTGTGTTGCGGAGGTCAGGTGGGAGAGTGTTCCAGAGCTGGGGAGCAGAGCAGCTGAATGCCCTGCTCCCCATGGTGACAAGACGGGCTGAAGGGACAGAGAGCTGGAGAGAGGAGGAGGAGCGGAGAGAGCGAACAGGTCTGGCAATATGGAGGAGGTCAGAGAGATATGGAGGTGCAAGGTTATGGATGGCTTTGAATGTGTGGAGAAGGATGGGTTTAATGATGCAGGTCTGGTTCTGCTCAGGGGAAGACCAAGTGTCCTCCTACTCAGGAGGGTGCTTTTGGTTTTGGTCCAGGTGGAAAATTATCTTCAGATCATTCAGCTGTCATGGTTGGTTCACTGTGGTTGTCTTTGTCTTGAAGGGCGTTGTCAGTTTACAGGTCTTGTAGTTAATGGAAAACAGTCTCTAAATGGTTACACCTGTGTTCTCACAATTGAATTATGCAAAACTAAAATAGATTTTTTAATATTCCCCTTTTAACACACACATACACACACATACACACACACACACACACACATACACTAAGCAGTCATCTGCGCGGGCTTAGTTGTCTTCTGCTGTTAGATTGGTTAAATTGCAGTTCTGAAAGAAACATTTTGCGAAGCACAAAACTGTTACTGGTTAGTTGTTAGTGCTGTTAGTGTGTGATTATTTCATTGGAGCATGTGAAGAAAACAAGAGAAATTATGCAACATCCACATCTCCAGTAACAAAAAAAGTTATCAAAGAAATCACAGGTGCATAATCAAGGTTTAGATACAGTTTGGATTTGTGATTTGACTGTGAACTGACTTGTCCTTCATTTTGTTTTTTAGAGAGCTCATTAAAATTTTGGGAATACCCAGGAGAACTTGGTTTCTTCCTTCCAATTACAGTTGAGGAGGGTTTTCTGGTACCAGCTGGACTTGCTGTCATGAGGCAAAAACACAAAAAAAAAAAAAAAAAAAAAAAAAAAAAAAGAAATATAAAGAAACAAAGAAATAAAAAAAATAAAATAAAAAAAATTGTGGACTGCCTCCATTAATTTTCTTGTTTCTTTCTTTACAAAAAGCTCAAATGTTAAACACAAATTTTCTGATAACGCGTAATTTACACCATACAGTTTGACTCCAATCCAATCCAATCCAACTTTATTTCTATTGCACTTTAAAAACAACAATGTTGACCAGAGTGCAGTACACAACAGACATTTTAAAAACACAGATATAAAACAGATAAATACGAATAAATAACTACATAATGTACACTTTAAAACAACATATCAGTAAAAGCTAATGAGAAAAAGTGTGTTTTAAGAGCAGATTTAAAAGTAGAGAGAGACTCAGCCTGTCTAAGGTGCAAGGGCAACGCGTTCCACAGTTTGGGACCGGCCACAGAGAAGGCACGGTCCCCTCGAAATTTCTTCCTGGTTTGTGGGACCACTAACAGTAAATGATCTGCAGACCTGACTGATCAGATCTTACAGACACATAAATGTACACTTGACTTCTGGTGTCACACTCTGTTTTATTATGTTTTCCTACATGTTGCTAGCTGGAAAAACTATAACCTGTACATTACAATGTCTGTACAATAATCACTAGCAGTATAAATTGGGAAAGTGCTCAAATCAACAAAAATGCTGATCCAGTCAAATTATTTTATCAACCTGGACATTGTTAATGAAATTGTAATTTATATATTAATGTCTAAAAGAAATTTTATTTTTGGTGACATTAGTTCCATGTATTATTAGCATAACAGAGCATTATATCGCATTTATAACAGCAAAGTCTCAACTGCTATGCATGAGTAGGTTCACAGAAGCGGGTGGACAGGAGGGGGCAACTAAAGGGAAAATAAAACAATAACTATCAATATCTTAACTGATATCAAAGTCTATCCAAATGCTGGGCACAGTCATATTGGATTTTCTGACTTGGGTCAAGGTTGGGATTCTGAAATGTTGGAAGGAAGGAAATTTCCAAGGAATTCTGAGATAGAAGGGTCTTCCAGTTTGAATTTACAAGTTGGAACTTGGAAAATCCAACCTTCAGGGACAACTGGAATGCAGCATAACTTCAGGATCATGTTATTTTTGTGTATAAAAAATAAAACAAAGCAAAAAAACATTGTGCAACCATGGCAACAGTGATTGGCTGCTCTTGTGGCTACCTGGCTGGTACACAGAGCACTTTTTTTTCCATTTTTTAGCTCAGTTTTTAATGTCATATCATGGGATATTTACCAACTAAGAAGTGCAGCATGCACAGTTCAAAGAACAGAAGTTAGGGATTGTTGAATTGTGTGAATTTTTTTTCTCTACCCATGGTGACTGTGCAAGGAGCTAGCTATAAACCTCTGATATGCTACAAACTTTTTAGAGCTAATGAGGTAGAAGACGTTCCTGAGGAAATACTTTGAGCGAATGGCACGTCTCATCACCAATCAAAATGACAGAGAGTGAGGCTTAGTAGAGGGTATTCCTGTGTCTCCAGAATCTCCTGGCTTTCCCTGGATGCTAACTGTGATGCCCAAGCTCCAAGACACAGAGGAGGGATACTTTGGTCCTCAGAGCCGCTACTCACCTCAAACTGGACTGCCACAGGATTTGCTGTCCCTAACTGGACTAGTCAAGTAGTGTCAGGGTTAAGCTGCACTGAGCACCTGCACCTTTGACTGAGAAGGCAAAAGCGGAGTATACATGTTGCTGCACATGTTGCTAAACTTGAATTTTCTTTGATAAAAGGAGAATCTTCTCTTAGCCTAACCTGCTCTGGCCTGAAGTTGCAGTGAGGCAAAGGCAATTTCTACAGTGAAAATGAGCAATGGGACAGTTTTTGTTTGCACATGTCTGCAATGAAATGTTTAAATGTGTATGCGTGCAATGTTTGTTTTTGTTTATTGTGAAAATTATGTATTTTTTAATTCTTTATATTCCTTTATACTCTAATAATCTACTTTATTGGCATTAGTTACCACATAGCTTTTTTAACTCTTAATATTAGATTTTTTTTTTCTTTTTTCAAAAAGTGTATTGGAAAAATGGGAAATGTCCAAAACCACAGCGGGCTTCAATGTGGTCTGGAGTGTTGAACTCCATAGAAAGGGTACAAAAGGGTCTAAAATATAACTCTGAGTAAGCTTATGATGAGGAAACACTGCTAAAAAAAAAGCTCATAATTAAAAGTTGATTTGATATAATATGTCCTCTTTAAGAATTAAGTTATTTCTGTTATCTCTGTATATCTACACTCACCTGAAGCATTATTAGGAACACCATAATAATATGGTGTTTGACCCCCTTTCACCTTCAGAACTGCCTTAATTCTATGTGGCATTGATTCAACAAGGTGCTGAAAGCATTCTTTAGAAATGTTGGCCCATATTGATAGGATAGCATCTTGCAGTTGATGGAGATTTGTGGGATGCACATCCAGGGCACGAAGCTCCCATTCCACCACATCCCAAAGATGCTCTATCAGGTTGAGATCTGGTGACTGTGGGGGCCATTGTAGTACAGTGAACTCATTGTCATGTTCAAGAAACCAATTTGAAATGATTCGAGCTTTATGACATGGTGCATTATCCTGCTGGAAGTAGCCATCAGAGGATGGGTACATGGTGGTCATGAAGGGATGGACATGGTCAGAAACAATGTTCAGGTCCTGTGGCATTTAAATGATAATTGGCACTATGGGACCTACAGTGTGCCAAGAAAACATCCCTCACACCATTACACCACCACCACCAGCCTGCAGAGTGATAACAAGGCATGATGGATCCATGTTCTCATTCTGTTTACGCCAAATTCTGACTCTACCATTTGAATGTCTCAACAGAAATCGAGACTCATCAGACCAGGCAACATTTTTCCCGTCTTCAACTGTCCAATTTTGGTGAGCTCGTGCAAACTGTAGCCTCTTTTTTCTATTTGTAGTGGAGATGAGTGGTACCCGGTGGGGTCTTCTGCTGTAGCCCATCCGCCTCAAGGCTGTGCGTGTTGTGGCTTCACAAATGCTTTGCTGCATTCCTCGGTTGTAACGAGTGGTTATTTCAGTCAACGTTGCTCTTCTATCAGCTTGAATCACTCGGCCCATTCTCCTCTGACCTCTAGCATCAACAAGGCATTTTCGCCCACAGGACTGCCGCATACTGGATGTTTTTCCCTTTTCACACCATTCTTTGTAAATCCTAGAAATGGTTGTGCGTGAAAATCCCAGTAGCTGAGCAGACTGTGAAAGACTCAGACCGGCCCGTCTGGCACCAACAACCATGCCACACTCAGAATAGCTTAAATCACCTTTCTATCCTATTTTGACATTCAGTTTGGAGTTCAGGAGATTGTCTTGAACAGGACCACACCCCTAAATGCATTGAAGCAACTGCCATGTGATTGGTTGATTAGATAATTGCATTAAGGAGAAATTGAACAGGTGTCATAATAATCCTTTAGGTGAGTGTATGTACACCCTTAATAAAATAAAAGATGAGACATGTATTTTATCTCTAGTGTGTATTTTGAATATAATTTAATGTAACTAGATAAGGCTTTGCTTCTAATACATGTGTAAATTTGAAGTGTGTCTGTGTGTGCAGGTCTTCCAGCAGGAGCTTCCAGACTCGGTCCAAGACATTTGGGATCAGTTAACTGAAGAAAAAGTGTCCAGCTGGAGATATGCCACTCCAAAGTCCCTCTTGGACAACCTGTGCCACACCATGCACTGTCTCTTCAGCCAATGTTTTACCACAGAAGCACAGCACGACTGTGAGTAGGACATGTCGCTAATGTCCTAATGATATGAAGGTGTGGAATAAAATCATATATGTTTTTAAATTCTGTAATTGTGCAATAACAGCTGATGACATGGCCAAGAGACTGTCAGACTTTATATTACCAGCACATCTTTTAGACCTTTTCTCACCTCAGATTAGAAGTTGAAACTGAGCCAAACCCAAATTTAAGATTTTTAAGAGATTTTTTTTCTCTAAACAGTTGTATACAGTAATTTAATACTAGCTGAATGCTAATTTACTTTATTTTTTGCTATTTATTGTTAAACTCTACTTTGTGTATAATGTACTATAATGCATAGTAGATATTGTACATAGCTTATAACATATATATTGTACATCAGTTTTCAAAAGAATGTACAAAAAGGTCATTTGTTGCTCCTCCAGTCTCTTAACAACTTAAAGTAGACCTCCTGTTTTGCACTACATGTAGTTGTCATCAGTAGACACTAAACAGAGTTAGTTAATGATGATGAATGTGGAAGGGATTTTTGATGGAACAAAAGCAGAGCTTTTAGGGTTGTGTTTTTGACATCTATATCGAAGACAGAAAACGGTTTGGCTCCAACATGACAGGATTAAGTACATGTGACTGCATTTATCATGAAACACTGTCTACATTGTTAGGCCACTGAAGCCTCCTTAGTAGCCATCCTCTGTCAGCAGGTCTAATTGGAACTTAAAATTGTGAACTGTATATTACCACTGCTTCAAAGTTTTTTCACAAAATACGCACTTTCTTCTTAATCCACACATTTGTTAATAGCACTAGAGTAGTAAAAACATCCTTATAAAAAGAAGTGTAGCACCATGTAGTGGAGTCATTTTGTTAAAATTTAAATTATAAATTCAGTTATAAATTATTTATAAATAAATAAATATAAATCCAGCATCAGCCTGAGATCAAATAGTAACAAAGGAAAAAATAAATAAATTGAAAATTACATTGAAAATTACATTTGGTTCAATTATGGGTTTCCTCCTCTTCTTTCAGATTGTGACACATCACATTGGAGAAAAGGCAGAAAGAAGAATATGAAGCCAAAAAGCTGAGAAGAAGCCATGAAGGCAAAATTGTTCATGGAGTCATATTTCAGTCTATCTCCAAAGCAAAGAGGGCTGCAGAAGGACACTTGACACTGGCAGTGCCAGACCTGACTTATGGACATCTGTGCAATGAACATGAAGCATATCAGATGAACACAGTTTCAAAACAGACATGATATGGCATATTATGATTTCATCATTATACTTCATATCATTACAAAGAGAAACAAATATTTTCTCTGTGACTGACAGATGTTAAGAGATTTGTTATATATTTATATTCGATCATGTTAAATGATGTTTAAAGAAGGAAGAGAAGGAGCTGATCCAGGAATAGGTTAATACAGGAATCTCTGGAATAGGAGAATGGTCTCCAGCAGTCAGGATATGATAACTGTTGCATGTGCTATGCACCAGTGGACCTGCCCGCTCACTGCACAAGAAGCCTACACGGAAGAACTATACTCAAAGGTTCATGTCCCCCTGACTTTGTATTATAAGTAAATATTACTGCTATGAATGCAGCGAGCTACAGCCAGAACCAGCACATGGACCCAACTTCAAAGTAAAGCCAAAAACTGCTGTTGTCTATGTATTTTTTTTTGTATTGTTTTTATTTTGAACGCCTTAACTTAATGTTCCATTATGACATACATTACTGCCTATCCAAAGGTCCAGGACTAATGCAAGAGATGTTAAATATTCAAAGCTGTATGGACAATGGGACTGCAGTTTGAACTGTGTAATGTGACAGGTTACATTTAATCACAGTTTGAATCAGCAGCTGTAAACCTTTTTAGCTGCATGAAAGTCAAATAAATACTCTTATAGATTATAGAAATACTTTTATACAGAAAATGTAAGTTTAGCTTCTGGTGAGAACTGAAGATATATATGTACTACATGAATTTATTTTAACACAATCTTGGCAAATTTCAGAGCATTAAACAAAACAATGAATTGGCCTCTACAACAACCACATTGCTTTATATGAATAACAGTTTAAAGTGAAACTAGAATGACCAATAATTTGAATGTTAAAAGCATTTTGTTATCTCAACTTTACAACACTTTTTTAAAGAATGTATTTATAATTAAATGTAACTCTTCGGCAGAGAGAATGAACATGTTACAATTATAGAGAACAAGTAGCGCTGTCAGGCTTCGGCAGGCATCACATGTAATTGAGAAATTCACAAATTCTCTCCAAAACTGACTGGCACTAACAATAAAACAAAACTATAATAGTAAAATGCAATTTAGAATGTTGCCTGTGGTCTGAAATTGAGATTCTAGAAATATATTTTATATGCAAGATATTGAATTATTGAAGTATTTATTTTATGTTTTTTTAATGTATAGACTTATCATTTTGAAAGAAAAAAATAAAATGGCTGTGTAGCAATCATTGTTTTCCAGCTATCTCTATACGTCCAAGGTGCAAGGCTTTATGTATAAAAATGACTGGTGAAACAGTCAATACCTGGGTTTTTGTCCTCCTTTGTAACTGTCGACGCGTTGATACTGTGTAGGCTCTTCTGCTCTCTTTTGCATCTATACTTCATCTATACTTCTAGAGAGCATTTCTACATTTACATTTTCTCATTTTGCTGCTCTTACAGTCACAAGATGGCCGCCGCAGTAACACTGTTTATAGCTGCTCTACTTTTCATAGTAACTCGGTACAGTGCAATACAGGTCATAGCCCACAAAAATGTTTTAAGAGTTGTTTAAGAAATTATAACACAGGCCTACGCTAAAATCACTGAATTATATTTGCACCATTACAGCTAAAGTAAGATTATGTCAGTATTTAAAGTCAGTATTTTGTTTCGCAAACCCCCGGAAGTGCTCGGATTTCACTTTGTTGTGAAACCGGTGGAGCACGCGCAGATACCGAGGCTGTAGCGATGTCGTCCAGCGGAGGAATGGAGTTACCGAGCCGTCTCCCGCTGCTTTTAACCCACGAAGGAGTCCTCCTCCCGGGCTCCACTGTCAGGTTCAGCGTCTATTCTCCGAGAAATATGCAATTGGTGAAGCACCGTCTTTTAAGGGGGACTTCTTTGAAAAGTACAATTATTGGAGTCATTCCTGACACGAAAGACCCGGAGTATGAAACAGACGATTTGCCCTCGCTGCACAAGTAAAGAGCGTCTTGAGTTTGTCTTTATCCATGATTTAGACGTGTTTTTATGAAATGTGATCATATTACATCACAGGGGGCGGGGCTCTGGGCTGCAAATCCAGTTTTTGGCCAATAAATTGTTACTTTATGTACTTAAGTCCCTTAAGAGCTAATGGCCTTGCTTATTTTCCCACTAACAAGGACAGGCCACTAAAATACTCTTCCCAATTTAGGGGAAACAGCAAACATTACAGGCCTACACAGCCTTCTGGAAAAGTTCACTTGACTGCGACATCCGAGTCTTGGTTTGCACATTGCAGTAGATGGGCCTAAAAGTGGACTTTACCCTGACACTGACATGCACACAGGTTCAGCAGACAGCACGCACGCACGCACGCACGCACGCACGCACACACACACACACACACACACACACACACACACACACACACACACACACACACACACACACACACACACACACACACACACACACACACACACACACACAGTGTATTAACCAACACACACACAGTGTATTAACCAACACACACAGTGTATTAACCAACACACACAGTGTATTAACCAACACACACGCACACATAGTGTATTAGACAACACACACAGTGTATAAACCAACGCAAACACACACACCAACACACAGTGTATTAACCAACACACACAGATGATACATTTTACAGTGATACATTTTTGTTAAAAAAACTGAGAATGAAAAATTCCATTCTTTACTAAATTGGTGGGTTTGCTATTTATGCTATATGAATATACATTATATGAAACTTAAACCATGAAATGGCAATTTAACCCATTTATAAGTTCACAAATTACATTGTAGCACAATTAGAGATAACAGATGGATTTGTCAACTCCGTCAGATTTCATGTCTGACAAAAGTGCATCCCTTGTTAGACCTATATGGAACACTGCAGCTAGTTTCTTGTTCCATTTGTAAGCTGTTACTATGACCTCACTCAAGGCTTAGCCTCACTCCAATATTGTTTTAAATAAATGTGTTGTAATGGAAGGACACCTTTTAAAATAGTATAATGCAATTTTATTCAATGGGGGAGGACACAAAAAAATTACATGGACTTTCAAAATATTTCAAAAAACAAATATTTTCTGTAAAATAGCTCCAGTACACAGATCTCCCTTAGATTTAACTTTGTAAGTATGACAATTATAATACATTGAAAAAATATATTTTTTAACAAATTGATATGTTTTACAGAGGATCTGTTTTGTCCCAACTCACAGGAATCACAGATGTTTTGTATTTTTCATGTCTTTGTTTCTGTCTAGGGTTGGCACTGCAGGAATAGCGGTGCAGGTTGTGGGTAGTAACTGGCCAAAGCCCCACTACACCCTTCTCATCACTGGACTGTGTCGTTTTAGTGTGTCTAGTGTGCTCAAAGATAATCCTTTTGTTCTGGCAGAGGTATAATTTGTAATACAGGATAAAAATAACATAATAATTGTATTAATTATCTTGTAATACGGAACAATAATATTTCAGGTGGAGCAGTTGGATAAACTCGAGCAGTATACCAGTCCTGCATCAGAGGGTGCAGATGGGGAGCTAGGAGAGTTGTCCCAAAAGTTTCACCAGGCTGCTATACAGGTGTGTGTTTACATTTAGTAGCTTTAGAAGTTTACATTTGTTCATACTTATAAAAAGAATGGGGAAACCTTCAAAATCTCAAAATCTGTACAAGTAAAAATAAGCAGCATTTGTTTTCAATGTTTTTCAGTGAATTGTGATGGAGGCCTGTCACGATAACATATTTTGAAGATGCTGAAGTAAATATAAACGATAATACTGAAACAAATTTATGCCACTGACACAATAATCCAAGAGCAGATTTAAAACACAAAGACTGTTCTAAATCTGCAAAATTGTTTAAAAAAATCATGAGCTATGTGACAAAGTCCCTCTAATATCACCATAATTTTGTTTATATTCACACATTTGTTCATCTCCTATAATTTTAGAATATGCAACTAAACACTAAACATAAATATCCTGGGTTTGTTTTGTTTAGTCTTTTAGTTAGTCTACCTTTTAAGCTAAACACAAAAAACACACAGACACATCTATTACTTTAAAGATATTTTATTTGGTTAAATTTATTCAATTTAGTTACATTCAGTTACAGTTACAACACATGCGCAGCCGTTCTTACCTGAATCTCCACATGGTCCAGACAGTGGGCCATTAAAGACTTGGGTGTGGTTGTGGTCCGGACCATGTGGAAGGGAGAACTGGGTTAAGTTATTTTTTTTGTTTCAATGTCTTTATGTATTTTGTTTCAATGTTGAAGTGTTTATATTGTATTTTTAAACACTTTTGAGTTAAACGGACTTAGGCCCTCACAAGTATGTAGTTGATGGGGAGATCCTGCTAAAAGTTACCTACTGCACCTGTAAAGTAGATGGCATAAACCTGGGGGAGGTGCTTTCTGCTAAGGAGGATATTTAAGCCAACCAGTCAGTCTTTTGGGAGAATCAGTGTAGCTGGGTTTTTCCTTAGTTTCTTAATTTCTGTTGCTTTTGCTTTAGTTGAGCACTGTACATTTTTGTAAATATGTATTATTTTTCCACAGTAGACCATGGTGACCTGCATTAAATTTTGGTAACTGGGAATTTTCTGAGTGTGCCTTCTGCTTTGACCAGATTGGCCAGCTTCCTCACAAGCTGCAATAAATAAATAGCAGCATTAAATACTTTAGTTTGCATCTGTAGTGAGTCATAGAGGTTATTAACTTAAACTTTTACGGCTTAAATCTTATCATATAGCCAAAAATTGATGATCATGAAAATACTGTTGGTAAACCAGGTTCAACTGTGCGTTTGCGTGTTCATGTTCTTGTGTGCAGTTGTTAGGTATGCTGGATATGTCTGTTCCCGTGGTTGCCAAGTTTAGGCGTCTTCTGGACAGTCTGCCCAAGGAAACGCTTCCAGATGTGGTAGCATCTATGATCCGTACATCAAACAAGGAAAAATTGCAGGTAAAGCTACTACTTTGTGCAGGTAAATTTCAATTTAATTTTATGAAGTAGATAACATTTTTTTCCTTCCTTGCAGGTTTTAGATGCTGTGACCTTGGAAGAAAGGTTCAAAATGGCTTTGCCAATGCTGACCCGACAAATCGAAGCACTTCAGCTTCTTCAGAAAACCAGAAAGGGTAATCCTGACAACGAAAAGAGGGTTTGTTACCTAATATGTTTTTTTTAATTTTTAGTTGTGTTGAAAGATTAAAATGTACTGTATCTGTTCAGGTGTCTTTGGTGCATAAAGGGTTCCCTGGGCGCCAGTTTAATCTGGATGAGGAGAATGAGGATGAGGACAGTGATGACACCACAGCTCTAGAGAGGAAGATCTATAGAGCCAACATGACTGAGGCAGCACTGAAAGTCTGCATCAAAGAGCTCAAGAGGTACCTACATTCTATAGTAGTTATTTTTCGACACGGTTTCTAAAACAAAATATGATTTGTTGTCACAGTTAATGACACACAATCACATTTTGTTTGTTTATTTCTGTGTAGGCTAAAAAAGATGCCTCAGTCAATGCCTGAGTATGCGCTCACTAGAAATTACTTGGACCTAATGGTGGAGTTGCCATGGAACAAAAGCAGTAAAGGTTAGTAAAACATTTGACCCAAACATTTTGCCAAATCAGAAAGTTCTAAAGCTGCTGAAGGATTTTCCTTTTTCCTGGAGCCAGCCATGTCGTAATGCAGACGGATAAGACCAAATGATGCGGTACCCGGGGAAGGGTTAACAGTGTTTATTTACAGTTCGTGAATAATTCAACAATAAAAGGGGGATTGAGTTGGCAGGGAGCTGGTGGTGCGGTGCGCGGTGCGGTGCGTGGTGTGGTGCGGTGCGCGGTGCGGTGCGTGGTGTGGTGCGGTGCGTGGTGTGGTGCGGTGCGGTGCGTGGTGTGGTGCGGTGCGTGGTGTGGTGTGGTGCGTGGTGTGGTGTGGTGCGTGGTGTGGTGCGTGGTGTGGTGCGTGGTGTGGTGCGTGGTGTGGTGCGGGCATGCCGGGACGGAGAATTGAGTGCGAAGCAGAGATCCGGGGATGAGGAGTGCAGGCGCAGGAGCAGGGTGAGGAGCGGGACGAGGAAAGCCAGGACAAGGAGCTGGGTGCAGGGTGAGGTCCGGAGACGAGGTGAGCAGAGTGAACGAAACACACGATACCAGAGAGCAGGAGCTGAGTCGGAGCGGAGCCAGGAGCGCAGGTGCAGAAGAATTCCCGGGAGCAGGTCTGGTGACAGCAAAAACTGGAATTAGCAAAATGTAGCGAGCAAAAGTACAAAAAGTAAGCGGCTTGGTAGTCACGTTGGCACGTGGACGGTCTGACTCCGAGTGCCTGTCTCTGGGTCCTCTTATACAGCCGCAGGTGGTGTTGATTACGCTGATGAGACCCAGGTGCGCACGGGAGGAGCAAGACGCTCTGCCCAGGCCCGGCTCCGACAGGTAGGGGAGGGGGAAAGCGAGGCAGGAACAAAGGCAAGGCAGGAGCCACGTGGGTCGTGACAAGCCAAGGCTTAACTTGTGAAATCATCAGAGTAGAAGTGTCTCTAAACTTTTTCTTCTGCTTCTCAATCATTGAACATGTTCAGTTGTTAAATAACCAACAAACCAGGCAAATGCCAATTAAAAAACACAAAGAGGAACATATGGTAATTTACTTCAGAATATATTTATATTTTTTCTCTTGTCATTTTCAGATTGCCTGGACATTGGAGCTGCTCGGACTTTTCTAGACAATGACCACTATGCCATGGACAAGCTGAAGAGACGTGTACTTGAGTATCTGGCTGTCCGACAACTGAAGACCTCACTAAAGGTGCTTATAGACATGACAATGTTTTGTGTGTTGATTTTATCTTAAATGACAATGGCACACATTTCTGTCCAGGGCCCTATTCTGTGTTTTGTGGGCCCACCGGGTGTTGGTAAGACAAGTGTTGGGCGATCTATAGCTCGGACCCTGGGCAGAGAGTTTCACCGCATTGCTCTTGGAGGAGTATGTGACCAGTCAGACATCAGAGGACATAGGTTAGTATGAAATCTGAACTCTTACATCATGTAGAGACAGAATGTTAACTGCTGCGATTTGTTTTTTATGTTAAAATAAATGATTAATCTACCCTGAGGTAAATGCCACTTAATTTTGGACTTTTTATGAGAAAAACAAGATGATTGGGGAGGAGCTTAAGTCAGTGTTGTCAAATTGTTCAGTAGACATGAAATTTGGCATAGTTGTTCTCTAAATGTTTTTTTTGCGTCTTTAAAATTAAACAGATACAGTAAGGCAAATAAGTATTTGAACACCCTGTGATTTTGCGAGTTCTCCCACTTAGAAATCATGGAGAGGTCTGAAATCTCACCTCGTGGGGTCTCAATGATCCTAAGAAAGGTGAGGAATCAACCCAGAACTACACGGGAGGAGCTGGTCAATGACCTGAAAAGATCTGGGACCACCGTTTCCAAGGTTACTGTTAGTAATACACTAAGATGTCACGGTTTAAAATCATGCATGGCACGGAAGGTTCCCCTGCTTAAACCAGCACGTGTCCAGGCCCGTCTTAAGTTTGCCAATGACCATTTGGATGATCCAGAGGAGTCATGGGAGAAAGTCATGTGGTCAGTTTTTGGGTCTTAATTTCACTCGCCGTGTTTGGAGGAAGAAGAATGATGAGTACCATCCACCATCCCTACTGTGAAGCATGGGGGTGGTAGCATCATGCTTTGGAGGTGTTTTTCTGCACATGGGACAGGACGACTGCACCGTATTAAGGAGAGGATGGCCGGGGCCATTTATTATGAGATTTTGGGGAACAACCTCAGTTAGAGCATTGAAGATGGGTCGTGGCTGGGTCTTCCAACATGACAATAACCCGAAGCACACAGCCAGGATAACCAAAGAGTGGCTCCGTAAGAAGCATATCAAGGTTCTGGAGTGGCCTAGCCAGTCTCCAGACCTAAACCCAATAGAAAATCTTTGGAGAGAGCTCAATCTCTCAGCGACAGCCCCGAAACCTGTCAGATCTAGAGAAGATCTGTGTGGAGGAGTGGGCCAAAGTCCCTCCTGCAGTGTGTGCAAACCTGGTGAAAAATTACAAGAAACATTTGACCTCTGTAACTGCAAACAAAAGCTACTGTACAAAATATTAACGTTGATTTTCTCACGTGTTCAAATACTTTGCAGCAGTAACATACAAATTATTTTAAAAAATCATACAAAGTCATTTCCAGATTTTTTTTAGATTATGTCTCTCACAGTGGACATGCACCTAAGATGAAAATTTCAGACCCCTCCATGATTTCCATGAGTGGGAGAACTTGCAAAATCACAGGGTGTTCAAATACTTATTTGCCTCACTGTAATTGTTTTATCTAATTTATAATAATCATAGTAATAACAAGTACACCCTAGGAGATATTTGAACATGTCTTCTGAACCATCTTAATGTTCTGACTCAACAAACGGCTATTATGAGTGTTATAGGATTTAGCAGGTCCAGTGAGAATTCAAACGCAATTTCATGCCATGTAAAGACCCGTAAAGCTTAAACCAAATTATAACCTCAGAGGAAAGTATGTTGGCATTAAAAATTGTAATGTCATTTGCTGTTGTCTCAAATCAATACTGTAGTTGAAAGAGAATAACAGTGCAATTGTCTTACATTAAGTACTTGCTCAACTTTTTGTACATGTTCTTTATACATATCAGTAGTATGTCATTTATATTTGACTTGGGGAATACTTTGGGGTATATTCAAAGGTATTTTGGGGTACTTCTTGTGTGCAAACAAAGCAGTAAATTAGCTGGTAGACTTCAGATTAACCTGAAAGACTTTGATGAGCTTCAGGAGTCTGGACACTTCTGATGCATGGTGTGAACGATGTGTTCAAAATAATAACTGTAGGAGGCTAAGAGACAAACATGGATGCTGTTTAAAAAGCTCACTCTTCACTTTGGTTGTCATAAATGAAATGACATTGAAGTTTGAAGAGATGACTTTGTTTTCCAAATTATTTTGTCAGACTTTTATTGTATTGTTTTATGATAAAGCTTTACATATATCGTAAACTGGCAATCCTGATGGATGTGTGTCCTAGTATAAATAACTCATAACATGACAAGCCTTGATGTTCATTCTGATGTGATCATTTTGGCCTTCTGCCTTCTAAGAAAATCTTCTTGTTTTCCTGAGAATAACTTTGCTTTTCTCTTCCCTTCTCAAATCTCCAGACGCACGTATGTGGGCAGCATGCCAGGCCGAATAATCAATGGGCTGAAGACAGTAGGAGTGAATAACCCAGTGTTCCTTTTGGATGAAGTGGATAAACTGGGAAAGAGTCTGCAGGGAGACCCTGCTGCAGCGCTGCTAGAGGTTAGCTTAATTCTTTCTCACATTACATGTGTTTAGGGCTCAAACAACTAATCCGATTGACCACTATTAATACATGATAGAAATAATCGTCAACTAGTCTGGAGTCACGTTGAGGCAAATGTATACATTAGGAAGATTATAATATAGTTTATGCACTTGGACCCCAGCAGGAAAAGACAAGCAATACATAGGAGGTCCAGAACAGGATATGAGATACGAGTCTTCCCCCAGGAGTCTTGACTCTGGTGGTGGTTAAAAATGAAAAAGGCCTGAAAAAATAAACTGATGAATCATTGGCAGAGGTGAGGCTGTGGTCTCCAAATCCAACACTGTCAACCCCTGACTGCCTAGAAACTGTTTATAAAAATAATGAACAGAACTGATGACAAATGGCAGCAATTGCCAACATGCACTGGGAACAAGTCTGACTCACTGTTGCCAATGTGATGGTGAAATTGACAAGATCCTCTGTCCACTGTCAAGATCCTCCTTCCACTGCCGAGGTGAACAGCTCCACACTCGCGCTGTAAACAGTGTTAATACAAACAGTAATATTTTAAAAATAGATTGACACTGACAGTCCAATGAATTATGACTGGTGTACACATGCAATAGAAGTGACATAGTTGGAAAAAAAAGCTTTTTGTAGGCTTATATATTATTGTCATTAATAATCTTCAATGTTTTTTTAAATGAACTTGATCCTTCATAGGTCCTTGATCCAGAGCAGAACCATAGCTTCACAGACCATTACCTAAATGTGGCCTTTGACCTCTCTCAAGTCCTCTTCATTGCCACTGCTAACACCACAGCGACAATTCCCCCAGCGCTGCTCGATCGAATGGAGGTCTTGCAGGTAGCAGGTGGGTTTACATGTCAGGTCCCAAGACCTCTCTACATTTCCTTTTTTACAAAATGACCAGTTTTTGCTCTGTATAAAAGGCCACAATCTGTATGTGTCAAGATGTACAGCGTGAGCATTTTGAAAATAGTAAAAAGGGTGGAAGTAACTATTCATTATTACATTAGGAAATAATTATAACAGTAGCGTAGTCTTAACCATGTATTTCGTTATTTAAGTTTGATAGTCATATTGTTCTCTCTTGTGCTTTGAGCGGAGCAGAAAGTATACCCCTCTACATTTGTATCTGCTATAGGCTACACACAGGAGGAAAAGATGGAGATTGCTCATAGGCACTTGATCCCAAAGCAGTTGGAAGAGCATGGACTGACTCCTCAACAGCTACATATCCCACAATGCACCACTCAAGAAGTTATCAGCAGGTAAACACCACTCAGGCCCAAAATAAAAACTAACTCTTTCACATTTATAATTTTAGCCTGATATACACTCACAAAATACTGGAGAATCATGTTCCTCATTGATAAATAATAGTT
This sequence comes from Periophthalmus modestus, assembly GCA_019594935.1. NCBI lineage: Eukaryota > Metazoa > Chordata > Actinopteri > Gobiiformes > Gobiidae > Periophthalmus > Periophthalmus modestus. The sequence continues at coordinate 27,525,088 of JAIEZT010001390.1, read as the reverse complement.
TAATTTGGTCAGATATCTTCATATTACTTTAAGGTAGTACAAGTTATTATAAAACATGAGTGAAAATGTGATTATATCTAATAATAATGTATATGTAATTTGTACTGAAGCAGCACCAGCAAAACGGACATTTGATTATCTAACTGGCACTGGACAAACTGCTTCTCATCATGGATACTCCTGCTCACCCATTCCACCTTTTTTATATATATATTCAGTGACGTGCGGTGGGAGTGCCTCACCTGTCATCACAGAGAAAAAAATTTATGACATGGTTATATTTATCCAATGATTTGTACTATAAAGTTATTTTCTATTTAACTTTGCAATTTTATTTTGTTTTTTTTTACTCAAAATTGCTGATTTTCTACGTTTACCGTTGAAATCCTGAGAAGAGACGCGCGGTGAGGCACAGGCTGTTCGTGCCTCACCGCGGACTGAGTGTGCTGTGTGCTAAGCTACTGCTTTAAGCGGCTGTGAAAAGGTGCCGGGTGAGGCACGCAGTTACCCTGCCTCATGTTAGGGGGCACTCGTGAGCCCAGGGATTCTTGTAACTCCCGCAGAATAGGGGCCACAAACTACAATTTAGAGTTAGCAAGTCAACTTTAGCAATTCACTTTTTTCTTCTTGTCTGGCCTTACTTTTTAAATGGAAGATTACATATTAAAGCTCAAGCAGTTTTCTAAACTGGACTTTCAGTCGAAGCAGGAGGTTATAATTAAAGGAAGACCAACGCTAAAGGAGCTAAATGGTTTGCTCCAGACGACGGGACGAAAGACTTGCTCTTTTCAAACAGAGTGGTACAAAATGGTAAATTTAATGACTTCAATCCACTGAAAATTGGGGAACCAGAATAAGGATACAAAACAATACAATACCAGCTTGCTTTTTATTTCATACTAATAGAGCTATTTCATACAGATTTCAGAACTTTTATTTTGAAATTCTTTTTTATTCTGGCCCCAAGTCACTGGGAGAGAAATTGACCCGGGGCCAAATGTACTGACACCTGGTTTATATGTTTGTAAATCTGATTGTGACAACATCAGTGCCTCACCAGCCACGAACCTCACCGCACGCACGTCACTGATATATATAAAATTTTGAGGTCAAATTTTTTCATCGATCTCGGTGTAGAAGTCCTACTGTACATGTTGTGTGCTTGTACGTGGTTTCAGGTACACTCGTGAAGCAGGAGTGCGATCTCTAGAGAGGAAGATTGGGACCATGTGCCGTGCAGTGGCTGTGAAGGTGGCTGAAGGTCAAAATATCACTAACATGGAGGGTCTGACCCCTGAATGCCAGGGTCAGCAGGCGGGTGAGAGTAGTCTTTTTGTTTTTGTCTATCTCTGTTGAGCCTGAGTGCCCTCTCTCATCACCATCCCAAAACAGCCCTAAACATACCACTCTGCTCTCTTCAAGAAGATTTTAATTACATCCAGTTAGATTTTGATTGGGTCAAAAAGTATAGTGTTAGTATTTTCTTTTCTTTGTTTCTGTAACAAATTATTAACAGTTACTCTTAAACTGAAATAGGAAATATCATCTAAATTTAATTCAGGTTTGTTTTGCAGACTAGTTAAATATATGTTTAGTATTTGCATGTTAATTTTGTAATTTTTTTATTGACCTTTTATTTAACTAGGAAACACTTTTTTCAAGGGGCTCTGTCCCCAGAGGGCAGCCTATTGTATGTTTTTCATAACATTGTACATAAATGGCAGATTATGTTATTGTCTTAAATTTGTGTTTTTCTTCCTTTTTTCCTTCCTTCCTTTCTTTCTTTCTTTCTTTCTTTCTTTCTTTCTGTCTTTCTTTCTACATCTTATGGTGTTGCTGTTGGATAAAGATGAATAATTGAATGATTATTTTCAGCTAAGGAAGCTCCTCCTGAGATGCCCATAGTGATAGACCATGCTGCCCTCAGAGACATCCTGGGCCCTCCTGTATTTGACATGGAGGTAAACTTCTGCATCTCAGTAATAAAATGTGTGGAGGCGTTATAACACTACATCTGTGTTGGATGAATGTTGACACATCTTTTATTTAAGACTAAAAGGAAAGCTGTCTCTCACCTCTTTTTCTTTTTGCTTTTACAATTTGTTATTCACCCTGTTGTGTCTTTCGGTCATTGTTTGAAGTCCTTTCGGTTTCACAGATGTTTTACCATGTGTCTTGTTAGGTGTCAGAGCGCCTCACTCTGCCAGGTGTAGCCTTAGGCCTGGCGTGGACTCCTCTGGGCGGTGAGATCATGTTTGTAGAAGCCAGTCGGACAGAAGGGGAGGGGCAACTCACACTCACTGGCCAGCTGGGCGACGTCATGAAAGAGTCGGCGCACCTTGCCATTAGTTGGCTACGGGCTAATGCCAAGACCTACCAGCTCAGCAACAGTAAGTTACACTTACACTGATATTGTTGGGTTCTTATGCCAGTGTATCAGAACCTACATTTACATAACTTGAATAATCAGGTAGTTCTGTGGATGTCTCAAAGCAGAGTTGTAACTTTCTGGAGGTGGCACGTTACCTGCACGATTCCATGGAAACAGAAAGAAAAAAAGCATACTCGGGAAGGTATAGATAGATGCTTTATGTCATACTGTGGAATATTAAAGCCAAAAGAAGAACACACGTTTTTTCAGTACAATAAAAATTAGAAACATGCTTTTATTTTTGTCAAATTTTGCTCTAAAAAAGTTACACGGTTACACAGCTTTTGCTTAGTGTTGAACCCCGAATAAACGGATAAGATTACAATGGTATAAAACATAATTCCAAACATAAGCCATATATTTTATGACATCTTGGCAACCAAGTACTACATAAAAACAGTAATAAAGCAACAATTGCTCCATGGGCCTCATTTTGGACATACATGCCTAATCTTAAATGTACTTATGAACAGTTGTAGGGGCTCCAGATCCACTAGAAGGCTCCGATATCCACCTCCACTTTCCCGCTGGAGCAGTCACAAAGGACGGCCCTTCGGCAGGCGTTACCATAGTGACGTGCCTGGCCTCTCTTTTCAGCGGGAGACTTGTGCGCTCAGATGTGGCTATGAGTGGGGAGATCACCTTACGAGGGCTGGTGCTGCCGGTGGGTTTCCTTGCATACTTAGAGCCACATGTGTCTACTGCTGCTAAACCAATGCTCTGTCTCCTCAGGTGGGCGGCATCAAAGACAAGGTCCTGGCAGCTCACCGTGCTGGCGTCAAATGTGTCATTCTCCCCAAGCGCAATGAGAAGGACTTGGAGGACTTACCGGCCAACGTGCGAGCGAATCTGGACTTCATCATGGTCTCAAGCTTGGACCAGGTGCTCAACAGTGCCTTTGATGGAGGCTTTCCAGGGACAGCCAGGGCATGTCCTCAACACCCGATACTCAGCAAACTCTAACTTTTGAGGAAAATACTATTTCTACATAAATTTTAGATCATTGTGCATTAAGCTATAATCCTCAGACATTTTGATAACAACCAATAACTTAACCAAAACATTGCTTTGTTAACAAATAAAAGTTAGATTAACAAATTGACAATACAAAACTTGTGTAACAGAAAATCACATGTAACACTAATGCTAATTGTTATCGAAAGTGCGTAGGTGTGAAAGTCATGCTTTTGTAGTATTTCTCATTCAAACCTGTGCTGACTTAATAAGGGCTATACTGTAGGGTTAATCTAACCTAATTGTCAAGTAGCAGGTCATTTCACACTTCTGAGACAGCAAGACTGTGTTCATTTAATAATAAAAATATGGTAATATAAACCTTATGTTTATAATAGATGGCCACTTTCTTCAGTAATTTATATGTAAACATATTTACTTATGTCAATGCCTGTTTCCATGCATTTGGCTGACTTCATCCAAAGAAAAACTTGAGCAGATGTAACTTTTCTCCCGCAGCGTACTAATGTGAAACACCAGCGTGTAGTATGTGTTTTGTCATATTGAGACAGGCATGAAAAGATCAATAGAGAGCAGTGGAAAACACTGCACAATACACAACAGCCTCTTACATCAAACAAATTACAAGAACACCTTGAGCATGCACATGCTTGTAATAGCCTGTATAAATTTAACTTCTTGGGACAACTTACTGTTTCAGAGGAGCGGCACTGGATGGCTAATCTAAAATATTTAAACTAAAGGAAGTGCCTGGACTACAGAAAGCTGACTAGAAGAAGCCCTTGCACTTCACTGGACATGTGTATATGTCTATAAACATACATGTATTACTAAATTATAGTGCACATTCTTTTAACCCTTTCCATGCTTGGTTTGCAGGACTCCGTCTACCTGTCCCGTGAGGTTTGCTGTAGATGGATAGTCTCACTGGGCTCAGACTTGAGTTGTTGGATGAGTCTATGCACCAGTCTTTTTACTTGCTTTGATTTGGAGAGAGACTGGGAGATTATTTTGGCTCCACTTAATTGTGTTGTCGAGACAAACCTGAATAATTCACACCAACACATGGGATTTTGTCCCATCTGTTTTTAGTTTGAGCATATTCTCTAACCTGGAGTCATGGAGCACTTACCCGTCTTCGGACTCTGGGTGATGCTGACCTAGATGTGGTCTCATTCCGTATGATCTACGATATATCTTTGAGTGGGCTACTGTCTGCGCCTTCATCGGTCACTCAGGGATGTCCAAAACTCACTCTGCGATGCAGTAGGTATGATTTATGTGCAAAAATCTGTATATCACCTTTAAGTGGAATGACATTTACAGGATCTTGTAATATCTTTTTTTTTATTTTCATTGTACTCTATTGTTCTTTAACTGTTGGCAGGTGTCAAGTGCAACGGCATTTCATGGTAATATTGCTCTCAAAGATTCTCTACTCTATAAGCAGATCTAGTCCACATGCAAAATGTAAACTTGAATGTTTATAGAAAAATATAAAAAAATATATATAATATTTTCCCTGATGTAGACAACATACACTGTGCAGTACATCTCTTTCACATTTGAATTGAACAGTGTGGCATTTCGCCTCTAGGGGTCACCATTGTCTAGGGTCGCTGGCTGTACATGTGGCTCAGTCCCTGAAGTTCAGTAGCGGGCTTTGGTGCGGCAGACAGCTGGATGTTAAAGCAGGCACAACAAAATACCATGAGGCCCCATGTTCAAGTGTATTTTGGACACACTCTGCCTGTTGGAGCTCAGTCTCCAGTACAAGGCCTTTACGAGGGCCATCATTGTGGCTCTACTGCCCCTCATCGCGTCAGTGCTCTCAAACAAGTAGCTCACATAATTACCCAGGGGCTGGCAGCTGGCCCAGAACACGTGGCAGAGCACACCCACATGAATGGTTGGTATGACATCATGCTTTAGGAGTGGCCCACTGCAAAATGCTCCTATATGTGACCACTCAGGCCTTGTTTTTAAACTGCCGGGCACATTCTGGAGCTTATTTCTGATATTAGTTATTTATAACTTCACAACTGTTGAAAATGGTAAACCATAGGCTTCATTAATCACAATCGAAATAACTAAAAAATATTGTAGATGCATACTACAGTAATAAGGTCTGTTTAAATATCCTCTTTCTCTAGTTATCACAGACTGGAACGTCCTGATGAAATAAAGAGAAGACACTGGTTATGAAAAAGATAGATTTATTTGATGACAAAATTAAAACAGAAGAGAGTCAGAGGTGAAGCAGCGCTGTGACATGAGGAGTGAGGAGAGCTGATAGGCTAGACCCCCTGCCTCCTCACTGACAAACTTTGCACACAAATGGATAGAGACAAAGAAGAGGAACACAATCTGAAAACAAAACCTTCAGAATGACACAACTTGCTTTTTAACTACAAACATTGAAGTTTAGCAACAAGTTTTACAACTGCCTTTCATTTTTTGTTTTTAAAAGTTATTACAAAAATTATAATTATAACTTTTCCATTTAACAATAGCAACATTGTAACGGTAACGGTACAACTTGTCCCTCATTCCTGGTTGGGTGATCAGTCAGTCAGTGGTTGAGGCCAACACTGGCAGAAGAGACGCAGAAAATAAAAAAGAACATTAGGGAACGTGTCCAGTTCACACGTACGCATGTATACAGTACACTCAGAGGCTCCTCCCATACAAAAGACAACTAAAAGAAAAAAACTGTGACAGAAGCAAACCACAAAGGAAAGGTTTGAACTAAATTGCAGTGTTTTTCCTCATTCTCTAAGGTCCTGACAAACTCACTTCATATTCAATCTTCAGGGGAAGGAGTGCACTTCATTTAGAAAGTGGCAGAAGCCGGATTCTGAGGCGGAGGACCCCAATGTATGAGCAGAGAGTCCATTGTTGAGTGGACCAGACCTCCATCTCAAATCTAAGATGCCACAGAAAATACTCACACATGTCGGGCCATTCCTTCATGTTGGCAGTCCTGGCGCAGGTGAGTGCAGGTCTAGAGGAATAAATGTAAAATGAGGGTTCAACGCCTCAGCCTCATGAGCCTGACACTTTGGAACCAAAGAACCAATGCAGCAAGGGAATTGTGCTCCAACTGAAGGCAGCCCTAAAGTGTTGCGAACCATTGGATTCAGGAGATACTTAACTACAAGCACAAGGATGGATCATAAGTTAGCTACTTGGCTAACTAGTGGCAAGTAGGATTCTGTCTGAACAGCCTTCGTTGAAGGAGTGGTGACCCACAGCTGTATGGCGAAGAGGAACATGTTGAAGAGACATGAAAAAGCAAAGCACAGGCCGCTCAGACACAGCGGCAGGAGTCCAACTGAGTGCCAATTCAGTTTGTGTGTGGACCGCAGTCTCACAGACGTGGATTTGACAAGTCTAGAGCCGTCACTACAGTTCTGTTTGTCCACTCATTCTTCCATCCACACATTCATTCATCCCAGCAGGCCCTGGGCTCGGACTGTCCACAGACAGTCCAGCCCCACATGAGTCCGTCTCAGAGGCAGAGCGCTGCGAGGCCCGGGCCTCCAGCGGTCAGTAACGCGTCCCCCTGATGGGCTGAGTCCTTAGCACATGGAGATGGTGACATTGATGCCCAGGTTACCATTCTCTGCAAAGAGCTGCGCGATGGATGTGTCAAACACAAGGCAGTCGCTGTTCATGATGGCCGTGGCGATGCCCTCGTGGATGGAGCGCGGCGTGGCCTCCCAGGTAAGTCTACGCCGGTGCCCGTTCAACTCTAAGCGATACGCAAAGTTCTCCGCCTGCTTCCGAGTCCCAATGAGCTGCACAATGGCAAAGAACTGCTGGTGCCCATCGTACTTCTCCTGTTTCTCCAGCACCAGCATGAAGTGGAAACCGAAGCACGACTGCATCATGACCCAGTCCACTGCCCCGGGAAGGTTTATGTCTGTGGCCAGGAACACTATGTCCTCCCCCTAAAACACAGGGTCAAGGTTAAATTCATATGACATGGATTGATGGATTGATGATGGATTTGTATAGACTGACCTGCAGTGTGGTGATGGACTTGTTGTATAGACTGACCTACAGCGTGGTGATGGACTTGTTGTATAGACCGACCTGCAGTGTGGTGATGGACTTGTTGTATAGTCCGACCTGCAGTGTGGTGATGGACTTGTTGTATAGACCGACCTGCAGTGTGGTGATGGACTTGTATAGACCGACCTGCAGTGTGGTGATGGACTTGTATAGACTGACCTGCAGTGTGGCGATGAACTTGTTGTATAGACTGACCTATAGGACTTGTTGTATAGACTGACCTGCAGAGTGGTGATGGACTTGTTGTATAGAATGACCAGCAGTGTGGTGATGGATTTGTATAGACTGACCTGTAGTGTGGCGATGGACTTGTTGTATAGAATGACCTGCAGTGTGGTGATGGACTTGTTGTATAGAATGACCAGCAGTGTGGTGATGGATTTGTATAGACTGACCTGTAGTGTGGTGATGGACTTGTTGTATAGAATGACCGACAGTGTGGTGATGGACTTGTTGTATAGAATGACCTGCAGTGTGGTGATGGGCTTGTTGTATAGACTGACCTGCAGTGTGGTGATGGACTTGTTGTATAGACTGACCTGTGGTGTGGCGATGGACTTGTTGATTAGACTGACCGGTAGTGTGGTGATGGACTTGTATAGACTGACCTGCAGTGTGGTGATGGACTTGTGCTGGTGCATCAGGTGGGGCATCACTGCGTCCAGTGAGCCCTGCCATTTGCAGGAGGCTCCAGGACATGGGCAGGAGTAGGGCCTGAACTCGCACAGCTCTTCGTGCTCCGTCTTGTCAGTGTGGGGCAGGGTGACTTCGCAGCCCGATGATGCATACTTGCAGGGGAAAAGCACAGAGTTTGCCACCTTCTCCATGGCCAGGTTCCTGATGGAGCCCAGGGGCCCTCTGCAGGTGGGGCAGCAGGTGAGCTTGGGCCTGCAGTTGGAGCACACCTGACAAAAGAACACACAATTGAGACTAAAAATAACAAGATTAAAGTATAAATTCCTTACAATGCATACAATGGCATTCTGTCATTTTAGAAACTCAATATAACAGCATGAATCCACCATACTGGAATTGTATTTTTGTGTGTGTAGCTGTCAATATTAGGTGACGGTGCGAGGCACACATACCAGGTGTCCGGACTGGCACTGCAGGATGGGGGGCAGGACATAGTCGAAGCACACAGGGCACTCGAACAGACTGGCCAGGTCACTGTTGGACGCAGTGGTGCCTGACAGAGTCTGCACGCGCTGGGAGGGGGGGCACTTGGAGGTTCCTGTGGGCAGCGCGGTGGCGGTCTGACGACTCATTTCTGCTTCAAAAAAAGACAAGGAAGAGATCAGTCAAGTTTGAAGAGATTGTGTCACAAGATGTGTGTTTTGTCTTAAATAATTGGTTCCTCTTCATACAACAGGATGAAAAGATCTAATTGTGCTTCAAACGAGCCTGTCTATCTCAGCTTTAATGTCAGGAGTAGATCAGTCCCTGGGATAACAAGCTTTAGAGTCAGAGATTTGCAGATGTGATTAAATTAGGTGATGTGGGAATCCTGTGACCGAAAACTATTAACTATTAACTATAACATTTAAATCCTTATCAATTCTTTATCAATGTTCTTGTGCATGCTTTCTCCAAGAATACTGGCTTTAGATACATTTCATTTTAAAACACTGATGATTATTTTTTTCCAAACCCAACTGTAGCCCTAAAGCTGCCAGATAAAACACAATATGTGGATTTTCTTGTGTAAACAGGTTGTGGTTGAATATGGCATGGAGGCTCTCAATGGTTATACAAGTAGGTCAATGAAGGTAGTCAGAGCACACTATTAAGACTGCGGAAAATATCTGGAGGGCAGTCATTGCAAAGGAGAGCATAAACAAGCAGAGCTCTGCATTTGCTAGAGGAACCAATAGGAGCAGGAGAACATGTCAAATGAGGACACGGCTGGAGGGGACAGACAGATGCAGCAGCGGTGTGTGGGAGGAGAGAGTTGGAGAAAGATGTCTGCGCTGTGTAGGACCTCCTCAGACAAGAGCCGCTAGTGATGGAGGGAGGCCAGGGCCAAAAACATCACTTAGATAGATGTGTAGATAGATCAACAGTTGATAGTCATGACTGCAAATAAACTGGCTCATTAGGCAGCAGTCCTCTACACCTTAAACAAGGGGTTACAGAGCTATTCTGCTTTCATGCCACAATTTCTACAATGCTAACATAGTAAACAAACCTTTTATTAATTTGAGGGTTGTACTGTATAAAGAATCTAAAAGAAGTATATATTTTGTATGTGTGGATCTCAAGTGAATCATTAGTGAATCCGCTGCCTGTCACAGTAGCACATCTGCTGTGGTAGAGATAATGCCTTCCAATGCTATTATTAGATGTTCTTATGGTTAGCATGCTAACAGCAGAGCTAGGAGCAGTGAGCCAAAATTAGCTGAGGACTTCAAGCAAGACCAAGGCCAGGGTCACAGTCCACCCGCAAAACCAAAATAGCCAGCATTGTTTGGCTGTTCCAATATATGAATATTATCCATTACCAAACCATAAATAAAACATAATTTTGGTGAATCTCAAGATTATTTATACTTCAAGTAAATCAGAGACACAGATTGCACTGTATAACACAATTTAAAATACTAGCCTATAAACTATAAAGCATTTGTATTGTCCACAAACCAGGTAATGCCGTTCTCATGTGGTTTTGAATCAATCGTAAATATGACTTTCCGAGCAAAACTTGCATATAAAAACCACAACGGCTTGCTCAAGTTGGAGAAAAGGGAATTCTGGAAGCACGAGGCACAGACTTCTGCCACTTTTTTAAGTGCATGGAAATGCGTCAAAGAATTTAAACACTCAAGTACCCAAATGTGAATATAAATATGAGAACCATACGCACCTTCGTCCATAAGATTTCCAAATAAGGCTTTCGTCTTCTCCTGAAATGTGGGGACCTCTGGAAAAGAGATAGAAAACCGTGATAAGCATCAGGTTTGAGATCAGCTTTTGTCAGTTTGGGCAAACCAGAAACCGTGACAACAGTATGTAACAGGGAAAGTATGTGTTCAGTTTCATAAGACACATGATACAGGAGTTTGGAGACTACACACTGAATGAGACCTCACATATTTAAAGGTGCTCACGTTCGTCTCTGCAGCGTCTTATTATGAGAGAGCAGTAGGATCAGAGGACATGGCGTCTGTGCTGCTGGTAATACACAGTACAGGCAGCACTAATGCACTTGGATCACAATATGCTCTGGAAACCACTGCTGAGCCTCACTCTCAGAGAACACTTCTATATTTCATCAACAGTGCTCGTCTCATCTTAGCACAAGATTCATCATTTAAGACATTGAAAAAAAATGTTTGTGTAAACATATACAGCCATAACACTCTTCTATTTACACATTAGTCTGTTCAAAAAGGCCCATAGCGATATCAACAAATCCATATCTATAATCGGCCAATACTGATGCTGAAACTGGTGCATCACCCAGCCCTAACAAAACCTAAACACTCCACGTCATAAATTTGGAGCAAGTGTAATCTTTTTTTTTTTCCTTTTAGAAATAAAAACAGGTACATGAAAAATTGCTGCTTGATACAGTGAAATACCTCCATGAAGAGGTGGAGTCAGTCTGTCCCATTTCAATATTGTAGTTTACGAAGAACAAAATGTGAACTAGATCTACACCTGAAAAGATCAACCCCGCACTGACACCATCCCATAAGGTTTTGATATGTGGTACAAAATCATCAAACATTTCTTTGGCTTCGAGTTTACCGTTTTGCTGTAGCCATGACCATGATATTCCTTTCAGGACTGCGCACAGATCTTTGTTATGCACAGATTGTATTTTTCTTCTCCAAAACCTCATCATGAAATTTGACACAAAGATTACACTACATACACACTATAGTCAAACCAAGTGAAGAAATTACACAGTCACAACAGGCCACAGTCATATTTTCTTAACAGTCATATTCAGCATGAACCCAACATGACCATGTGACCGACAGATCACGAGGCAGGTGCACCACACACATTATGTCAAAGGCAAACTCCAAGAACCATGTTAGTGACAGGACGGGCGTGTCCAGCAATGAGAAACCTGGTGGACAATCATAAATGATATCATCCGAAGCTTTGTTGCAATATTTGAACAGGATAACAATGAACAGCAGCCTCAATAACGACGTATGTATTTGTCATGGCGCCAATGTGAGTGATATGACTGTGACTACCGTTTCAATAAGAGTGATCTTCTCTTTACCGCCACATAATCTCTCTATTTCAATGGTTTTAAGTGTTGGAACTAAATTTGATATATTATAGCAACTATAATAAAATCTGTTGGACATGTGGTCAATTTTGGATGCACCGAAAAAGCATGATATCACCTTCAGCCTCTGGACAAAAGGCACACAGCCCCCCTCCTGACCAAGTCATCTCAATATGGGACTCCACTGAGGAGAATGTCATTAACTGTGCCTCCTGAGCTGCTTCCCAGCTGATTGCATCAATTTCTGATTGGTCGAGAGGTTGTTGCTTTAGCATTGTTATGACAAATCAATGTTGCAGACTTATTCTAATTGGGTTTTCAGTGGATTAGATTTCCCTGCCATTATCTGGTGTCGTCTTTGTTCTAATGGTGATCAGAGGCATATTCTTCTCAGAGGAGACAGTCTGTAGGAGAAATGCCTGCTTTGATTGTGAGACCTGATTTGATTATGGTCTGTCAGGACGCAAATGTAGCTGCTGTTTAGCTATAGAACAAATTTGCCTTCTATTTTAACTCTATGAAGGATTCACAAGCATTTCCAAGCTAATATATATTAAAAAAGTAAACACCCCATTCCCAGCATGCTTTGGGGCATGGTGGCACCATCACTGAAAGGTGAGCTTACTTTAAAATCATTGCGCCTCAGAAAACATGCCCCAACATGTCAGAGACAAAACATCAACACATGCATTCACACAATTCACACAAGTGCTGTGGAGAAGTTTCCACTGCAGACAGCGCAGCCGTGTTGAGTGACTTTGTTCCATCAGGAGTACATTTGAGCCCAGAGTGAAGGGGGAGCAGTGCACACAGGCCAGCACACAAACATCTTTGTTTGTTGAGACTGAAAACACAGTGGGCCATGAGAACAACGTACAGCAGTCACAGAACTCCACAGCACACCTACACGCTACAATAAAGTGCAACACCATTGGTCTAGGGGCTGAAGCCTGGAGCCACAGCTTCAGAGTAGAGGTATTTATGACACTTTATGATGCCTCAGAGTTACGCTTCAACAACAATCAAGCTGACCAAAGTGGAAAGTGCAGTAAGCCGTTGTTATTCACCTTTCGTCTTGGACACGCTCCTCCCGGCCATGCATGAGAAGAGACACAAAAAAGAATTCCAAGGTGGAGCTACAAGTGCTATGCTAGCCGGCCTCGATTTCACTTGCACCAAAGACATAAGAGCAGTGCCCTTACATTGTAGCCCCTTGCCGCCATGTTTCTTTGGCGCTCTCCATGGAAACCGCACACACTTTTTGCCGGGCTAAACATGCCCTACGTCAGGGGGTAGCATTTCCCTCTCCCACTTGTATGAGAAGGCGTCCAGAGAAGGTCGGATTAAAAGAGAGAGGAAAAAAATAAATAAAATTATATATATATATATATATATATATATATATATATATATATATATATATATATATATATATATATATATATATATATATATATATATATATATATATGTGTATATATAGCACAAAAAACAAAAATAAATCTTCCAAGAATTTCAGATGGTGCCAAAGTAGTAAGCCCAAGGTAGTCTCTGCAAATACAGCAAAGATTTCGAGTTGGTCTTCCAGACCTCCTCAAAGTTTCCCACAGTCAGCATCTACACATGTTGTTCATTGTTATTCCCTTTGATCAGTTATTGGTCGAACTCCTTCCACATATAGCGGTAGTACCAGTAGTCCTTTCGTTGAAGCACTTGTAACACTTTTAAACAGGACTGGATGTGTAGAGGTGGAGAAGGGGGAAGTCCCGCCTCTTCGATACCAGGCCGACTGTGTCCCTTCCAGAGAGTGGCGTGTCACTGCTGTGGGGCGTGTTTGTTTAAAGTCACCATGAGCGCTGAGTAAACCACATAATGCATTTTCCTTTGACTTAAGTAAATTAATGAGTTTGTTTTTTAAACAGACTATGCATTGATCTAAGAAATATCTGGATCTTTCAGTTTTTATCTCACTGTACATTTTGTGCTCCTACAGTTTTTTTTTACCTCCTTCCTGTGGGTGCATATTTTGTAGCTGGACATTCTCCCCCTCCCCTTGCCTGGCTCTGAGCGCTTCTCAGATTTCAGGCTTGTCTGGCTGCGGGCTGCACAATTGCCCTCGTTGACTCTACTTTGCTCACTCCATATCCTTTTTTCCAAGTAAAACCGTCTCTAAAACACCACTTTTTGTTGACATTACGAGCATCAAAAGCATAAATACATACAGATAATGTGTGTCATGCCAGTAACTACAATACAATCTTAAGCAAACAACTAGGAGAACATATTTGCTACATTTAAGACATTGCACTATCCACTGCCCAACAGCCAACATTCCCAGGACTTTCTGAGATTGTGTCTAGGAACGCAGCAAAGAAAAAGCCACGCCCCTTTTCCTTTTCCAAACACACAGCAGCAAGGCAGCCAGGAAGAGCAGCCCGAGTGAAACCAAAACATGTCTGTGGGCCAGAGTGTTACTCCAGGAGATCTCAAACCAAACCAAGCCCTATTCAGATACCACAACTGTCTGAAGAGCATACCTAGCAAAGTATAAATGCAATCAAATGGGATCCAATACAATGCAATATAGATTAGATGTCGAAAAGTAGCAGCAAAACCATTATGATAATTAACAATGCAAGAGAAAAGAGAACAAGCCTTCATGCCTGATGAGCCTGAGAAGTCTTCACTCTTATTTAAGACTTATGGGGTTTACAAACAAAAAGTACATGGTAAAGTGTCAACTAGAAGCACCCAGCCTCCAACCAAGGCAATCATCTCGTGGTCTGTTAAGGGTCTGTATTTTTGACTTTTTTAGGGTGATTAACATTGAATGATTGTTAATAACAGGTGTTGGCTACCTGAGCATGTTTTGAAAATTTTGGAACATGGGACTGTATCTATCTTTGCCTTCTCATTGCCTCTGAACAATGCACCAGTACACGCTCTGTGAAACATACACCTCACACAACACTGGAGTAAATTATGTAACTATAAGTCACAAAGACTTCTAGTTTTACATGAGAATAACAAGAGAGAGGCGGTTGGACACAGGCCTAACAGAAAAGCTCCCTGTCTATCCACTGTTACCAGGCTCCTAAAATTGTGGGGGTCCAAGTACTGCACGTGCAGCGTAAAAGAGGCTACACAGTGTAAATCTGACCAAAGGTCTGTCTGTGTGTAATGTGACTATAGGCAACAGTCTGATTTAAACAGTTACAAAGCCAGAAAAGCCAGTGATTCACACAGTGCAGCCTGCAGGTATAACCAGTCCAGTCAGATCCACTGGCACAGGATTCAAGAAGCTTTATTTCAAACAGGAGTGGGCAACCTGTTGATCACAAATGCAGGGCAATTGTGGAGCCCTGCCCCTCCACATACAATGGTCCGTCAAACAGCAGTCTGTGCAATGTAAATACAAGTTTTACTACGAGCTACAATCACAATAAAAGTAGAGATGGGTCTTTAGCGGTAGCTTTCTCTATGACAGTCACATGCTGGCCACAGCGCTGGAACGTACACGCGGGAGGAAGAAGAGAAGGAGGGAGAGGTGTAAGACAAGGAGGATACAGGTGAAGAGTGTGAAAGACAAATGGCGTAAACACATTTGAATATGGCACAAAGTACTTTGTTGTTATCAAGTTGTAACTCGTGAGCAAAAAAACTGTTGAATTGAGTTTACAAAGTCTTATAATAATCAAAGAGCTAATTCTTTAATGTTAGATCATTAGTTATGCCTTGATAAACACCCAGAATCTTTACAATGCTCTTTATATTAAAGCAGTGTTTTTTTCCCCACAGATAATCGCTACTAATGTCATATGAAAAAAAAACACCAAAAACGGCCTACTCAAACTGAAAAAGATTCTATGCCATTCGTGGCATAGACATTTTTTAGAAAATTTTAGAATATTTTTAAGTCCATTTCTTAAATTATTTCAAGCTATTTATCTTTTAGCTTGTTTTATTGCATGTACAATTTTCCTTCTGTTGTTTAACTGTGCGGTGCAATATTCCCTACTGTGGAACTAATAAAGCATATCTTATCTTAAAATAGAAGATACAGTACGCTATAAATGCTTTTTAAAGTTTCCTTTATATATTTTCTGGGATGCCACCTCCTGTTTTGTGTTAGGTAAGTTAACATGATCATGTACTTTTTTGGGAATACATTACATCTCAAATTATTATTACATTAATTGCAACTTCCTTTGCTCAACCCCTTGTGCATTTTGTTCAGCATTATCCCTCATGGGTTCAGGACAGCTGTACCCACTATTCAACATTGTGAGACGGCTTCTGTCTTCTTGTAATTTATTCCCATGTACTATTAATACCTCTCAAATGTAAATCTTGCTTCATTGCAATTTCCCAGACATCAATGAGCTATACATCAACTGTCCAAAGAGCCCAAACTCCACCTGCTGAGATGCATACGGAGGCTGAAGGCTACAGCAGCATGGGGACACAGCCCATGACTGTGCTGTTAAAGGGGAGGTCCAAGCGCACTGTTAAGGGGAGGTCCGAGGGCACTGTTAAAGGGATGGGCCAGTGCTGTACAAAGAACCATCTGGAGCACCTTGGGTTCATCAGAGGCACATCCTTTGGCCATGCACATCTTTGGACAAAGAAGAAGGAGCCACAGGGCTTTGTGTGGGCGGCCTGTGTTCAAAGACAGACAAGAGCTACAGAGAGACCATTACACATTTCCATTTCAAATAACAGGGCACCTCTGCAGCTTACCTTGTTCCACTAGAGGCACACAACAGGAGCTCCTGTATATACATGCCATAGACATGTCCCATATGAACCATTTTAAAAGGTTAACAACTTCACCAGCACATAGCCCTTTAACCTTCTGTAAAAGACATTTGTCAAGTTTATGTATGGTTTATCTGGGTGATATGGTATAAAAAAGACACTACTCCTTTTTTCCCCCTTGATATTGAACATATTGATTTTCTATTATAACTCATTTGTTTTTTTTTCCTGAAATTAAACAACGCAGACCTAAGCTAATCAATGACTATAAAAAATGACTGAATCTTGATCTCAATAAAAAAAATATTAATTACATAGTCCTATTTTAAACTTTATCAAAAGCATTCCCTTACCATAACAATGAACAGCATGAAACAAGCTGGCCCCCGGTCGATGTAATCCATAATATGTGAAACAAACAACAAAAAGAAACGTATGCTTTTGTTGGTAGGGCTGTACCTTCTACACTCTAGGTGCCCTTATTTTCCACTGCAGATAAACACTCGGCTGACTGTGCTGCTAAGCAGCCTGTTGCCATGGAGAAGCCACACAGAGCTGATATCAATACCAACTCCACATGAAAAACTCACACCTTCAGCCTTAACTGTAAACAGAGCCGTACAGCCGGTTGAGAACATGTGCACAGACATGTGCACGCTCATACGTGTACGAAGGAGAATTAACCAAACAGGGAGTCCCTTTGGTTTTACTAACACAGATAGAATTACCTCAGCCTGAGTCACTCTGTTATCCCCATCAGCAGACAAGCCTTGTATTACCTCCTTACTATGTTGTGACTGTTGAGGAATTTCAGAAACCCATTTCAGCTCCACACACACTGTCAAATCAAACTGGGAGATGTCGGTCATAATTCACTCCACAACTTAACTTTTTTGTATTAAATACTGTGCAGCATTTTGGAAGCTATCATTATGTTTATAAATGTGCAACTATAGAAATAAAGTAGATTTGAATTTGATAAGCTTATTGTTCACTTAGTTTCTCCAATATCAGAAAAGAAATACATTGCAAAAGTCATATAGTCATAAAGTGACCTAAACACAGGCCTAAGACTGTTTCATAACAGAGCACAGAGCACAGGGATAAAAGGGCCATGTTGGAGACAGGAGCCAGTGCCACAAAGATGTACAAACATCTACAAAACATGATATGACATGAATCACATTCATGTATTAATTTAGTGGTTTTGCAATGCTTATCAGAGAATTTGCAGTTAGATTATTTTTAACATTTGGCCCCAGCTGCTATAATTAATGAGATCTATAGACTGCCATGAGAACTTATTGATTCTGTAGTATTTTAAAGATGACTGCATTTTTACCTCTTTCAATGTGAGGATTTTCAACAGATAAGCTTTTCCGTTCTGTGACATAATCCTTATTATGGATGCATCTGTCAATGTTCAGCCACATATGAAAAGTGAGCCGACTACAGCACTAACCTACTAAGCCTCTGAAAAAGCAACACCAGACATCAATGGGT
Source organism: Periophthalmus modestus (assembly GCA_019594935.1). NCBI lineage: Eukaryota > Metazoa > Chordata > Actinopteri > Gobiiformes > Gobiidae > Periophthalmus > Periophthalmus modestus. Next base: position 27,507,095 of record JAIEZT010001390.1, on the reverse strand, counting down.
CAAAACAAGTTTAGCTCTGCTCTACACATTACAGCATTCTACAGTGTAAGCACAAAACATATCTGTTATTGCTATTTAGAAATAATTGGCTTTATACAAACCCTGTACGGTAAACATTAAGTGAAACTTATGTTGCCCATTATCACTCAGCCCTGATAGTACACAGTAGTGGTCCATTATTACTTATTAGAGGAAGTAAATATATGTTATGCAGTTGGCATGATAATTGCTTTGATTATCAAATTAAGTGTATTTACATACACTCTGTGTTCATGCAAAGGTTTAACAGCATACTGTTGTAAAAGAGGGACGCAAAAAAGCATGTACAATATAATAGTCACCGCATGCATCGTAGTATCGTGATATTATATTGTGAGCCACGTGTATTGTGTATTATATTGCATAGAATCGTGACAGACCCTGTGTTAGCTAGTCCAGGTATACAGGATGTGTGACTCTTCAGTGTTGTTTGTAAACAATGAATTATTTTTCAAAACATAGGCAATTGTCAAGTTGATGGCTAGTGGTCAGAAAGATGTGTACACACACATATGTAAACAGAGTGTACAAGATTAGGCAAGTTTCGGTTCAATAGTTGTGGCTAACAGGGAGCATGTCCAGTGAAGTGCAGCCCCGCTCCCTGTTCATCAGTGTTACAGTACGCATGTACATCGATTTCAAACCTAGGTTAGCAAACTACATCACAAAAAAAAACAGCTCACGTTCCATGTTTAATTTTGACTGTCCCCTCCTGTGAGACAGGATAGAGACGTAGTTAGTCACTCCTGACAGCAGCCAAACGGTACCCCATAGTAAACATTAGTCATCACTTCCTCCGCTACCACAAACCAGGTTTGCCGGTATCGACAACACACAGCGGCTCCGCGCTTACTGTTCACCGATGCTGTCCAGCTCAGGACAAAACAAATGCAAATGTCCTTGTGTGGTGAAACAGAAAGGACGGACCCGGCTAGACCAGCGTCACTGGTCTGCAAGGCCCCGTCGCCCCGTTCAACACCACTACAGAGCGCATTAGCTTGGGCAGGCTAAAACCACTACCCTTTTAGCTTCGCACGATACATGAAGTATCACTACAGAGGCTAAGCGTTTAGCATGCAGTCCACTAGATCTTGACAGCCAGATCCGCTCTGCACATAACATCCACACACAATACACCACAACAGAACTATAATCAGTTTCTGGTCGGCTTTCATCCACTTTAGCCAATGCTAGTCCGATGATAGCCCAGTGCTACGGAGGAAGCTAACGTCTGCTATAGCTACATCGGCTGTTGTTTTCCCTAGGACACTGCACTCGAAAATTAGCGCCCGTCTGGCCTCGGCATTCCCGCTTACCTCGGACTAAATATCCCTCCTTCTACTGCAGAGAAACTGGCAAAAGTGTGAAGCGTTGTCCGGCAATGGATTCCTCTTTTTTGACGTTCATTAGTGTGTCGGTTTCTTGTGCTGTGCTACAGCTCTTGAAACACAGACGCCAGTGTTAAGTACCAGCCGCTCTGGAGCGCGCACAGTTGTTCAACTCGCGGGGGCGCGCTCTGCACGAGCCATGAAGCTGCTACATTCAATGCCTGCATTTTGGTTTTAACATATGCATTGTAATAATAAACTACTCTTGTAATGTATACAAATATGCAATAGAAATACAGATTATAACGGTTTTAGGTTTTTCAAAACACTGGCTAATGTATTTAACACAAAAATTTAACAGTATTCAAAGATTTGTTTTTTTTAGATGAGGTATTATTTGTTATAGGTCATGACAATCAGACTTGGTAGTATAGTTACTCAATGATGCAATTGCATGAGATTAAAGATTAAGTGGTCGTGTGCCTGCTTCCATATAATCTGGACATAAGGCATTTCCTTCACCCAAACAGAAAGGGGGGTATGTGGGAGGGGCTAAAGATTACACAGAGCCTGCACAGGCACAGAGAAGAGAGCAGGCTTGGTTATGTAAGTGCATTGTCCCAGCAGGCTAGCAGTAGCAGTCGAATGCACAGGACACTAAGGTTCAGGCAACAGCAAGAGACCGCACTCTGAAAATGTAATCCCATTGTTTATGGGATGTAAGTGAGTCCTTATTCACACACTTCAGTAACCTCCGAGAAACAACAGTCTGTTGTATCCCGCACTTCCAGCATGCCACAAACATTATTATGAAATACGATGTACATGATGTTGAGAGTGGTATGCAGTAGAGAGACAGCATCATTGACAGGTCAAAGAGCCAGTGGTATCATCGGAGATGATAATGTTAGGGTTCTTCTGGGAAATGACAAGAGTCACATGTTCCTAAGTGTAATTCATACAGTGGAATCAATCATCCTAATAATGTGCATTTGATTAAATTTGCATTTGAATGCAGAGTTGGGTGTGGAGGTATACAGTAGCTAGTATTTGGCTTCTTTCTATAATACTGTGCTTTTTTTTTTTTTTTTTTTTTTTTTTTTTTTTTTATCTACGAAGGTTTGAACTTTGAGAGTGTTTAAAAATGAGAGAAATGTGAGAAAATGTTAAAGCTTGTCTAACGGTGCGACCCTATAATTGGTCCGGGTTACCGGGGACTGTTATTGCCGATGCACAGGTGCCACTATGTGACTGCAGACTATCTCCCAGTCCCATTTCAGCACGAAGGCGGAGGAGCACCCTTCGTTGGCCGAGCACTTTGAACAGCACTTCGAAGTGTACTTTGAAACTGTGCATGAGGCGAATTGGGACACGGCCAATGACCCACAAATAACGGTGCGACCCTGTAATTGGTCCGGGTTACCGGGGACTGTTATTGCACAGGTGTCACTATGTGACCGCAGACACAGGAGGCTGCACTGAGCTCTTTACTTTTCTTTTATCCCACCACATAACCATCACTTTGATTTATTTTGTCAGAGAGAGACCTCATATGAACTCTCTAAGTGCCATTGATGTGCGTGTGTAAATATATGAATATATTTATGTACATTTATATATGTGTAATATCCCGCTGAACAGCAACTTAAAAACACTTTTTTTGTGTTGTGAACGCAACGCGCTCGGACGAATGTCCGCGTGTGCTCAATAGAAACGAGGCACCAGGCACAGAAGAAAACACTCCATGGCATCGCTGCTGTAACTTTCACTCATTGAGAAATGTTTCTCTGCATCAAACCGATGTCCCGCCCTGAGAGCCATATACCCCACCGTGATTGGTAGGTTCGTTCAGCTCCGCACACAACACTGTAAAGTGCCACACATGTCAAAGTCGAGGGCCGCATTAACATTAAACTTTCATATTAAGGCGGGGGCCGCAAACTACTGGCCCGAGGGCCGCAATTGGCCCGCGGGCCGCGAGTCTGAGACCCCTGTTCTAAAGCAAGATTGTGTCAAGCATTACTTTTACTATTATGACCAGTATTGGGAATAACAGAGTTAAACTATAACAGCGTTATTAACGGCGTAGTTTTTTCACTAACGGAGTAATTTAACTAATTACTTTTCCCAGCGTCCCAACGCCGTTACCGTTACTGACAGTAAAATGTGGCGCGTTACTATTAATTCAGTTCACTCTGCTCTTCATCAGAGCATCTCTCAGCCAAGGGAGCTGTAACGCTGTTGTGTTTCTTTGCTGAAAGAGGAGGCTCAGGCTTGTTTGAGATGAGCGAGGCGGGCGCAGATAATCTCCTGAGAGCGAGGCCAACGCAGGCCGTGTCTCAATGAACCAAAGTGCCGCTCGAACGGCGCATTTAAGTCGGGCAGTACTTCGACCCGCACTTCGAACAGCACATGGAATGGTGCATTTGGCGAATTGGGACATGGCCGCAATTTTTGAGCAAGGCGAGAGCTGCAGCTCTCCACCGACTGCGGCCGCCTGCATGGACTACAAACGCTTAATGCATGATGGTAAATGATGTCCTGTCCACACGTGCATTGACAGCTGATTGGATCCTAGTTGAGTTTTGATCAGAAACGTGATGCCCTGACGCTCTGTATGCTCTACATTTGATATGGACATATGTTTTAAATGTGACTGAAAGTGTCCAGGCTGTTGTCAGATATGGATCACTTGTAAACAAATACAATATAATTACAATCTGTTAAAGTGAAATAAATGTTAAAGGTTCACATCTGTATGTTTCTTTTGTTTTAACCAAGTAAGTAACGGCATAGTTACTTTGCCTAGTAACTAGTTACTTCTCCCAAAAAGTAACTGAGATGGTAACTCAGTTACTTTTTGGGAGAAGTAACTTGTAACTATAACTAATTACATTTTTGAAGTAAGATTCCCAACACTGATTATGACACAATGTAAAGCCAAGTCGCACAGACCCTTGAACTTTAGTACTGTTGCAGTAAGGAATAATTTTGACCTTCTCATAAAGGATCATGTACAGAAACAAAATGCATCATGATTGTATTTATTTATTTAAAATATGTTTGAAATCTCAAAATGTAAATAGTTGAGGATATAATGAGCATTTTTACACATGGGAACATGTTCCTGGAGCTCTGGACAGTCAGAACTTGACCATGACTGAATCCAAACAAGGATCCAGCAGTCACATGTGCGTGAGTTGGATAGTGTATAAAAGTGAAGCCTTGCTGTGAAGGAGGTCAGATAGTAAAGAGAAGAATGCATGAGAGGGAGAAAGGGAAAAGAAGAGAAGGAAGGAAGTGGGGAGATCCAGACCCAAATGTTAAGCTCTGATACGACAGCAGAAAGGGAATTAGAGTGTAGTGGGAAAAACAAAACACTGACATAATTGATAGCTGAAATATTAAATCCCTCAGGAGTTATAGGTCTAGTTGGATCAGAGGTAGCCAGACTTTTTTCTTATTGAGGGCCACATCTCAAAACATATTTGAAGCAGAAGGCCACAGTTCGGTTATCGGTGCAGTGCTTCTTACACAGCTTTGACAGAACCGCTGTGTATTATTAAGGTTTGAAACACATTCATTTTAGGTCTGTATCACACTGCAATGTGATGATTGAGGATATAGTGATAGAAATAGTTGAATTTGCTGTAAAAAAGTACTGCTTATGATCAATTGGGCCGGTTCAGCAGGAGGCCTGAGGGCCGATAAAAACTGGTCTGAGGGCCGCATTTGGCCCCCGGGCCATAGTTTGGACACCCCTGAGTTAGCCTAAAGGTTTCTCCAGTATTTCTGTGGCAGCTTTAGGCACAGTCTCAGGGTGAGCTGTGGGGCTTTTGTTGGTGGTGCGGGAGAGGTGGAGCCAGATGCTAAGCTTTTTCTAAGCCATGTTTTGGGAATTATATGAAAAATTAACAGTCAATTTTGTTCAATATTATTTTATTCCTGTCATCAACCTATTTGGCCACAATGCCTCAATTTAAGAATAAAACTGAATACAAACCCCCCCCCCAAAAAAACAAAAACATAAAACAGAGAGTGGGGTGCCAGTGGCAACAATGTTGTGTCCTTAGGCAAGGCACTTCACCTACATTGCCTACTATGAAAGTGGTGTGTGTAAGTGTTGGTCAGAAGGGAGGGGTGGCATAGGTTGGCAGCCTTGCTTTCCACAGTCTGCCCCACGGTAGCTGTGGCTACAGGAGTGGCTTACCGCCACTGAGTGTGGAGTGAATGAATTATGCAATGTAAAGCACTTTGGGTGTCTTGAAAGCCACAATATAAATCCAATGCATTATTATGCACTTAGTAGCACACATGAACAAACAAAAACGATCTCACTGCTCAGTCACCGCTTTGTCCATCGCAGTGCCCCTCCCCAACATCATCTTCTTCCACATTTTGTCCATCACTTGCATATTAGAAAAACCAAAGGGACAGATATTTACTTTTCCATCCAGATGATCTCTGCTACAGATAAAACTTTTTCAGTTGACCTGTAACAAACATACCATTTGTTACAAAAGTAACAACACTTTACACCCTTCACTACATGCACTTTAAATTGCACTTACATTTTAATAGCACACAGCACTGTGGACATTATTTGCACTATAAAAAATAAGACAATTGCAAACAAAGGATTTAAAAATGTTTATTTAACTTGTCTGTTCTTTTACTCAATTTTGGATCTTTAGGCACAATGGCACTTTAATTAAAGCAAAATTAAAGTTAACCGCTAATAATGAATTAAATTGGATATGTGCAGTATTACGGTGCAATGCTTGTTTAAGAAGTTTAACTATTTGTGTGTTGTGTAATTTGTAGTGTTTTAGTGAATAGTGTTTTAAGAATGTTTAACTTACCTCCTGTGTCCTCGTGTCCAGGTGTCCAAGGTGTCCCGGGTGAAATGAGTTCCCTTAAAAAGGTTCCAGGGTAGGACCAAGGCAGGGAATGTGTAGGGGAGGCATGTCAGGCATTTTAACAGGTTTATGGGTTTTAAGTATATTTGTAATTTGGGTTATAGGTTTATTTGGTTTCATGGAGGTTTAAGAGTTTTAACACCCTCTTTTAAATAACACTAGTTTGATCCAGCTAGTGGGACAGTATAAAAGACACCTGAAACCAACACACCATGTTCTGCTGGAGGAGACACTGCTCTTCAAACCTTCATTACAAGGCACTTGCATTTTGGTAAATATAGAAATAAAATTTGTGGACCACGCCTGTGCTGCTGTCTCCTGTTTCACATCCTACCGCTAAAGGCCAGCCTATGTTACATGACTGATATATTGGACCAATATTTGCACTGATCAGTTCATCGGTTATTAAAGGACCTATTTAACACTGTTTTCTGATCTGTTATAATGTTGTTTCCTCATCACAAAGATACCTGAAGTTGTGTTTTATTTCATTCACACATGTTTAACACACAAACCATCTATATTTAGGTTGAGTTATTTTCTCAAACAACTGTTCCACCTTGGGATGTCATATGGTAATACAAGAAGTACTGCACTGTGTTTTCAAGCACCATACACCTTCACTAGAATCATTTGGATGATTCAGCCCTGGAATTGTCAATCTTTACTGAACTAAAGGTAAAAAGCACTTGTAAACTCGAAAACTACCGCTTCATGACATCACAAGGTGGAACAGAGCATTTTGAGCTTTAGAGATGTAGACAGGCTAATAATAAATGATTACTCAAGCATGTGTGAATGGAACAAAACAACTCCAGGTATATTTCTGAGGAAATTACAACATTACAACATGGTTTCAAACTCGAAAGTGTCAATTTTGCGTAATAGAGGACCTTTAACCTTAAATCTCCAACATTGGCTGATATGTTGATTCAGTTGACTACCTGACTAAAGGAAAGACATTTAGTTTGATTTCATCACTTAAGGGTTGAGGCACTGCAGAAAATGTGATGGTAGTTCTTGTATGTGTTTGCAGCAAAATTAAAAGTTCGTCATAATTTGAGAAACATTATCAAAATCGGTCCTGGCGCCCATAAAATATCAGCCATCTGTTGCTCTGGTTTCTAAACAGTCAGTCATGAAAAACACAGTGGTCCATTTACAAATACCCATCTTAAGGAGCAGTGATACATTTTCATAAATAAATGTAATAAAAGACCCACACACTCTCTGATATACTCGCCATTATTTGCGAGTCCCATCTGTCACCTTCAAAATGCAACTGAGATCAATATCTTTCCCACATAGTTTTAAGACTTGTACTCTTGTTGTTTGGGCACATACTACTGAGTGGCAATGGGGGTAATATCAAAAATGGCTCTGCCAGATTTCTCAGCTTTAATTTTCCTTTTAAACAATCTCTCATCTCAAGATACTTCCTAAAGTGTTGTCTGGGATCCAGAATACACAGTTCCTCAATACTTTTCAATACTTTTGAGGTGAGAGAAATTTGATCTTGTTTGTAAATGATATGTGACAAATGAGTCCCTTTGTTTAGGAGACTGGTTTAGGCTAGTGTCTGTCAATATTTTTGTTATTTAGTTACTGTTTACTTTTAGTATGTAATAATAATAATATTCATCTGAATATAGTTGTGAAGAAAAGAAGCTGGAGTACTACAGTGCGCATGTACGGTAATAAAAAGAGGTTATGGCCTGTGTTTGTTCAACAACTCTGGTCAAAACACGTGCTGACAAATACACAGCATTCAGTGGTCCCCTTACATAATGTTGTTGTGATTTTTGAACACCTACAGTAGCCAGGTTCAAATCCTCCAATATCCAGTATCCAGGAAGCGACATATTACCTTTCAGTGTATCAGCAGCTTTTGTTTCAACTGGGGCATAGCACCAAATTGTGAGCCATAAACCACGGTGAACCCACAGCACATAGTATCCATTAGAAAAATCCACAATTACACATGTTGTGTGTAACTTTCCTAGCATTGGGCCTGGATAAATGAGCACCCTTTTGTCTGATACCCCTACATTGAATAGTTAATTCACTACTTGAAGTTCAACGTGACATCAGCTTTCATTTCTCATCAAAGACTTCAGCTGTTTAAAAAAAAATGTGTTTTGGAAGGTCAAGGGAGTATATTTTTTAACATACAAGAACTCAAACCCCAAAATAAACTCTATTTTTTGTTTTTGTTGTTGCGCCCTATTGGTATAAAAGTGTTTGGATTATCTTAAATATGCCCCATAGAGTAGTTAGAATGTTTACCTAAAAAATACACATCTAAAACATATTTTCAATTCTCTTGTTTCTTGCAAACTCCACCACATCAAATGCCACAAATAGCTGTAAAAACAGTACAGGTACAAATTAACTGAGAAATAACCTTGCATATAGTTGTCACCTCCCATGGAGGTATCTGGTCACACAGGAGGAGCTCAGAGGAGAGCCGCTCCTCCACGTCGAGAGGAGCCAGGTGAGGTGACTCGGACATCTGTTCAGGATGCAGTGACGTGTGGTCAGGTGAGGCAGGTGAGGCAGTGCCTCACCTGTCATCACAGAGAAAAATAAATGAAACAGTTATATTTATCCAATAATTTCTACTATAAAGTTATTTTCTATTTGCAATTTTATTCTTTTTTTTTTAACTCAAAATCACTGAATTTTTACATTTACTGTGGAAATCTTGAGAAGAGACGCACGGTGAGGCACAGGCCATTCGTGCCTCACCGCGGACTGACTGTGCTGTGTGCTAAGCTGCTGCTTTAACTCTTTAAGGGCTGAGCACATTATAGTGGCTGTGAAAAGGCACTGGTGAGGCACGCAGTTACCCTGCCTCATGTTAGAGGGCGCTCGTGAGCCCAGGGATTCTTGCAACTCCCGCAGAATAGGGGCCACAAACTACAATTTAGAGTTAGCAAGTTAACTTTAGCAATTCACTTTTTTCTTCATATCTAGCCCTACTTTTTAAATGGAGGAAGATTACATATTAAAGCTCAAGCTGTTTTCTAAACTGGACTTTCGGACGAAGCAGGAGGTTATAATTAAAGGACCGAGACCAACGCTAAAGGAGCTAAATGGTTTGCTCCAGACAACGGGACGAAAGACTCGCCCTTTTCAAACTGAGACGTACAAAATGGTACAAAATTCCACTGAAAATTGGGGAACCAGAATAAGGATAAAAAACAATACAAAACTTCTGAACTTCTATTTTGATTTTTTTTTTTATTCTAGCCCCAAGTCACTGAGAGAGAAACTGACCCGGGGCCAAATGTACTGACACCTGGTTTACATGTTTGTAAATCTGATTGTGACGACATCAGTGCCTCACCAGCCATGAACCTCACCGCACGTCACTGTCAGGATACCCCATGGACACCTCGCTCAGGAGGTCTTCCGGGCCTGGGAGGAGGCTCCGGGGAAGACCCAGAACACGCTGGAGGGACTATGTCTCTCAGCTGTCCTGGAAACGCCTTGGGGTCCCACCGGAGGAGCTGGAGCATGTGTCTGTGGTGAGGGAAGTCTGGGAGTCCCTGCTGCTGACTGCTGCCCCCGCAACCCTGCCCCGGATAAGCAGAAGAAAATGGATGGCTAATTCTCACCACTGTTTCTTATGGGAGTAGGGGAGGATCAATTTCTCCCATTGATTAAAAAAAATATATATATATACTGTTTTGTTTTTTTTTGGGTTTTTTTTTGTTTTAAATAAAACTGACACAAACAGTTAATATTTTACAGTTTACAAAATGATGTACTAACATTACAAAAATGTACCGTAATGTACTGAAAATGTTTTATATATATAATCAAACGTGGCATATACCAAGGAGACTGTCCCCACTGCTCTTCAATAGGTATCACACTGAGCGAGGCAGCGACTGGCCTGAAAAATAAAATCGCCTGAATGAACACAAGGCAACCCTGATGCCAGTTACAGAGACTATGTGAAGTACCATCTGAAAGTCTCCTAGAAGATGTGAATACTGCATCGAGAGTGATCCCTACCTCAAGCATTACAGAAATCAATGAGCTGTTATACACTTCAGCAACAGTCATCCTAGAAATGCTTGGCTAGCGGAGAGAAGTGAGCCAACTATCAGAGGCCCAGAGAGGTACAATGAAAAAACAATTACCCAAGAGGTACAGCTAGATGCCCATACCTGAAGCACTGGAAACTGCCAAGCAAAGGCTCCAAGCGTTGGCCAGCCACCTGAAGAGGTACACATGAGATAATGAAGCCAGATGAATAAATCATCATCATCAACACCAGTGGTGTGTACACTCAAGGGCAGGGTAATAACACCAGAGTAGACCCACCGAGGCTGGAAACCGAACAGTACTGGAAAGGTATATGGGAGAATCCAGTCACCATGACAGTGGCAGATATCCAGGAAAGGGTCTCAGGTATGAAAAGCTGGGCCGCACCAGGCCCTAAAGAAACTCACTGCTCTCCATGAGCGCCTGGCAGCACAAATGAACCAACTCACCCTGAATGGCTAACCGAAGGGCGTACAATCCTCATCCAGAAGGATCCCTCAAAGGGTACAGTCCCATCCAACTATCAGCCAATAACCTGTCCCTTCAAAACATAAAAGCTGGTGTCAGGCATCATCACGGCTAAGATAAGTGGGCGCATCGATCAATACATGAGCACAGTACAGAAGGGCATCGGCAAAGATACCAGGGGAGCCAAACACCAGGTAGACTGAACTGTCGCCCGAGACTGCAGAACCCATGAGACCAACCTCTGCACTATTACAAGAAAGCCTACGGCCACATGGGTCACTGAATGCCTGGAGCTGTACAACGTCAACAACTCTAAAAGCCTTCATTGCAAACTCAATGAGGTTGTTGAAAACCACCCAAGAGGCCAATGGAAAGCCACTCACACAAGTAACCATCAAATGTGGCATATACCAAGGAGATGCACTATACCCACTGCTGTTCTGCACAGGTCTGAACCCCCTCAGCCAAATCATCAACAGCACTATGGCTATGGATACCGACTCAGGAATGGGGCCACCGTCAGTCACCTCCTCTACATGGATGACATCAAGCTGTACGCTAAGAATGAGCGAGACATCGACTCACTGATCCACACCACCAGGATCTATAGCACAGGCATTAGAATGTCATTCGGGCTTGAGAAGTGTAATGACAAAGAGAGGGAAGGTAGTCCACACAGAAGGGGTCTCACTCTGAGAAGGAACAATAGCAGACATTGAGGACAGTTACAAGTACTGTGGTATTCTACAAGCAAACGGCGACCTTGAAAAGGAAACAAGGAAATCAGCCAAATGCTCCAACGAGTTAGGCAAGTCCTAAGGAGTCAGCTCAATGGCAAGAACAAGACCCAGGGAATAAACAGCTACACCCTGACAGTAATCAAATACCCAGCAGGAATCATAAGCTGGCCAAAGGAGGAGACCAGACGTTAAGACGTGAAGCTTCTCTCCATGTATGCCCATCCAAAATCCAGCACCCTGAGACTGTACGCAAGTGTGAGAGCCACTGTGCAGAATGAAACATCCAAGATCCAGAAGTACATCAAGGACAGTGGCCCAACAGATGACATGCTCAGTGAACGTCTCACACAGTGGAGTGCAGAGGAAGAGGTGCTGGAGGTACCATGTAATCGCCTGGATAGCAACCTTAGCGGTTTTGAGGAGGAACAGAGCAGAGCTGAAATGATTTGTCCAGTGCAGACCCAAGTGCATTTATTTCCAACACCAAAGAATATTTACAAAAATAACAGCAACATTTAAAATCAAGCGCAGGTAATTGCCAGCAAATCCATTAATATTGTTAAAAGTTATCTTTAGCAAAACAGGGTTATTCTTTATTCAGTCAAATATGTTATAAAACAAATACAGCTCTATATTAATTTATCAGCATTAGCTATAGAAAACAAAGTAGATATAAAAAGCTAAAATATTTGAACACCCCTCCTACTCAGCACACAGTTGTCTGCAACGGAAACTTCTTAAGGTGCTCTGATTGCTGGAGACTCATTCGGCCGGAACACCTAAGATGGCAAATAACATTGGTAAGTAGAAATTCAAACAATTAAATTACAATCAATCAGTTAGCCGATGCACTCAATCATGTCTTTTGTTACAAGCCAACTTTAACTGAACAACCATTTCAATTAATTAATCAACATTTTAAACTTCTTTGCGTATGGTCATTTTTACCTGTTAGCTTGAAGTTTAGGCCTATGTAATTGGACTAGCTACATTACATAGCATTATGGGAGGACAAGCTCCTGCATGGGATGCGGAACATAACTGAAGTGGCTAATATCAACAAATCCTACCAATGAGTTGAGAGAGCTGGTCTGAAGGACAGCACAGAGGCACTCATCCTGGCTGCACAGGAACAGGCCTTGAGCACTAGAGCGATAGAGGCCCAGAGCTACCTCATCAGACAAGATCCAAAGTGTAGGCCACATGTGTCAAACTCAAAGCCCACAGGCCAAATGAGGCCCACCATTTCATTTTATGTGGCCCACAACAAGGTCAATTAAAAGGTATTTTACATCTATGGAAATACATTTGCAATATTTGTAAATTGAATAAGTAATAAATACAGAAAGTTTATGAACAAGTAAAAAAAAATAGTTGCATTTGTTTTACATTACATCTGGCCCTTTGAGAGCGACCCGTTTCCTGATGTGGCCCTCTGTGAAAATGTGTATGACACCTCAGGCCACTAAGACAATCCAGCACATAACTGCTGGGTGTAAGATGCTGGCAGGGAAAGCATACATGGAGCGGCATAACCAAGTGGTGGGCATAGTATACAGAAACATCTGTGCAGAGTACGGACTGGAGACCCAAAGTTCAAGGTGGGAAACACCTCCAAAGGTAGTGGCTATCAGTCTGTATCTGGAAGTCCTGTGGGACTTTCAGATACAGACTGACAGAATGGTGATGGCGAACCAACCAGACATAGTGGTGGTGGATAAACAACAGAGCAAAGCCTTTATGGTGAACACTGCAGTACCAAGTGATGGGAATATCAGGAAAAAGGAACATGAGAAACTAGAGAAATACCAGGGGCTCAAAGAAGAGCTGGAGAAGGCCTGGAAGATGAAGGCCTCAGTGGTGCCCATTATCATCGGTCAGTCGCTGCAGCAGATCCCAGGAAAAACATCAGACATCTCAGTCCAGAAAAGTGCAGTACTAGGAACAGCAAAGATACTGCGCAGAACCCTCAAGCTCCCGCGCCTCTACACACACACACACACACACACACACACACACACACACACACACACACACACACACACACACACACACACACACACACACACACACACACACACACACACACAATTGTATATATATAACTTCCAGATACAGATTGACAGAATGGTCAGTCTGTATGCCGGAAATACAGGGGGCCTCAAAGAAGAGCTGGAGAAGGCCTGGAAGGTGAAGGCATCGGTGGTGCCTGTGGTCATTGGAGCACTCGGGGCAGTGACCCCCAAATAAGAGGAGTAGCTACAGCAGATCCCAGGAAAAACATCAGACATCTCAGTCCAGAAAAGTGCAATACTAGGAACAGCAAAGATACTGCGCAGAACCCTCAAGCTCCCAGGTCTCTGGTAGAGGCCCCGAGTGTGGAAAAGAGTGGATGAGATCACCTGTGGAGGGTGAGGAGATATTTATATATATATATACATGTAAAGATAGATATATGATACTCATTTTGTGATTTATAACTGACTGAAAGACACTAAAAATAGTGTTCCAAACTTCCAAAGAAATAATGGGTGGCTCTGGCTCAACTACTTACCCAGTGACTCAGCTTACCCCAGCCTCAGATATTCATGGATTTCTACTTTCTGTTGACATTCAAAGGTAAAATGTTTTGTTTAAAATTGCTAATTGCTATGACAAATAATTCTAAAACCTATGGATATTGAAAAGTGTGTTGTCCCCTATTTAATTCTGTAAGATCGCAATTATCAGATCTAAATTAAAGATTTAATTATAGGAGAAAAGTCCAAAGTTAGTTAAAGTAGCATTATACCAGTAGAGGCAATGTTAAATTCAATCAGACCTAGTTTAGGGTTAAATGGCAGTGCTGTGGCACAGTATAGCCTCCCCCTATAGCAGTCTGACCACAGTGGGGAACATAATGACTTATTCAGAGGCACCAATTCCTAGTTCCTAGCCTAGTAATAGGCTCAGGTGGGCATACAGCAATAGTTACTCGAGCACAAAGTTGTACATTTCCGGTGGAAAGGCCTACATGCATTATGACAGATGAAGACACTCACAATTGGGACCATAACTTAATTGCCATAGTGTTACTGAACAGCATGGGGATATAAGCTTAAAGCAGGGGTGTCCAAACTATGGCCCGGGGGCCAAATGCGGCCCTCAGGCCTCCTGCTGAACCGCCCCAGTTGATCATAAGCAGTACTTTTAACAGCAAATTAAATTATTGCTATCACTATATCCTCAAACATCACATTACATTGTGATACAGACCTAAAATTAATGTGTTTCAAACCTTAATAATACACAGCGGTTCTGTCAAAGCTGTGTATAAAACACCACACTGCATTGATCACTGGTCTGTGGCCCTCCGCCTCAAATATGTTTTGAGATGTTGACCTCAATAAAAAAAAAGTTTGGGCACCTCTGGCTTAAACCAATGTACATTTTGAGATAAACACTGACCCCTAGTGGATAATTTGCACAAATGTATTTTTAAAACCCAGAGAAAAATGCATTTGCAGAATCAAGTGCTAAGCCTATTTATAATAATGAATAATATTCATTTACCAAGGACACTGTTTAATTTAAATCCAACTAATACCATAAAGACATAAGACATAAATGATTGTTTATGGGGACTGGTGTATTTGTGTAATATTTTCACAACCATAAAACCTTATGTGCACTGAGGCTCAAAGCTCATATTTACAAAACAGAAAGATATACATAAAGTAATGAAATTAAGAATCCTTCATTTATATTTAACAACAGAGCAAGAGCGAACGAACTTGTTCAGCACTGTAAAGGTTTTTGTGCAGACTTTTTACAATGGTTCTAAGTGTTTTATACTACAAAACTGAGATATACATATTATATGCCATCCACGTTCAGGGAGACAGAAAAAATAACACTGAAGACAGATTCCACTGAAAACTACTGTCTATGTTGGCATTTTCTGAACAAAGAAACCTGTAGTGTTTCATGGCACCCACTGCCAGATCAAAAATCTGGATGGAGACACAAGAACAACCCAGAACTAAAATAAAAATGTACCAACGCCATGCTAATTAGAAAGTCTTACGTAAAATTGTACCACTGGCTGGAATAAAAAAAAAAACAACAAATAATTTTTTGAACTGTTAACAAAAGATAGACTACAACTTAATGATGTAATTTAAGTGTGCTAGTATCTTTCAAAGTTGTATTTCCATCATGAATATATTGGGGGATCTGTTAAAATGTAATTATTGACATTACTGAGATTAAAGCGTTTTTCTCAATTGGACCTGTTCTAAACAAGGTGACTGCTGGTTCCACATTCATTCTGTGTTTATTTTACTCCCTTGCATTGGTTACATGTTGTTTTTTTTTGTTTTGTTTTAGTTTTTATTTTAAACCAGTGTAACACTACTAACAAGTTTCAACAAAAAAAGGAAAGTGTCTCTGCCCCCATTTTAGCTTGTAGCAGCTCCTTTTATACCATTCTTTGTAAATAATAATTACAAATCTCCTTGTGGCTGCCGATAAAAATAAATAAGTTTAATAATGAGGTGTGAACATTCAGCCCAACAGCAGTCCAGATAGTGCATTCAGGTCCCTCATGTAAGGGTTGTCACTGAGGATGCGGTCAATGCGATGCTTTTGGTCAGGAAAGATGTCATAGAGTTTCTTCTTAAGCTCTGATGTCTCTCCTGGAGAGCGCTGGGGAGGAGGAGAAGGTGAGGGGGAAGGCGAGCGGCGTGGTGGATGCCACTCCGGGGATCCCGAGTGGGACCAGTGGGCATTGGGGTGTGAGAGTGCAGTGTGGGGAAAGGGGGGAATGGAAACGGAGGGATGAGTGGAGTGCAGCCCTGGAGCATACACTGCCTGCTGCTGATTTGAGCTGGACCGCAGGTCTGGAGGTCTCAGAGGAGGAGGGGTCATAGGGAGCCTCCTGAAGGAAGACATAACTTTAGTGAAAGGGTGAATTGGGAATTCTATAGACACTGGTGAGTGTATGTGACAGTGAATGAATTAAAGCCTCAGATAAGATAACAGATTTTTCAGGGATTACTGATGTGGACGACTAGTCCAAAAAAACGGGCAGAGCCGTCCCCCTGCTCTGAGTGCTCAGAGTGAGGCGGAATGAGAGAAACAGTACTGTGGTACACTTAAAGCTTTTATAATAGCCATAATAATAAAGGTCATTTTCTAAAACAAACCTGGTATCTTTGCGCAGGAATTCATCTATGTGAGGCCCTTTTCTTCCAAGTGGATCATCTGGAATCATAAAGTGGTCCTCTACAAATGTAAACTGAAGCAACCTAGAAATAAATAAAATTAACCATTGTTAACTGCAGAGGTATGAGAGGTATTGTGCGAATGAGTGAAACAAACCTCTCCTGAATAATCCAGCGCCAGGTTTCTGAGGTTTTAACAAAGTCCCTCAGGTTGTCATTGGTTACAATAATGCCATCAGTCTTTTCAGCGAGATGCAGCAAGAACCTGATAAACAAAAACCTTTTAAAATAGACACTGAGTATGGTGTAGTAATGGTATATAGAAGTAACAGCTTGTCCACTATGTCACAAGACATTGGTATCATAATGAGTCACTCACAGATGGAAGTGTGAGTGTTACAATACACTGATGGTAACCAAGCTATTCTGGGTTTTCCTGACTATGTGTTCACATGACATCTTTCCATTAAGCTACTATAGAGACCCAGGGGGTTTGAGGCGGAAATTGGCGAGAGTTTGAATGCAGATGGACAGTGTGTTCCTGTTTTTTTTTCTTTTTTCTAGTATTTAGTTATAATCTTAGATACACAGATATTATAATGTTACTTTTAAAGTGCAATATTGTTGAAATTATATAGAACTAAACAGTCTATGTATAGAACTGCAACATCACTATAAAACCACACACCAGACCATGCTGATGTCACCTGTAGCTGCAGCTCACAGTGGCAAGCAGTGGATTTTAAAATATTTTGCTTGCTTTATATTTGTAAACAAATCCAAGAGTGTGTATATATAATATTTGAGATTAGACTGAAATCTAAAAACAAACAAATAAACAAATTCAAGAATCAACATTTCAATACATGTCTGAAGTCTAAACTGATTTTTTCAATAAAAGAATAGATATGTTCTTAGCAGAGGACATTTTATTATCCAAATAATGATATCATTTGTGATCCGATAACTGTGCCTGCTCCAACTCAATTGCGGTTTGGATTTGATGGTGCCCTAATGGATAATAGCTTTTAAAAGTTATTTGTGTTTATAATAAAGGAGACAAATAATGGAAAAAGATGTGCAAGGAGTTATGCAGGTATGTACCATAGACTATATATAAATGGACATAGCTAACCTGCTAGTCGCTGCATTCCAAATAGGAAATGAGCATGGGCATGCTTCCTCAACTGTGGCTCCAAATCACTTTACATTGAGAAACTGTCACCCTTCTCTCTGTAAATGCTGCAGCCAGCCTCTGCTCATAGTGACCACCTCTACATGATCCTGGTGTTTTTAATTTGCCAGTTTGTCCATAAATGAAGAAATTATATAAAAATATAAATAAATATAAATTATTATTTTAATATTTTATAATCTTATTTTATCAATAAGATTGATAAGGTTGCTGAGCAGCAGTGCAGGCAGGAAGGGCTGTTGCCTTATTGCATTGGTTCTTTGGTTGCTATGATACTCGCAGTCAGAGCTCGGCTCCAAATTTGCTAGTCTCAATAAGCTTCAGTTGACTGAAGTCAAATGGTATGGGTGATGTCACACTCACTTAGTCCACTTCTTTATACAGTCTATGCTCTATACAATGTTTATTATTCTTTAGTACTACAAGCTATAGTTTTTTGCCTCACATACCTATCATCGTGAGAGGCTATTCTTTGTCCACAGACCTCTCTGGAGGGAGTGAATGACAGCAAACGGAGATCTTCGAGCTGGTTCAGAAAATGTTGCTCTGGAACAAAGATTATTAAGAGTTTATGATAATAAAAAGCTGTGAAAACATGATTGTGGGATGTGTTCTGTACCTGTTGTGAGGCGGTCTCTTTTCTGTCTCCACTGAGGCACAAACACGGTGATCTCCCGGTGGCCTCGCCGCCAGAACACCTCCACGGCCAACGCTATGCCCCGACAGGAGAAGAACCGGTTAAGGCCGTGGCTGCACACAGCACACATGATGGAACATGGAAAAAAAAAGACCATAAAAAGGAGATTTGAAATTTTCAAATACACAAGAGTTACATGGGTCCGCATAAAAGATGTAATGTTGAAGTTGTTAAGAGCTACTAACATCCAGATAAAAAGGAATAGGATAAGAATTAATGCATCCATTAAAGCACCTATTTTTACAGTCACTGTCATAACACGACAGATTGTCGGCAACACTGGCCTATACACGCTTGTTGCCTGCTCTAATCAAGCAACAATGTAACAGGACAATATAAGACACAAAAATCCAAAACTACCTGATAGCATAAACCAAAAGAAGTTAAAATTGGGCATAAAACAGCACACAAAGGCAACAATAAAATGCAAATAATTTAATGGATGCCCATTAAATTATTTGCATTTTATAGTGAGGTCTCAACAATAAAAGAGGCTCACATAAGAAGTCCAAGTGCAGGGGAAAAAATAATTACAATGCAAATTTACATGAATACATAACATGGTCACAACCACAATGCAGGGAAGTTCCACTAATCACGTAGGATAGCAATTACTTTATGATTATTTTAGAAGTCAACTAGCCAGCGGTGATTATTTTTCCTTTAGTGAGCTAGCCAAATAATTATTTCTATTCTATTGTGCAATGGAGATTTCTAAACTAAAATTAGCCTATTGTCAAAGTGGATGGACAATATTTAGAATCACTACAGTTATTTCAATCAGTCGTTGAAAGCCAACTACCAAGGACACCTGTATACTGAGTGACCAAGAAAAGAGTGAAAGTGAAATTCAAAATTGTTTTTATATATGATAATGATCTCTTGACAAAAGTATTATTAACATAATTACTACAATTAACAATCATTTTGTGCTAAACACTTACATGTTTTGGAACAGTTTTTTGTTTTGTTATGCATCACTGATGATAATGATTAGAGGATCAATCGATACGGGTTTTTTAATGGCTGATGCTGATACTGATACTGTTATAACTGTACTGCCAATATTTTTGGGCCGATAAAGTTTATTAGAATACTGCCTTCCTCATTTCATATTCTCTAGGCATCAGTTTTTTCCCAAACAAAATACTGGCCTCTGCTGGAGATGTGAGGTCGATAGCCAATGCACTAAAATATGTGGATTACATGTGTTGCTCCCACACATCAGTCAGAACTATGACCTTGAGCACCTAAACCCATAAGCTCAACAGCTTGTAAAATGTTTGGTAAAATCAGTCAGTCTAAATGTACTTAGTGTTTTCAACCCATCTGAATGGGAAATTGCACAACATATTGAGGTGTCCCCATCAACATTCAAAATCTAGCTACTTAGGCTAACTGGCAATGATTTCTACCCACACTGTACAATCTGGAGTGAATAACAAGCAGCAAAATACAGTTGGCCAACTGTATGAATAGCATGAGGTGCGTATTTAAATATACTTTCACTTCTCAAAGGCTTTCCCAAAAAAGAGCCACAGCAGTGCAAGAGTCTTGTGATTGATTTGCATATGTTCAGTTCAGTGTTGTTTCAGTGTGCAGACTCACGCCATTGCCACATTGCTGCCGTCAATGATGATGTGTCTCAGACCAGGCCGCCCGGGTTCATTTGGCAGTGTCAGAGTATAGGGAGTTCTCAGAGACTGGTGGAAGCGAGCTAAACCAGTGACAGGGGGCACTGGGGGCTCACTGGCTGGAGGCAGTCGAGCACCATTGAAACCAGCATGGCCAATTGTTTGACAAGATGATGCTGGAGGTCGGTTAATGGCCTGAGCAGACTAAAAACAGGAAATTAAAATATATTTCTAGTAACAACCTTTAAAAGGTGCTCTAGAAATAGAAATACTTACACTTTGAATTGAAGACATGGAGCTGGTGGCTGTTAGCCACTGAGGTGTACTCCGCAATGCGGTCACTGTCTCCAGTTTAACTGATCCCCCCAAAGTCTTTGTCCCACCCTTGGATAAGTAGTCCTTCTGAGTAACTCCACTTACACCACGGGCCACGTACTCTGTTCTGGAGTCCTGATGGCTCACAGCCAACATGGGACATGTTCTGTTATCGCCTGTTTTGCTTTCTTTGGGGATGACTTCGTTTTCACCTTCATTATCATCGTCATCGTCAATTGTGATGACTTCATAGTTTCCTGATCCTCCTTGAGCACTAGAGCTCCTCTTGATTGCAACAATCTGAAAGGTTCACATGGTTATTCTGTATTCATTATGAGCATCCCCTAAAAGACAAAAAGGTAGTTTGTACATACCTGCTGGGTGCTGGTCTCACTGTGACTGCACTGTCTTCGGTGGCCGAGGCCATTACTACTTCCTGCTTGCTGGTTTGGTCGAATGTTTTCTTTTGCTTTGCCTGAATCCACCAGTGTCCTGTTGTAGTCCCAGTCCTTCCCTCGGCACTGAGACATGTTACTGGATGAACACGAGGAAGATGATGGGGCGTCTGGAGAACGCAAAGAGTTTGTCACTCCTTTCAGTCGCTTGGTTTCTTCGTCAATCTTCTCCAGCAACACAAATGTATCTTCAGTTTGTCCCGCTTCTTGTCTGACAACACGCTCCACTACTTCTTGCTGGTATCCCATTGTTCTAAACAACATAAGGAAATATTATTATAAATTAATACATGCATATGTGTTGGCTACATATACTGTATCAAAACATTTATATCCCTTTCAAAAAAGCACAGAGATAGAAACCAAGAAGAGCTCTTGAATACTGTTCATAAAAGACAATATGTGCTGTAATTTTTACGGCGTCACCATTCTAGCTTCGCTCACTATTTCACTTCAGATAATACATTTTATTGTCCAAAAATTTAGATTTAATTCACCTAAAAAAATTGACTAAGCAGCGGAGGTTGGTTTCTGGACTGACTGCCTCTCCATCATCCAGGTTGGCCTCACTAGTGGTCATCATGATGGGGCCCACAGTGTTGGCTTTGGAGCAGAAGGTTGAGGATGCACAGGGGGTTTTGGATCGACAGCTGGCGCTGCCCCCTCTGCCTTCTCTATCCCGTCTTTCCCTCTCGCGAGCCCTTTCTGGCGAGTCCTCTCTACGCTCCAGAGAATATTGTCTCTTTGTGTCTCTAGTCTCACTTGCTGATGAGCGCCGCTTGTGGCTGGGTCGTGTACCATTTAGCAGAAGCACCTCAGGTCCCAGTCCTATTCCACCTCCTGCTTTGAGCCCTGCAGAGGGGCCATTAGTCCCCTTCTCATCAAAACTAGCATCCAGGATACGGTGGGAGAGCTCAGTCACAGGAGTGCTACTCTGAGATCGATCTTGTTCCACCTCTGCTATATTCTGGTTAGGTGCCTGTTTAAAAAAAAACAACAAAAACTAAAAAAACAATAAACAAAATCAAACATATTAATGTTAAATGTGGCACTGCACTTTAGGACTAACCACTGGAGATGTGCTAGAGCCAGTGGGGCTGTGTGCCAGGCCCAGGAGCTCCTCCTTCAGAGCGCTGGGGAGTAGCAGTAGCTCCATAGTGTACTTGTCATCCCTCTCCTCCACAAAGGACTTGAAAGCTCGCTTCAGTGCTGGTTCTCTGTCACTAGGTAAACTTGTTTTATCCTGAACCATATAATAAACATATTTTTATTTTTTAAGGTCATTTTGGTTTAGTATATTAAACACATAAACTAGTAAGTCACACCTGAAACAATGCTACAAACTGTTGAACCCGGCTCTGGGCCATCACCACAGGTTCTGCCTGGCCCAAGAGCCGCAGCCGCCCAAGCTCGGGTACCTGTACCTCCGCACTTGTGTCTCGTATGAGTCTGTCAAGGAAGAGGCCGCGAGCGCCCACAAAGATACAATGCATGTCCACAGGGTAACACTCTTCTTTTACGAGTTCTGGATCACACAGCCCTCGGATGTACTCCTGCCACACAGCCACAAGAATATATTATAAGGCTGGGGAAATTTATCACATTTGTTTTCCTCATATTGATCAATCATTAATTACAATGAACAGAAACAATACAGAATGCCATGTCAAAACAAAAAAAGTCCACTTTCTCCAAAGGGTGAACTCTGCTCCAAACCACTGTGGCTGTGATACATCTCATTTTCTTATTTAATTTATCTGTAAAGAACAGCACGTATTAATGAACATTAAAAAAGTGTAAATATGTAAAGATAATAGCCATTATGGCTAATTTCCATCTTCAGTCCCTCAGCAGCATGAAGTCAAACTGTTTACAGGACAGAGAAAAGAGCAGCAACAATCATACAAAAGCAAATATAACACACCAGCACACTCACTATGCACACAACACATACATGTACTTTCACATTGTATGTACTCTTTGTACACACCATTGTAGAACAGTTCATTTGAAGTTAGCTAAGAGTTAAACCATCAACCCCTCAATATAAAAAAGTATTAAAGTAATTTTGTTATACATGGTGATATATTTGACTCTTGAACAACATCATATCCACAGCATATCAATTAGAGATGAGTGAATCTCCATCTCGATAATCTTAAATCACACAGCTTTAGAAATATGGTACAGGGGGAGTAGGTCATTCTATACCACTTATGGCACACTGAAGGAATCTCCTGGTGAAGAGAAATGCTGAAGACTGGGCTGAAGGTGGGACCAAGAACTTCCTGGACATTTTTAGAGCATTAGTCTAAACCGAAATACTTGTTATAGTTTCAATGTAACATGACTCAACAAGGACTATACAAAAAAATAACCTATGTCAGACGTAAAATACAAATTGGGCGTGGTAGCTATAATGACATCACGAGTTAAACCCCAGCAGGGAGCGTGGCAATGTACACTGTCCTCAACTGTTTACTAGCATACAGTTACTAGGGTGTAGGGAAAACTTTTTTGCCCAGTGCTTGCTAGCTGATCAAGCAGCAACTAAAACTATATTGCGTGTAATTGTGAAAGCTGAGTATAACAGTTGATTAACGCTAGCGATCAACTTCAGCAGAGCGCAGTCTATGCTAATCAGTGACACTGACACACCTGTCCAGTGCAACAGAGTGACGACTGGTGCGGTATAGTTCTGTAAAATACATCACTCAACTTCTCTGTTTTGTATAACTTCTTACCTTAGCTTTCGACACACTGTCTCGATTTCCCAGGAGCTGGAGCCATATCTGCCGCGACGTTTTGCTTCCCGTGTGGTCCAACAAACCAATAATAGTGAATGCCACCTTAAAAACCTGTTCCACTCTCGGCTTCGCACATTTCAGCTCTTCCTCTTTGTCCTCCAGAACTGTAAACTCGTCCACTGTGTTGCCGTCTTGCATGGGTCTCCCAGGGCCGACAGGGAGCCTGCCACTGGGCTGCTCGTCGTACGTTAGCTCGGTGCCTCGTCTCAACCCGAGGAGGGGCCGCGTTGTTGACATCTTGTCTACAGCTTCCTCCTTCGCTTTATGAAGTTCGCTTTACATGTCCCACGTCTTAAAGATCGAGGGACCTAAATGGACTAACATTTTATATCTTAGGTGTACCTCAAGACTACAAGTAGCCTTTACAGTGCCTGGCGACATGGGCACAGGTAAAGCTAAACGGCTAGTAACGCGGAAGCCCCGAGTGACGTATCCGGAAAGTCCCACATGACGCCATCAAAACGCGACAGTTCAAATGTTTTGTCTATTTTGCTTCTCAAATCAAATTGTCACACATTGAAATTTGTAGTTTTTAGACAAGTTAACCAACTGTAATGCTTGAAGCTGTAGTTTTTAGCTTTTTTGTTTTGTTTGCATCGTGACTTTAAAGTCTTTTATATCCTGTAAATCACTTGCTTTGCTTGTTTTAATTCACAGTAATTATTATTATTAATAATAATAATAATAATAATAATAATAATAATAATAAAGATTAATCTACATTAGGACATGGTTAGAAATAAACTAATTTCAACAGAATATTGTTGTATTTTCCAATCACGTCCTGCAGGTGTCTTGTCACCTTGTCTTTTTCTCCGATGGTCTTTTCCAGGTCTTGACTCCTCTCCCCTTTAAGATTCTCCAGTGACGTGCGGTGAGGTTCATGGCTAGTGAGGCACTGATGTCGTCACAATCAGATTTACAAACATATAAACCAGGTGTCAGTACATTTGGCCCCGGGTCAGTTTCTCTCCCAGTGACTTGGGGCCAGAATAAAAAATAATTTCAAAATAAAAGTTCCGAAGTCCGTATGAAATAGCTCTAATAGTATAAAATAAAAAAAAAAACAAGCTGGTTTTGTATTGTTTTTTATCCTTATTCTGGCTCCCCAATTTTCAGTGGATTGAAGTAATTACATTTCATATCATTTTGTACGTCTCTGTTTGAAAAAAGCAAGTCTTTTGTCCCGTTGTCTGGAGCAAACCATTTTGCTCCTTTAGCGCTGGTCTCGGTTCTTTAATTATAACCTCCTGCTTTGACTGAAAGTCCAGTTTAGAAAACTGCTTGAGCTTTAATATGTAATCTTCCTCCATTTAAAAAGTAGGGCCAGACAAGAAGAAAAAAGTGAATTGCAAAAGTTGACTTGCTAAGTCTAAATTATAGTTTGCGGCCCCTGTTCTGCGAGAGTTGCAAGAATCCCTGGGCTCATGAGTGCCCCCTAACATGAGGCAAGGTAACTGCATGCCTCACCCGGCGCCTTTTCACAGCCGCTTAAAGCAGCAGCTTAGCACACAGCACAGTCAGTCCGCGGTGAGGCACAGATGGCCTGTGCCTCAGCGTCTCTTCTCAGGATTTCAATGGTAAACGTAAAAATTCAGTGATTTTGAGTAAAAAAAAAAGAATACAATTGCAAAGTTAAATAGAAAATAACTTTATAGTATAAATTATTGGATAAATATAATTAGTTCTTTTTTTTTTTTTTTCCTTTGTGATGACAGGTGAGGCACTGCCTCACCTGTCATCACAGAGAGCACGTCACTAAGATCCTGCTGACCCATCTCAACATTGTCCAAAGCTTTCCTTGTTTCCTTGCTTTCTTTTGTTCACGTTCCTCCAGGTTCTTCTTTGTCAGGAGCCATTATACCTCTAATCTGGCAATCTCCTCATTCTTCTGCTCCATTGTCTACTGCAAGTGTAAGGTACTGTGTGCGTCTGGCATGCACTGCTTTCTGATTCGTCTCCGACTGAGTTGTCCTCGGTTAGAAGGAACAGGCGAACTCCGATTAGATAGTCGAGGGAGGTTTATTCAGGAGGAGAGGGCAGGTGATATTGAGGGACTGATTGTTTTACAGGTAGGTTAGGGTGGTGTCCATATATAGGTGGGTGTGGGTGTGTGTGCGTGTGTGTGTGTGTGTGTGTGTGTGGTTATCTGAAAGGAAAACAAAGTATACATGTGTTAGCAACACTGATAAGTATACATTGAAATAAACAGAGAAAAATTACATGTTATAAGAGGAAGGAACCACAGGGGGGCGCTCTAACACAATAAATAAACTTCTACATAACGTTAAGTATAAAATATAAATGCAACGATGAAAAATATGGTCAAACTATACAAAATGAGTAAATAAACAATTCCAAACAATACTCACTTCGTACGAACGCACACGGTACACATACACACGAAAACAGGCAGGATGACCTGAGAGAACACGAAGCACCGCTCTAAACACACAATGATTCTGCTAAAACTCGCGGGCCACGGGCTTACGGCACTACAATAACAACAGGTGCACCCTGGGAAATGAAGTCCGGTGGACTTTTAACAGCAAGCACTTGTTTTTAGCTTCAATTTCCTACAAATTCCTTTTGCTCTGTTCAGAATCTTTGCTCTAGCGTTTGTTGATCTGGATTTGGAGATCAAGATTGTTCTCAAAATCCTCCAGTGCCCTCTATAGCGCCTTCTCTATGGCAACCCTTTCCCTTCTCCAACTCTGCTCGCTCTCTCCTCTTTCTATTTCGAAGTCTAGAGGCCTCCTCTGCCAGGTGATCCATTCTTTTACACTCCTCCACCATAATTTCATTAGCTGTAACAGACATTTTTCCTGCCGCCCTTTTTCCAACCAACGTCTTTTGACCTGCTTGATTGATCTTCTCCGGTTCTGCCTCTAGCTGTGCAGTTCTCTGGTCCATCTCCTCTTGCATGTGAGTCATTGTGAGTCCACCTCTTGGTGATGGTGGACTCACAATGAGCTCTTTCCCATGCAACTCTCCTTTCCGATCTCATTTTGCAGAACATGGATTGTCACCTCTGCTGTACTGAGCTGGCCTCTCAGTTCTCTCACCAGGTTGATGTTTCTTTTGAAAGCTGACATGACAAAATTATACCTTTCTTAAACAGCTTTGAGTAATCTTGAACTTTATCAACACCCATATAGAACCACCTGGTAACTTACATCTATTGTCTAAGTGTGTTTTTTTCATCATTGTGGTATTGAAATTGGTATCAAGTATTGAGCTTTTTCCATAGTATTGAAATCGACTTTGAAATTTTAGAATCTGCTCTAAATCCTCGCTACTAAACCTCAGCACCTGCAGTCAGTCATTAATCAGTTCTAGCGTAGCTTGTGCTTTGCAGTGAGTAAGCATGGCCGGTCCTTAGGCCACTTAAAATGAGAATAAATTGTACCCTCCATATGCTGGTTAAAGCTCTGGGGGTCTGGGGGCCAGTTGTGAATGTAGGTCCTTTTTTAACCAATTGCAGTATATTTAACCTTAAATTTTTTTTAGCCTGGCTAAAAACCCAGACCTTCTCTTCCCCATTGAGGCAAAACAGAAAAAAAAAAAAAAAAGATTTGTTGTTGAATGAGACGGGACATGGAGGACTCGGGAAGTATAGGTTCATAGAAAATAGCCTAACTGTTACACCATGAATTTCAGTTTTTCAATCGTAATACGCAGAGAGATTGGAATAGTATTAGATGCCAACATATTATAGCCCTGAATGCCAATAGGCCAACATCCAAAAAGAGTGTGAGAATGTGAAAATATTATCTTGTATGTGAACCTATTTTTTTTTAATAATTAATGTGGCATCAATAAAAAAGTGTGACATTCTTTAAATAAGTGGGCTGAGCAAGGGACAAGGGCCAAAATGGCTATGCAGGATAGCCAAAAGAGAGACAGGTGGTCACAGAACTGTAGGTTAAGTGGGGCATAACCTACTAAGTGTAAAAAGTACAAAATGATGAAATTATGAAAACAAGCCATTTAGATGGATGCATACATGCAGTCATGGTTTTAAAGTTTGTCATAGCACCACTTTCTGTTCCTGACTGACTGATCTCAATCAGTGACACAAGTGTTAGGGCATGTCAACGCCAGAGCATGTACACTGGTTTCTATTAGGCCTTGTGTAAAAATGACACAGACTGACAACCCTAGTACAATGAACTGAAACATATATAACCTATAGTTTCTAGGCATATGTGAACATTTCGGGTATAATGGCCTATTGTTTTATGACAAAAGTGAAAGCTTAAAATGTGAGATGCTATCAAGTGAATGTGAGCGTGTGGGGCAAGTTTCAGATTTTTTCACTATTGAAAATAAAAGTTAAATTAAAAGATTTGTTTCGATCTATAAACTTTGTCTTAAAATAACGTGGGTCTAGTCTATATTTCACAGTATTAGCTTATAATATACATAGCTTGTGAGGGAGTAAAGGGCCGACTGAATTTATCAATGTTTTGTTTGTTTTTTTTTTTTTTTTTTTTTTTTTTTTTTTTGTCGTTTCACCCATGGAAGCCCCTAGATGGTGCTGTAGTCTGCAGAATGGGATTGTCACTGGCCTTGTGCCTTTTTCCCTGATGGCACGGTGATATCGACTAAAAGATGTTTCCAATCAATATTTTTCATTATTTGGGGCCCAGGCGCACACAGCGGAGGAATATTGTCTTTATTAAAGTTCATTGTGTGTCTATTATGTGGGTGGAGAGGAGGGGCACGCATACAGAAGTGGAACTTATACACAATGCCACTGTTATGAGCTTTCATAGGAAAAAAATATGTTCTGTTTTTGTGTGTGTACTCAACACACACTATTCATATTATTTAACTATTTGATCTACCAAAAAGGCTAAATAAAAGTGAAAATGATCATTGGCTCTTACATTTGATAAATTTAGACTCTTTTTACCTAAACAATTGGCCAGGCACGCTGGGAATTTTCTTAACAATTTGCTCATCTTTTCTGCCATTCCACAAAATCAACAAACAATTGAACAGTTTCAAAGCATTTGTCAGTGTATCACCCAAAGAACTGTCCACATGGTCCCAATGACACACATTTAGACATGTTTGGACATTCTGATTATTCAAACAATAGCCTTTGGTATGTCCAGATGAAAAGAAACAGGTGTCAGTTCAAAGTGGACCTGTATAAAATAGAAGAGCTACACCAGGGGCTCTGTATGTGCGTGTGAACAGATGTGGCAGCACCTGTGAGGTGAGAGGCGCTCTGACACCAAACACAATCTCTGTGGTAGTGACACACATCAGGACACTGGACTGTGTAATCAGTGTGATGAATGCACACTACAACATTTCTAAATGAACACTTATAACATTTATATTTTATCATGACAATTTACTTGATTTAACAAGCATTCCTTTGTTTGGCCAACCGGGCTTTGTGTGACAACAGCGGCAACACTTAGACCAGACATGTCAAACTCAGGCCCGCGGGCCAAATTTGGCCCTTGATATAATTATATTTGGCCCGCGACATCATATCAAATATGTATTAGAGCTGGCCTGCCGGCCACCGTGCTGGTGTAGCACATGCACCACTAATACTATGAATCTCTGAATGCTTTGCCCCTACCACTTTTCTTGACACTCATTAGCATCTGCTACTTCACTCAGGTTGAATCCACCTCTTCTAAAAAAAACATGCAGATGTTGTTGAAATTTTTCAATACATTTTTTATTTGGCCCGCGACTTAGTCCCAGCTTTTACTTTTGGCCCTCAGTGAATTTGAGTTTGACACCCCTGACTTAGACTGTATGTCTATTGCATGTTTGTAGTTTTGGACTTATTGCTGCAAAAAGCCAAATGTCAAAGTAAATTTAAATGTTCAGAGTTAAATCATTGTTTGTGACATTTTAAATATATAACAAAATATTTACGAAGAATTACAACATAAAAAATGTGCCATTATTTGTGGGTATTTGCCTTGTTTTTTAATTTGTAAATGTGATTGTTTTCTTATATTTATTATTATAAGTAAATGAATAATTGATTTACCTTTGTAATATTTACACCAAGAAAAGCTTAGGGTGTAAATAATATTGCATACTGCATTCAAATAGCCAAAAGGCTTGTATTGGCATAGGCTGCAACAACAGGGATGTGAAGAAGGCATTGTAGTTGTGAAAGTGGGAGCGGAAACTCCAAACGCGTTATAGCCTACTCACTTGTGTTTTGTGGGCCTCATGGTGAAAGCATTACACACACTTAGTTAGCCACACCCGCCCACTTAACAAATGTATTTATGTCGAACCTAGCCTCCCACCTCCCCATACACTTTCCTGCGGCGTTTCCCTCCATCTTACAGGTCAGGAGAGATAGAAGCGAGATAAATTTTGCCTGCAATAAAAGGCCCTGCATCATGAATAATAAAACAGGCGTAATCTCCCACCAGTGATTTATATGTACATCTCCTCCACACACACATGCAGCCAATGGCACACACAAAGCAGGTTAAATTGAGATGAATGGGGAGTATGCAGAATTGGGGACAGCAGACACACACCCACAACAGCCACTTTAGCACACTTGCGCATGCAGACAAGATAAAACATGCTAACACAAGAGGCAGGCTGGAGGTGGAAATGTGGACAAGTGGAAAAAGACACACTTAGCTGTTCCTGGAGAGAGAAGTGGACACGCAAAAGCTGTTTTAAAATGGTTACAACTCACAAATCTGAATATGGATGAGTAGGACCATAAGTGATAATGTTGTGCTACAACATTTGCATTTTGGTTCTAGGCCTACTATTGGACTAGCTTTGGGTTTTCAGAAAATAAAGACTCTATTAGCAATGCCGTTAGGAGCTCTAGAGTAGTCACTAAAATCAATAAGTCTCCTATAGAGTTACACAGAGTTATGCTTCTTTATGTCTTCTAATTCTAGAGCATGAACACAACTTATTGGTCTTATATATAAAAGTGGTGGCTCATCTACCCCCAAAACTGCTTAGTCTCCTCATTATCATATCACCAGTGCTATAACTCAGACTGTGCATAATCTCTCTCCCATTTTTAGTCAGTAAAAAAACTTAAACTCGATAAGTTGATGAAGTTAAGATGTAGAGTTGACAATGATTAATGACCGTTAACTGTGTCTAAATCACTTTTCGTTGGCAGCATTCACTACATTATCCAGTAACGCACATCCCAAATGAACCAGGCAAAGCTGCAGAGAAGGCCAACAACTACACACCACGCCAACTTTTTTCACTGCAAATTCTAAAAGACCAAAATGTGTTCTTGCAGCTTTGTAAGACATCATGAATATAGCTTCTGCTATTGTGAAGTAAAAATAGCTGAATAATTCACATTTGGTTTGGATTTCTGTAGCACACATTGTATTTTGCATTAAGCCTCAGTCAGATCATTTCTTAAGCCGCGTACAGAGTGACAGATCCCTTTCATTGGCGCTCACTTGCCAGCCTGTATATGGCACTGTCTCCTCCTCCTCCTCTCTCCTTCTTGTCCTACTAACAGCCAGAAACACAATTGGCCCTGTGGACAACAGATATTATATGGCTTTATCTTCAATCTTTAAATAAATCAAACATAGGAATGCCACATCACTGGTCCACTCTAAATACAGTAGCAAAAAATACACAGATGCATATCACTTTCACATTCAGGTGCTAGTGAAAGTGAGAGTTTATATTAAAATGTAAAGATAATTGTTCTCAAGTTCCTGTTTTTGAATGAATGAATGAATGAATGGTTTATTTTGGTAAATTTACAAAATTGGTAGAGTTTAAGATCCACAATCAAATAAATAACCAAAAAAGGAATAGGCAGAAGCTAAGGCTTATATTAGCCTATCCTGTTCTTTTATGCATGTTTGCAGTATGCTAGTAAAATAAAAGGTAAAATTTAAGATTTTTTGCATACTTGTCTGGCTTCTACCCAGAGAGACATTTGCAAAAGATGAAAACATGTTTATATGTATTTCACTTCAATTGAAAAAAGCCCATTGACCCACTGTAATGGGTCAGTGTAATGTCAGGTTTAGTCTTCAGCAGTGGTGGATGAAGTACTCAGTTTTATTACTTAAATAAAAGTACAGTTACAGAGGAAAAAGTAAAAGTATCACATGCAAAAAAAAAAAAAAATCTACTTAAGTAAAAGTATTTAAGTACCTGTTTAAAAATGTACTTTAAGTAAAAAGTATTTCACACGTGTTGTTAACTTGTTAAATGTAGTGATATTGATTTAATTTGATTTAAGTGATACATATTTCAGTCAACAGTAGCAACACAAATCCATTTTGTTCTATTTTGTATATTTATTTTTGTTCGCTTGTACCTTGAACTTGAAAACTTTAGGATGTTTCCATGAACATGGCAAAAATAACCTGTAAAATTATATGAAAAATACTTTTTTACTTTTCAATCTAGTTCAAAGATGTAGTGGAGTAGAAAGTACAAACATCTGCTCTCAGATGTAGTGAAGTGAAAGTAAAAAGTATCTACTGTTACTTAAGTAAAGTATCGATATCTAAAAATTATACTTAAGTACAGTACTTTACTACTTGTGTTACCTTCCACAACTGGTCTTCAATGTTACAACTGAGCAAGTTAGATGATCAAGGAATGCATTATTTAGTACTCATGAATTATCATTATATTATATTGATATACTAAAATATATGTTTTAACTAGCTCTTTATAATCAGACTATGTTCCAAATAAATAAATAAACTTGAATAGTACGGAGCCTCAGATGGGGTATTGCCTCCAGCATTGCCTTCAATGCTTTGTCCAAATAAATATTTCAATTTTTTTTTTTTTAGCAATATTAATACCTGTAGCTAAATAAATGCAGGATAGATGAGTTTAAAGCCATACTACGGTTGATTCCAGCTTATGACATAACACCCCCATTTAGACAAGGCAAGTGGGTGACGGGCCCCTCATCAGAAGTTATAATACATCTAACAAACAAACAGTCTTCGGGAGGAGGGACTTGTCTCCTGGCAACAGTGGTTTGTATTTTTCCAGTATGTTTCTTTTGTGTCGTTACATGTCTTGTTGGTTTTTCTTGTCTTCTGCCCCTCTCCTCCCCTCTGCTGATCCTCTCCCCTCCCACTGCGCCATCGGCAACGGACATGCCTGCTCCATGCTACAACCCATTTAGGGCCTGCTGCCATCGCCTACACGTAATTGGAGTTGGAGGCAGGAGCAGCACAGAGCACAAAGCAAGTCAAATGTGTAAAACATAAGAGAGGAAAGAAGGATGCAAAAGAAGTGTTGAGTTAAGCGTCCAGGTTTGCAAGCATGGTCACCACAGAGTGAGCTATAGGCTAATGTTTGGACTGGTTTAGTTACTATGTCAGTTAATCATACAGTGATAATGTGGTCTGATGTAATCCTATTGCAATAAGAGGAAAGCATTTGTTAGAGGATTATGGAAGGGGCTATTATTACCCTGCATGACCTGGTTCATATACCACCATGAAGCAGAAAAACCTTTGTTTAATGTTTTTGTTCTAATTAATGAATAACATAAGATCATCATTTGTAGGCAATAATATGTTGTTGTTTGTTTTTTTTATTCCATATTTTACAGATCACATATATGAATCACACATACAGTTTTACATAGAAATAATTTGAATGCTGCTATGATATTAAAATAAATGAATACAGTTTTATGAATGACACAAGGCCTCTTTATGTCACCTCCTTCCTCAGCTATAGCTCCAACATGGACATATACACCAAATTACCAGAGTCTCGACTGTTCATGAACAAGCTGTTGGGAAGACTTTTAGCTGTAACTGAATGACCGATCGTCTGAATTGAAGACGATAATAGCGGGTGGGCTCATAAATTGTAGAGCCAAACCATGGAAGCTCTAACAGCTCACAAGAATATGTATATGTTATATTTGGTCTGTCACTTCCATTCACTGCTCTGTGGACGAGAGTATAAAGAGCCTGCCAGAACAATATAAAGAAAGCTTTATATGTTTTGTTGGATTCTAAGAAGCAGTTTGTAATGATAAATATCTAGATAGATCTGTCAGTTATCTGCTATATGTTATTCTCTCAAAGAAAACCTGGTACCTGCTGCACAATCTGCATCTAGCGAACACTCTTCTCTTGGCTTTATATTTACATTGTGCCATAGATTCTCTTTTTTTCAAAGAATTTTTTAAATCCTCTTCTCTCCCTCTCTCTCTCTTTTCTCCACCTCACTCTCCCTCTCTTCTCCCTCTTTTTTCTCTCTCTCTTCTCTCCGTCTCTCTTCGCTTTCTCTCTTTCTCTTCTTCTCTAAAATGTTTCCTTTCCCAGGCTGTCCAGCGCAGCAGGAGACAGCCGCCTCTGGAGCTCATTAAGAACACACCCACAGCGCTGTGTGTGTGTCCCTGTGCACTTTTTCCTTTCACATTCACAATTGATGATGTGCACCTCCTAATATACGTCTGCAGAGGGCCATACAAACACCCGGAGTCAGATCTAGTGTCACTGCGCCGTAATGCTGCTGACATTTGAAAACAGCTAAGTGCTCTGTACTCATGAAAAATATCACGGGCCAAATGTGGCTTTTAGCATTTGATGGAAGACTCTCATTTGAGTGAGCTTTCTGTCAGCCCAAGCACTGCGTCTTTACTCACGATGACATCAATTTATTTTAAGAGGGGCAGCTGAAGGGGAAGTTTGTCAATGCAACAACAACATTGTTATGTGGCCTGTAATAGATTATTTACAAACAGGGTGTTAAGAAGCTCCAGGATACAAGAGCAGTATGTGCAATATCGTAATGCAACACACTTAGGGAGTTAATCCCTTTTAGTTTTCACCACTTAAAAATAACAACAGAAAGAAGAAATCACTTTAAACTTTAAGACTGGTGTGCTGATGGTGTCGAGTTATGCTATTTTCATGCCATCTGATTATGAGTTTATCAGAATCAGAAGAGTTTTATTGCCATGGTCAGTGAGCACAGCTCAGTGACTAGGAACTTACTGCAGTGATAAAGTGCACATAAAAACACACACACACACACACACACACACACACACACACACACACACACACACACACACACACACACACACACACACACACACACACACACACACACACACACACACACACACACACACACACACACACACACACACACACACACACACACACACACACAAAAAAATCATTCATTATTTCATTCTATTATGTCATTTTAAACAAGCTTACATAACTTTTCTGGTTTCTATTTTCTAGAAACTTGCTTGTCTCCATGGGGATGTTATTGCTTTGCACAGGTTGTTCTACAGCACAGTATTAAACTTCCGTTTTAAATTCATTAAAGTATGTTTTTCTATAAATTTTTTTCCTCTATACAGGCTTGCCTCTCCACAAATCTGACCTGTAACATGACCTTGTGGCACTACCTGTTCTTCTCCATATAGATAGATATGGTTAATTTTGTACTCTGAAACATTCCAGACAGGTAGTCAACCCTCTACCAGAGAAGTTCCATAGTGCACCATTAACTTTAGACTAGAATGTGTCTTATAGAGTATGCATTTGACTCTAAGCATTTTCAAAGCACTTTCTTTATCTTTACGCTCTCCTCTCTTTGTAAACTGTTGATCGGGAAGTGTACAATGTATTTCTGCATTCTGAACTCATCCCAACTATAAAGTGACTCACATTATTTGAACAGGGCAAGAAAAGCTCCTCACATCTTTACATTCCTGACATCATGAAACACAACACGGTTTTGAGTGTATTGTACTGTTGGCAAAGTCTGCATGTAGATCTGTGAGTCAGACATTGCTTTGACTCATTACGGGATTCATAGAGCTTGAGGAGTAATCGTTTAAAAAGATGCACTATGTAACTTTTCAGATGGAGACCTGCTTGTCTCCGTGGTGATGTTATATGTATATGGCATTAAACCTGTCTATCTCCATGGAGACAAACAGGCGACGCTACAAGGCCAAGTTATAGGTCAGAACTGTGGAGAGATGACCCCGATCACAGAATAGATGTTATTCAAATCATTTTTTGCAATAAAAAATGTAATTTGTCAATTTTGGCAAATAGGCATTCTGAAAAGAATCTTGTACATAACTCCCACAACGCTATAAGGCTCTGAGATGAGTGCTCTATGGAGAGTCACAGGTAGGGTATTCATATTTTTGATAGTTTTATTTTTGTTAAAGTCCAAAAAGAGGAGAAACATATTGTAGGGTTCATTGTAAGCAGGTCAAATTGTTCTTTCTTTGCAGGTCTGTCTGTGCAGTGGGAGAGGGTGCAGGTGCAGGAGGGGCACTTTAATTGTGTGCTGTGGAGAGATGAGAGCCCTGTGTGTGTGTGTATATATGTGTGCGTGTGTATGAGTATAGAAATCTGTGACTGTGTGCGTGTGTCGATGTGTGTGTGTGCGTGTGTAGATGTGTGCGTGTATTTTGGAGATAATTGGAGAAGCGCACCTGGACACTGGTCACCTCTGATCCCAGCCCTGTGCCCTTCAAACCCGCTCTGCGCACTCAGGATGCACCCGGATGTGTGGACAGCCACTGCACTGACAAAAACAAACCATGAGATAAAATATAAACAAGTAGATTTGGATGTTTTTTTGTTTTTTTTATGTTTAACCTCCTCTTTGAATTCAGAAGCTTTGTTCAATGACATGTTTACATACAGTCTCATGTCAGGACCATTTCAGTTGGTTGTCCAAATCAAATCAAATCCAAAATTTGATTAGAGACCTGCCAATGCTCACCTCACAAGCCAAACATGTAAACAGCAGCAACACCACCAGTATAGCTTAGGCTTTGGCCTGATGAAAACACATCTCGGAATTATGTATGCTTAAAACTGTGCTGGATTAATGAGATATAATATACATGCTGATTCAGCCTCTACTTAAGATACGCTCTTTCACTCAGCCCTTTGTTTCATAACAGGTGATGAATTTAAAACCCATCACTGTAAACTCTGTGAAAAAGTAGTTTGGGCATCACTATCTGTCACAAGAAAACATAATATAAGATGTATTTATAAGGGAATACTTGATACACTGCCTGGGTATCTTTCTGGCTTGTTGAACATTGATACAGAAACTTATAATAAAAGATCTCATTACATAAGTCTAAAAACTGGACGCACCATAACTGAAATGGGAAAAAAAGCTTTGGAATTGTTGTGGAATTTCTAATAGTAAAAACCTTAAAAAATGAAATCAATAGAGAAGTTGTCTTGGATCAAAAATCAGATTTATTGAATCAATTGAGCACAAATGTCAAAGAGCTGTTGTCCCTAATAGTGTCGCCTCACCCTCAGCCTCCAAATGAACACACACACAATGGATTTATACCATCAGAATAATCCTACCAGTCTTAATCTAGTCCAACTGACTTCAGGCTGCTGGGTACATCGTCTTGTACGCTAACAAACGAGAGATATGCCCATGTGTAACAACAGATAGTATCACGAAGATTAGGCCAAAGAGATAGAAAATATTACATAACAATATACATAAGGATTTAGGAATTAGGTCAAAGAGATAGATGACAATACA
Organism: Periophthalmus modestus; assembly: GCA_019594935.1. NCBI lineage: Eukaryota > Metazoa > Chordata > Actinopteri > Gobiiformes > Gobiidae > Periophthalmus > Periophthalmus modestus. The sequence goes on along the minus strand of JAIEZT010001390.1, from coordinate 27,469,678 downwards.
TATAAATACAAGTAAAGATTTAGGGCAAATAATACCATAACAGAATATATTTCAAGGACATGCAAAACTGGATACTCTGGTGCCACAAATCCACTTTAATAATTTGGTACCAAACCTTTATACTCACACTTGTACCTGTTTTAATGTTTTGAATGAACTCATGTAGTTATATGTTTTATTGTTTTCTGTTTGGATTTTTCTGCATTTTAAACAGGGCCCCTGTGAAAAGGACAGCCTGAGTGCTCTAACTGGCCTGTGTAAATAAACATAAACAAAAATAATGTAATAACAGTGTATTTTGTACCTGCCCCATTAATATCCCTGGAGTATCCCTGGATTGTCTGCTGTGCTAATGTCTGTATCAGCATGCCTACTTCATTGTATAGTAGCTCAACAGCTCTGAACCAGCCAATGACCCCGGCCAACTCACTTTTTCAAACACTCTTCCTAAAAAGGGTTTTGTGTTTGTGACCTTTTTGTTAAGAAAAGAAGCATCATATATTCTCTTTTTCCATTGCAACAAATGGCCACAGACTGAGCCCTGTTAAAAACTCAAAGAGGCACTGGGCAGGGCTTAGCATTTTGGCCATTTTATAATCCAGCCTGTGGGAGGGACGGATGTCAGACGATCATAAAGACAGACAGTAAGGTCACACTGACTAAATTTAACTCCAATTATCACAGGAAATGAACGATGCTTTCCTCAGTAAATCATGTATTTCAACCCAAAAAAGATAAGAGGAATAGAAAAGTATTAGGTTTAAATCTTTAAGCATGTTGATTTTTTGCTAGTGCGTTTTTATCACTGTTTGGGTCTGGTTTTAATAAAGCATGAATCACCACTCACAACGTCTGAAGAGGCGGCACACTGTGGGCTTTTTAGCTATTAACTTCCAGGCCCATAATTAAAAGGGTAAAGGAGGTCAGAGATCACAGTGGGATCTTCTGCCTTCAATACAATGTACTGTACAAATTCTATGGAAGAATTGAGTTATCTGGAGAAAGATGGTAGAACCCTAAGTAAGTGTGAGTTTTAGTGGTTTTAAAGATAAATGCTGGTGTAAAGCAGTGTCTCCCAACTAGGGGTATGGGGATGGAGAACCATGAGCATTAGCCATGGTGGCACGTGGAATGAGGTCAGATTTAGAAGAAAGGTGGAATTGGATGGTAATTGAATATAAAGCGTTTTTGTACATTTTGCATCTTTAAAAATGTTTCTGTTTCTGATCATTTTGACATAAACTGCATTAAAACAAGAAAATATAACAGTTATAATTGGCAATGTACTAAAGAAACTCCAGTATTGTGGGTACTTGTCTGAAATAACATATCTTATAAACAGTATATTGATTATTTTAGAGTATCGCTTGTCTTAGTCAGGCCTACTTTAAAGCCAAAAACGTCTTTACCAGACCTCTATCTCAATACTGCCAAGTGAAAAAAAAAAAAAACAAAACAAAAAACTGTTCTCATGGTATAACACAGTCCAGCTGCTCAAGCAAGCAAAAAAAATCTGAATGTTTATCAGTTGTATCCAATATATTTTCTAATATTTACCATTATTAAATAGTAAGTATGATGCCATATCAATTTTTTGGAGTTTTCTGCCATGTTACAATGTTGTTCCCTCATCAGAAAAAATGCCCGAAGTGGTTTCAGATGTCATCCATGTATATTTGAGTATTTTAGTGATCTCTCCTGGGCCCTATTTGAACCCTCCTCACGGCTGGCTCCAAGATTCTGTCCAATATCCCTACAAGCCTACGCCATTCATGCTCCCACACGACTATTCTCAATATACAATAGCATCATACATAACTCTATACACACTTGACAAACCTGATGCGATGTGCAGTAGTTTGATTTGCAGGATGGGCACTAATTGTGTTGTGCTAGTGCTCTGAAGGGAGACGGACTTAACGGGGGGAGCAAAGGGATGTGGTGTCAGAGTGTGAAAAATTAAAGTTAAACTCATAAAACACTTTAATGTATTGTTTTTGGCAAATATATAGAACAATAAAAGGTAACATGGTGATCTAAGTATGTTATGTGTTAGCAGTTAATACCCCAAAGAAAAGAAATACTCACGCAAGGATTTCTCTGAACAGTTTCAATAGTTCATTAAGAAGGATTCAGGCTGCTTTATTAAAGATGAGGTGTAGTTAAGTTTCATCAGAATTGTCCATATAAATGTATGCAGAAAATGTGAGTGAGTCCCTCTTGTAATCCCGGGTTCGTCAGCGTGGCTCCAGTGTGAAGCTGCGGTGTGTAATTGAGCGTGTAAAGAGTGTACCCGCCCCACACTGTCTCTGTGGTGCTCTAACACAGGCTTTGTTTGCTCCTGTTTTATAACTGTCATTACACCGCTACAATGATTTTATCTTCATCTTCACACAATCCAGCTTGTGCTTCTTCTAATCCGGTGTGCCCCGAGCTTTAACCTTATTACCCAGCATTCCCCGGGGGACCTGTAATGAAACAGTTCCCTCATTCAGGAGGTCAATTTCCCTTGCTTTCCTTTATGAAGTCTAAAGTCGGCCTCATCCCATTGGCGTAGCTGCATATCTGATTTCTCCCCTTTAATTAGCCTGTGTGTCTGTGCATACAGCAGACAGTAATGGACAAAGACAATCCCTGTCACTCAATTGATTTGGGGTTAGATCTTACAATATTGTTCCTACATCTTAACAATCCTCACACTGATGCTTTGCCTGTATGCAGACAGATACTTTTGTTCGTTCTGCGAAACAAGAAAAATCAAACTTTACCAATTACGGATGACACACAAAGTGTGGCACGCGTGAGCTGTCAGCAGGTCCAATCTGAATCAAAACACATCAAATGCATCACATCACAGCAAGGCAAAGGAATGCAAAAAGGGACATCATTCAATACGTGATTTAACTAGTGACAAAAAACACTGAAGATGACATCCTTATAATGCAAAACAAAACTGTTCTGATGCCCCTTGCAACTGTGTTCTTACCAGCTTAATGATAAGTCACTAAATTAATGAAGTAACCCAGATTTAAGCAATAACATAAGATAAACCTATGAATAATCTAAATTTTATCTACTGAAAATGCAAATGTTAGGCTCCTTTGTTTTGGATTCCCATTTATTACTGTACAAGCAACTATTCTTCTTGGGTCCCCCTTGGTAGACTTAAAAAAACTTTTAACACATTTAAAAATGTGTGTCCTGACCTTTTAGTGTTTACTTGATAAGTGCAATATCATGAGATCCTTTTGACCCCACAGAAGCTTCCTCCTCCTAAGCCCACACTGCTTTAGGCCTGTCCACACATGTAAATGAATGTAAAGTGTGTTCTTTGTGCTGACGTGCTGAGGGTGAGGTCAGGATGCTATCACACCACAGCACTGTCTAAATCACTGATGAGATGTCTAATCACAGCATCAGAGAGGGGAAAACTACAAATGAGTTTTTAATGAAGCTGTGAATTTAAAAGTGAATATTTATAATATCCCAGTTGTTGTGTATCTGTCTGATTATGCCTCATTATTTGCTTCATATTATTTGTTTCTTCTCTTGTGTATTGCCTTGTAATCACCAGCTCTTAGATACTTTTTGAGTGTGGTATCGAGAATGCGAAAGCCAAAACCCAAACCAGCCCCCTTTATATTGTATATTTTTGTATATTTCTATTGGTCATATGGCACAGTTGTACAACACATTATCATGATTACATAGACAGTTACTAGACAGTTATTTATTGTACTGCATTTTCAACAAATGATGAAAGTTACCAAGTTCCATAGTCCAATGTACTTATACTTATTGCTGTAAGGAAATCCTATATGGCCTTTAAAACAACACGAGAAATCTTCCATGTAAATATAACTGCATAACAGACTGCATGTGCCATATGTTTAATATAGATGTATGCATGTATGCTTTTGTTGACATGCCTTCCATAACTCAGAATCAGAAGAAGTTTTATTGCCATTGTCCGTGAGCAGAGCTCACAGACTAGGAACATACTTCGGTGATAAAGTGCACATAGAACACACGCAAAAATACAAATACAAATAAGGGCATGCAGGTAGAAAATATATACAACAGCAGTATCAAAACAACAACAGTGCAACATGGGTTATTTAGTGACCAGTGTTATAAAGTGTCCAGTTTAGTGCAGATATTATAAAGTGTTCATGAGACAAACAGCAGAGGGGAAGAAACTATTCTTGTGACGAGAGGTTCTGGTCCTGAATTCAAATGTTTGTTCTCACCTACCCCCTATCTCCACCCACAGCCCTATTTGATTCTTTAAAAAAAATGACTTTGGGTTATGAATGTAGAGTTCAAAAATAAATACAGACAACTGAAAATCTGCTGCTTGTTATTATGAAATGCCCATATGAAAGACCTGGAGCTGCAGCAGAGAACCAGGTCTGTAGTTTCCAACAGGAAGTTCATGGACCTGTCTCTAATATTAAGATTTAGATTAATATGCAGTGTTTTATTATCTGGTCAACTTCTGTGTCCATATTATTGCTTTGCATTAATATCACCACTTAGTATGCTTATCATACTTAACTATGGCTATTACAATTATGATTATAATTATAATGATGACGATGATGATGATGATGATGATGATGATGATGATGATGATGATGATGATGATGATTATTATTATTATTATTTTATTACAAAGTGTAAAGTTACAAAGTGTAAAGAAATGCGACTTTCCCCATGCAGACAGTATCAGGATACTGTGGTTACTATTGAAGTTTGTCAGAGTCTTTACTGGTACTTACTCTGGGTGCAACATGCCTTGAAAAGTTTTACAAAGCACTTTCATGGACTGCTTAAGTAGCATGTTATGATTGGGACAGTAGTATGTTATGAATGAGACAAACACAGGTTGTAAAAAGCTATATGAATGGGCGTCGTGTACTTCAGCTGTTTTAGTTTTTAGTAAAGTTCTCATGTAGAGTCTAGCTCCTCTCTATAAGACATGTAAATCCCAGAGGTGGGCGGCAGACTGCAGCTGTACAGCGCTGATGACTTGTCATGCACTTCCTTTCTTCTGTTTTAATAAAAAACCTTTATCCACTGAGATCCTGCACCACTAATCAGCCCCACTCATCTCGTCTGCTAGCACTTTTTTTTATTCATCTATCAACTTTCACAAAGCCACCACTTCACGTCCCCAGTATCTGCACTCTGGGAAAACAAATACACAGCTTTACGGAAAATGCAATCACAACAAATGTGTTTATGATTGATATATAGCCTAAAGCAGCTGGTATGATTTCATTTAAAACTACATAAATGCATACATCTCCATCAAAGTCTCTTATTACATTCTTAGACTTTTGCCTATACCTTGAGTCTTTTGTTTTGTTTTTTTCACAGAAAATAAAAAAAAGTGCAGATAATATTATAGCAATGGTATTTTTTTTGTTTTGCTTTTGTTTCATACTAAGCAAATTTTAGTTGTTGTCTGCAGCACGGCTCTTGGATGGGAGCCAAATGTCTGAAAACCTTGCTCACTTGATTTTTGAAACTCTCATTTCACTAATCATATCACAGCTTGGGACTAAACTGCAAGTCCTGGAACTAAAGCTGGAAGGGCTGAAACCAGGACAACATTAGAATAAGATCGAACTAAGTGTACGTCAGAGTTTGAACACACCCTATGAAATCTGTAGACCTGTAAATGTACTGCCTTGATTCTGCAGCACTGCATCTTTTCACCAGTATCTCTCCTTCATTTCAGATGCAGTACAGCAGGCACACATTTTGTTGTGTGGGCCCCTGAGAGTAAGAAACAAACTCTAAATGGCTCTGCAATTACACTTCTAATAATGGTGTTTCCAAAGAAAGTGAAAGCTACTGTGTCACTCAAGAAGAGTTATATAGTAAAACTGCAGTGTGTTTGTCACAACTTTGATCAACTCTTTATAAACTAGTGAGCTACAAACACGACAACAAGTGACCCAGACCTGAGTGTGGATGCAAATGCACTAATCAGGTTCTAATTTAAGTACTACAGAGTCGTAGTTTGAGTCTGGTGAAGATTTGGATTTTAAAAACACAAAGAAGCACTTGTTGGATGTGGAAGGGCAGACGAAAGAGAGAAATGCTTTATAAAAATATAGGATTACTCAAACATATGTAAAAAACAAAACACAATTCACCTACAAATAAAATATTTCCATAAACCTTGCCCCCACAGCTTACGGGCACCATAGAGCCCTCTTCTTCTGTCACCTCCACCTGCCCCACTGCCTCCACTGTGGACGAGCAGAATAAGAGGAGAGGCACCCGGCTGTGAAAGTGTCCAAATGTCTGACTCAGTGGCACGTCAGCAGCCCTCTGCTGGGTGAAGTGAACCTGTGTGACAGAGCAACAGCAGGGAACTTGAATGAGGAGTTGGGAGTGTTTTTTTATTAGCAGGTAATACTACAGCTCACAGTACACATGCCCACAACAGTATAACAGGAGGAAAACAGAGCAGAGTTCAGTCAGAGGATTGTTACAAAACCTTTTTTTTTTTAAGATTCAAACTTTTTTACTGTGGTTTAAACAGCATACAGCTATGTGTACACAATATTACAAGATACCACTATATTAACTTTTTTTTTTTTTCTTTTAAATGAAAGTTTATGTTTGTGGATTATATTCATCCATTCAAACTTTCAGTGCCAGGTTCATAACAGGCCATAGTGCTCCAGCTACAGCTGAACATTGTTGGGGCCCTTTTCAACTCTATGTATAAGTTACCCCAGAGACAGAGGTTATGGGTGTATGGATGCTTGATGTGTGGGGGTGTAACCCCCTTTTTTCTGTCCTGTGGAGTGACACACCTTTGTAGCTAAATCCCAATGTATTTTCAAAATCAAATCAGTTCTACAACTATTGTAAGGAAGTTATATCCCAAACATTGTAATATTTTTTTTTGTGTCACTCTTTAAATTTTTGACATTTTAACATGCCCCATGATGTGACCTCTCCTGTCACCCCATTGGACACTCACTGCACATTTGCCATGTGTCGGGGCCATTTGGCCTTCTTGGCTCAGAGGTAACACCCAGTGACGTGAATCATGGCTGGTGAGGCACTGATGTCATCACAATCAGATTTACAAACATGTGAACTAATCTGGCTCCGGGCCAATTTTTCTCCCAGTGACTTGGGCCAGAATAAAAAATAATTTCAAAATAAAAGTTCCGAAGTGTGTAGGAAATAGCTCTAATAGTATGAAATAAAAAGCTGGTTTTATATAATGTTTTTTATCCTTATTCTGTTTCCCCCAATTTTCAATGGATCAAAGTTTGTACGTCTCTGTTTGAAAAGAGCGAGTCTTTCGTCCCGTCGTCTGAAGCAAAACCATTTAGCTCATTTAGCGTTGGTCTTTCTTTAATTATAAACTCTTGCTTCGTCCGAAAGTCCAGTTTAGAAAACTGCTTGAGCTTTAATATGTATCTTCCTCCATTTAAAAAGTAGAGCCAGACAAGAAGAAAAAAGTGAATTGCTAAAGTTGACTTGCTAACTCTAAATTGTAATTTGCTACCCCTATTCTGCGAGAGTTATAAGAATCCCTGGGCTCACGGGTGCCCCCTACCATGAGGCAGGGTAACTGTGTGCCTCACTCGGTGCCTTTTCACAGCCACTTAAAGCAGCAGCGTCACTGCTGAGCTACAGCACAGTCAGTCCATGTGAGGCACAAATGGCCTGTGCCTCACCATATGTCTCTTCCCAGTATTTCAATGGTAGTTGAGTTAAAAAAAAAATAAATTAAAATGCAAAGTTAAATAGAAAATAACTTTATAGTACAAATCATTGGATAAATATAACCATTTCATTTATTTTTTTCTCTGTGATGACAGGTGAGGCTCCTGTCCGCACGTCACTAACACCTTAACATTAGCATCTGAGTACAGCTAAGGATGATCAAACAATAGACATGTGAAATAACACAGCAGACATATAAATGGAAACACATAGTTACCTATAGCCTTCCTGTGAGACTAAAGGATTTGACAAAGACTAGTGTAGCTTTTAACACTTCTTGCAGTGTATCATGGACCATGATAAAACAACATACAATACTAAAATTTCTTCCACACCATGTCAAAAAATTCTAATAAATGACTTAATACTTCTATAGCACTAGTTTAATAATTATGTAACTGCCCCACCGTAGGATATACAGCTGTAGGACATCAAACTGGTGCATATACAAAATGTTTTAGAAAAGTTGAGTTTGGCAGAAATAAGTATATGATCATTATTTCTTTTGACTTGTAGCTTTAACCTTTAACCTCAGAGCTCTCCCTTGTGCATAAATGCCAGATGAGCTCCGTCTGGTTTTTGTGTAAATATCTTTTTAAATGTGTGATTTTTCATGTCACACTGCAGGACAACCTTTGCATTACAGCATGAAGCTGCTTACATTTTTATAGATTTAAAGTAGAGATAAATTTTAATTTAATTCTCCATATATGCTTCATATATGCTTCACTTTATGCCAACACCTTTATAAACTGGGTCACTTGTGTCTCTGACACAAATGACTTCTCTAAGAGTCCTTAAACAAAAAGAGACCCGTTCCAGTGTTGTTGTTGTTTGGTTTTTTTTTTTGTTTTTTTTTGCCAGTTTTTACCTCATTTCTTTTTGATAATCTTTATGTGAGTTAAATCTACAAACACAATCATTTAGACTAATTTCTGTTCTGAAACACCGATAAGCCCTGGCGCCCATTAAACATGTTCTTGAGCCTCACTATTCAGTTCACACTCCGCTCTGAGACTAGCTTGCTATAGGCCCACTCTGCAGCTTTAAATGAATGATCGCAGCACAGCTGTTTACTGAAAAAACTGTATCTGTTATAGGACAAATAACAGTTACTCATCCCAGCGCTGATACTTAGTGGAAATCTCTCTGAAACGGTTTGATTCTTTCCAGGAATTATCACAAAGACGTGCTTTTTAGCCAATTCAATGAAGTGGGTTAAGGTGAAATGAGATTAAGGTTTCTATGTTGTTTTTTTTTTTTGTTTTTTTTTTTTTTTTTACTTTTGTGAGGTAGTATCTATGGTGAATATTCAGATTTTCATTATCTTTCATCAACACTGACACTTCCATCCAAAATGCAGAGACAGTTTATGCACAAGAAACACATTTTTTCTGGCAATTTAGCAATATAAAAGTGTTGTCATTTATTCTTATCAGTCTAATCATAACTATTGTATAATTTAGGCAGGTTTTAGCCCTTGTTAACATTGTGGTTGCTATTGGTAACCAGTGGTGGAATGTGTGTACTTAAGTACCCACTGTAGGTATCTGTACTTTACTTAAGTACATTTTAAAGTGGATCATTTTTACTTTTACTTCACTACATTTGAGAGCAGGTATCCGTACTTTCTACTCCACTACACTTTTAACAGGACTGAAAAATGAAAAGTTTTTTTTTTAAATTATAGTTTGAGCCTGAGGCTTTTATTACATATACAAAAATATATACAGCACAAATCTTTATCAAAACCACCACATTTGAAGCTTTATTAGACCTGTATAAAATATTTTTTTTACTTTTTACTCTTGAAGTACATTTTTAAACAAGTACTTTAATACTTTTACTTAAGTAAATATTATGTCATGTTATACTTTTACTTTTACATGAGTATTTTTTTGACTGGCATCTGTACTTAAATAACAAAATAGAGTACTTCCTCTACCACTGTAGGGAACAGTTAGGGGATTATCTACATATGGAACCAGGAAGTGAAATGAAAGCTTCACCAAAATGAAGAAGTGTTAAGTGTTTTATTAAAATGAGAATTTTAAACCTACCATGTGCTCTTAAAGCGAGGGTCTGCACGGTGGTCGTTCTTTTGGTAGGTGTCCTTGCATACTAAAGGAAAGAGCTGCTAGATAAATGTTATTCTCCACTTGCTGTGCGCCTCCATATATCTGTGTTAGCGCGCGGGCAGCCAGGAGTGCTCCAGACAAGGCCAATCTGGCTGCGTGCGACACATGTGAGGGATTATGAGAATGGATGAAGGTTGAAAGTTTGGTGAGTGGGAAAAACAGGGGGAAGGCAGCGAACCGTGTGTCTCAGCTCATGCTCTTTGTTTGTCAGTTGGAGTGAAAGGAGATTTGACAGGCACAGGAAAATGTCTTCTTTAAACAACAATCTGTAAACAAACATTTTAGTGCTTTTCAGGAAGTTTAGGTAAATGATTTGCCTGTGATCCAGATACACACTTGTTCAGTACTTTAGGAAGATGCGAATCTGATCACTGGGGAATATTTCTGCTTTCAAATGGGCGTCATTTACAGGTGGATTAGCCAATCAGGGACAGGTATGGTCCATCTGTATCAGAAAAATAATACAGGGGGCTGAAAAAAGTTGTGGATTTCTGCAGAATCAAAGAGCCAAACACTAAACTCTGTTAATCTGCAGTGAGATACATTTGATTTTATGTGTTAATCAAATGGGACCAATGAGCTCCTTCATTTCATATGTGTCACAAAAAAAAAAAAAAAAAAAAAAAAAAAAAAAAATGCAAGATCATGTTTGACCAAGCTTGAGATGCAATGGACTTCTTCTTGTTTCTTTCTCTTTATTCATACAGGGGGACTCTTGGGCTCTCTTTTCATGGGTGCCCTGTTTAGAATACAATACAAACAGAAAAACAAACAAGTATACAATATAAAACATTAAAAAACAGGAGCAGGTGTGGGTATAAAAGTTCAATCTGTATAAAAAATACAGAGAGATATCATTCTAGATTTGTCAGGCAAGTAGATTTGGTATAACTGTGCTTAAGTAATATGAACTACCCATATTAGACTATAACAAGGCCTATATGTGAAAAAAACTAAACAAAAAACCCTTGCTTTCTTTTTCAGTGCTTTGTCTGGTGTTTTGGTGTTGGGAGAATATTTTGAAAATGTATTTAGCTACAGAATACTGAATAATGAAATTCACAGTATAAAAAGTGAGGGGTAGACTCTAATTTGTCAAGAAAAACATGTATTTGAGCAAAATTTGTCTTGCCTCAGTACAGATATGTTGTATAAACATCGCTCAAGGTCAAAATAAGTCTGCTGCGTGCTGTCTGTGTCTAATGATGAAGAGCTTTATTGTCCTATAATCAGGAAGTGTGCCTTGGTGTCTGAATGCTGTGAAAAGTGCTTGTAAACTCATCATGGTGGATAATCAGGATGCTTAAGTGAGGAATAACTTGTGAGGAAGACCACTACAAACCGTTTTGTTTTTTCCCCCCACATTTTTAAGATGAAGAGAAGAGAAAGGACAATACAAAAGTGTCGACATCAATCCTTCTCAGTCAGACACAATCGATTGCTCATGTCTTGGCAACTTGAATTTTCTTTTTTCTCTGCAAATTTTACACAAATTTAGACTTTTTTTTTAGGGTTTAAATATGTGTTTTGAATTTATAAACTAAGAAAAAAACATTGTTTATTGTAAAATTCATCAGCTGAATAAAAATAATTCAAAACAAAAATATTTCAGGGTTGAAATCTTCCATAATCTGCACAAGGCAATTTTTTATAGAGAGTAGACAGAGTATAAAATATAAAATATTTACTGCATGTCTTTTTACTATATTTCCATCTGATTTACTACTTTGCATGTGACACCCCTCCCACTTCTGTCCAAGCATTTACATTGAATGTGTGGGCCTCTCTGAAGTGGCCAGTTAAATTAAGCCCGTTTTTTACGACTGCTTTGTAAAATTGTAAGGGCTCAAAATTTACCGCTTCCACTTAGCACTCCATCACGCGATCTGTTCTTGCCTGCACTCCTCCATCTATCATTGTAAATCCAAACGCGCTTCTCTCCACTCTCAAGTCCATTACTGCCTGTGGATCTGTCTCTGCGTTAGTCATCTGTCCCACTCATATTATGTCAGCGCCCTCTTCGCTAAAGGGCCTGTGCCCGATTTTTCCTTTGTTTTTGAGCAAAATGTGTCTTGCCCCAGTGCAGATATATTGTATAAACCCCTCTCGAGGTCATAGTAAGTCCACTGCGTGCTGTGTGCATCTAATTAGTAAGCGTTTTATTGTCTGATAATGCTGAAAGTTGTGAAAAGCGCTTGTGAACTTATCATGGTGAATAATTAAGATGTTCAGAATGCATAAGGTAAGTGAGGAATAACTTTGGACCACTGCAAACTGTTTAAAATGAACTAGTTGTGTTTTTCCACATTTTTACTTGCTGTTCTGTTCGTTCTGTTTGTATTATATTAACACAGTCATAACAAGTCGGTTATGAGGCTTTGTGCATAAGAAAACTGTGATACTTGGCCAACCAGCATGTAAATTTCTGTGAAGGAAACACGATATACTAAGATATGATGCAGATGCACCTATTTTTGTATCTACAAATGTTCTTCCTTGAATAATTTCCAACTTAGTGTGTTTTTTACATTAGCCCCATACTGCTCTCTCCCACTCTGGGCCTCTCTCCCCCCACCACTGCATGCACTTTATCACTTTTGGCAGCGCTAAGTTTAAAAAAAGATGAGAATTTATGCTAATGCACGGCTGAAAAATGAGTATTCACCTCCGATGCGATGTGCAGAGCAAAGTCAAGAAGGGCCTCATTACAATATTCGCTCTTTGTTGTGGATCGGCGCGATAATAATTAAGAATGATTTGTGATGTTGGTTAGGAGCTAAGCATCTCCTCCTCCCAGGAAACAGCTAATGCGAAGTAACGGCCCATGGACAGACAGAAAGAGAGAGAGAGAAAGACATCACCAGCTGTGGAAGGCGATCTGTTAATGCCACGTTTGTTTTCTATTTGTTTATGTCGCTGTTAAAGTTTAGCCAATTATAGCCATGCAAATACAAGCAATCAGTTATAGCATCAAGGGCTAATTGCAGCAGCATCTGAACCAGCACAACGGAAGATCTGGGGTCTGGGGCAATGAGATTTTTTGTAGTTTAGACAATATAATAAAAGTATCAAGCTCATACCCAGTGGAAAAGTGTAATATTTTTGTTTTAGCTCACAGTTTATAATGTCAGTGTGTGGCCAACTAAATTATAATTTTTTTGTCAAATGAAGTGTGAAAGAAGAAGACCAAACTGGAGGATATCAACATGTTAAAGCAACAAAATCTTTTGGTGCCTGCTTATGATATTCCATTCAGAAGACAGGATACAGAATGAGGGCGTGCTCATAATAACTGTGAACTCCATAAGAAGCTCTTAGGTATAACCAATTATGCAGCAAAGTAGATGGATTCATGAAGCATTTGCAAAGAGGAGCTGCTTGCATTCATTACACACAGAGTGACCGCGTGCAGCAGAGGGACAGACTGAACAGGACAGAGCAGACAGGAAGGGAAAATAATAGCCAATTTAGCCTTGTCGTCTTAAAGGTACACCTTGGCATTTGAAAATTCGCCTGGTTATTTTTCTCCTGCAGACACTTGTCATATTATGAGGGGAAAAGTTTCACTTTCCCTAAAATGCCTTGTTAGCATCTGTAAAAAGGGACAGGAGAACCAAAGGGCCACCGCTAGTGATCCCTTTAAAATCCCTAAAAAGGAGAAATGGAAGAAGAGGACAGGAGTGGGAGAGAGAGAGGGAGAAGGAGGGAGAAAGAGAGAAGAAGAAAGGAAGGGAGGAGATGGATAAACAGAGGGTCATGTGGCTTTTTTTCTCTTTTACCAATGTGGCACAATAATGAGGGGATCACACACATAAGGATGATGAAACGAAAGAAAAAAACTATAAGAAATGCTGAGCCACAAAATACATTAAGGCTCCACAAGCTCCTTCAAAGGGCTGCAGGTCGTCTATACCACATCCATATACTGTAGCAACTCTGCCAAAAAATATATTTCTGTTTGTGTGGAATTCTTAAGCACATTATGTACTGGAGCCTTGTCTAAATCCAACACGTGTGAGTGGGTTAGTGCCTCTTCCCATGGCCGAAGATTTCAATTAAAGCTGAGCGGCGTCCTTTGTTTGTTACTGTTTGTGTGAGATGAGTTTTGGTCTATTCAAACATGGAACAGAAAGCGTCAGCGTTGTCCCTGTGCCTCAGTGAAGGACGAGCTCTATTCATGGTGTTCAGAACGTGAGCGCTCTCACTCAGAGCTGGACCACTCAAAACTGTACCATGCAGCGTCCTGGCCCTCACACATCACCATATTCGCACATCTGCACATTTTGTTACAGCCAATAAAATAACCAATACAAATCTCAATGTGTTTTTTAGTTTCCAACAGCCACTGAAACACGTGAAGACTTTTGTTTTGAGAAAAGCCAGGGGGAACATTTTTTCTCTTAAAATGTCCTTTGATTTTATTTATATAGTTTATAAATGTGAAAAAAAAAAAAAAAAAAACGTACTAGATTTAGGGGATTGGTGGCTTATGGGCAGACACTGCTTCCAGGAGTAGAAGACAGTGGAGAATAGATGAGCCAAAGTCTTTTTGGTTCACAGAGAAACAGCAATGTAAACATGCATGAGCAAAACAAAAGACAGCCCTGGGTGTGCTTTTGTATGAGAAAGATTACAAAAAAAAAATATATATATATACACACACACACACACACACACACACACACACACACACACACACACACACACACACACACACACACACACACACACACACACACACACACACACACACACACACACACACACACACACACACACACACACACACACACACACACACACACACACACACACACACATATATATATAGATAGATAGATAGATAATACAAGCCACCTTTTAAAGCTACCATCTGTATCTGTGATTAGATTGTCCTACATGCCCCTGTTGTAATCTCACACATCACCATCAGATGTTATTCGCATTACTGCAGTGTGATAGTGTTCCAGCTTTGGGGTGTCAGAAGAAGACCAGAGAACAAAGGTGAGTCTGCACAAAGGTCAGGTGAGAGGAGGGGGAACACGTCTCACATCTGCAGCCCATTTGTGAAAAAAAAGCACGTGCTTGTTGCCATGGTTTTCAACAAAACAAGAAAAAGTTCTATACTATCTTTATCAAGGACGAAAGAGTGGAAATGGTGTGGCACGTCAGCTGAACCCACATTCATCACACATTCAATTCAGCTTTGATTTGCTCTCCTCCACACATATCTGTACTCTTTATGTCAAAGGTGCTTTGGTAAAGGTATTTAGGTTGTTGTCAGATGTGATTAATGCTTGAAAATATTTTAGTTTAAAAAACAAAAAAAAACAAAAAAAAAAAACAACAACTTTATAATCAAGTCCAGGATACCAGTCAAATCAACGTTTAAAGCATTTTTGCAATACCCTCATTTATTCAGTAAGTAGTATTATGTAGTGAAAACCTTGGCAATCAGCCCCTCTGACACAGAGATATCCTACAGGTGAAATGTTAGCCCCCTTTTGAATAAAAGTTATACTCAACAGTGCTAACCTGCACCTCACTACAAAAAGGCAAATCACATTCTGTGAATTATTGTGGGACATCACACCCCTATTCACAGACTACGGTCTGCTCTCTCCCACACATGTGGAGCCAGAGGTGTCAACTTCAGGTGACAACCTGCTCTGAACTCACACCCCTCCTCCTTCTCTCTGTCCCCCCTTCTCTCTCTCAACCCCTCATTGTCTTTATTTGTCCCTTTCTTCCTCCATCTCTCTTCTCTCCCTGTCTCTTTTGCTACTCTTTCTCTCACACTCGCTCTACCATTCTTTCACTCTGTCTCTCCTTCTGTCTCTTTTTCTCACTCCCTCTCTCTCATTGTCTCTATCTCTGTGTGTCTCTCTCTGCCTCTCTGATTTTCTCTTTTTGTCTCACTTTCTCTGTCTCTCACTTTCTCTCACTCTATCTTTCTCTCTCTCTCTCTCTCTCTCTCTCTCTCTCTCTCTCTCTCTCTCTCTCTCTCTCTCTCTCTCACACACACACAGAGACGTGGTGTCACAGTTGTGTTCACAGATCAGAAGTCACTATATGCTGATATATACAACTGCATCATTATGAAAGTCAAGTTTTGATATTTTAACAAACGTATGTGTCTCTGTAGAAGCAGTTATACGATTCTTCTGGTTGGTGGAGTCACTTATCAGATTTTAAAAGTTGTGGTTATTTATTTATGTATTTTTTTAAACCATACCAAAATCATAACTATGGATTTCTCACATTTTTTTATTGTGAATACCAATGCAAACTTTGCACAACAGTATAAAATTGACTATTTAGTTACTTTATTCTGTGTGCCTCTTTTATAAATGTCCAAAATGTATGCCATGAAGATGTGGAAACTCAACCAAAGAGTGCATCTTTTCTCATTTAAACCGTACTATATTACAAACAACCACCCTTATGTTCATCTCTCCCTGAAGGATCATCTGTTTTGAATATTTTACTGAGGATTTCTTATTTTGCAGCGCTGGGCAGACAGAGATCCTCGGTGGGCCGGTCAGCTAATTAAACGCCCGCATTGGCCTGAGCAGCGGTTAATGCTCTTCAATTATAAATGAGAGTGAGGGGTGAAGAGGGCAGTGCGGTCGATGTAGGAGGAAGAGCGCCCACACAGAGACATGTTTGGATGACACCAGTATATAAATGCATTCAAAGACAGAACTGGAGATACAAGGACTGCGAGCAACGTGGCATTACGCTTGGTTGTAGTGACAGCAGCAGCTCCTGGCAACAGTAACAGTCTTTATCTGCACCTGTCATCTGTCTTCTGTGGCTGGCACCTGTCACCCGCCTCTACGTTTGCTATTAGTCCATGCTAAGTCACTCCCCCTTCAGACAATCAGTGTACATCCCGCCAATGAAACTACTGCACATCACATCAGGTTTGTCAAGTTGCCATGTACAATTTTGAATTTATGAAGAACTGTTGTGTGGGAGCATGGATGGTGTAGGTTTGTGGGGTGAGCGTTGCACAGAACCTTGCAGCTAACTGTAAATGGAGTTCAAACAGGGCCCGGTAGAGAACGCTAAATTACTGAAACATGTATGGATGACATCTAAAACCTCTCCAGGCATGTTTTTGATGAGGGAACAACATTATAACATGGTAGAAAGCTCATAAAAATTGATTTTGCATAATACCCCCATTTAACATATTCTTTTACAGCTTCTTGTTTACATGATTTATTTAATGTTCTGATTATGAGTATATAATGTTATTAGGATACGGAGTGGAGTGCCTCACTGGGTAGAGGTACAGGTAAAAATGTAAAGGACAGAATAAAATGTGAAATTTACAATGTTATTATTAGATGAAATTCAAAATGACTTACTAACAGATTTATGTGATTTCACAAGAGATGCTTTAGAGTCTTCTATTTATTATAAGTTTTAATTTCAGTGAGAGTCACTATTATATTTGATTCATTGTTTAAATACAAATGTTGCAGGGATCTAAAACCCACACATTATTTTAATAGGGTAAAAGGTCACTTTTATATAGTTCTTTTCCACCTTCAAGGCACTCACCCACTCACACACACATTCATACACCAGTGCATGCAAACGCTGGGGGTGAAGTGGCTTTAGGGTGTTGCCCAAGGACACAACGACAGCATTCATCTGTGGGAGCTGGAATCGCACCACTGACCTGTGGGTCAATGGATCTGACCACTCAACCAAAGATGTTTATGTTGAGAGCAGAATTTGAGCTGCCAACCTTCTGAACAGTGGACAAACACTCCACTGAGCGACTGTCACCCAGGGCAACGAATCTTGCATTGTACAATAATAATATTTATAACTTTTGTTGTCTACCATTCCTAAACAGAACTAATGTGTTGTTGGAAGCCTAGTCCAGAAGAAATCTACCCCACTTGTGGCAACAGAAATTCAAAAACACTTTTCACCTCATTTAACACCAGTGGTTTTTTTGACAGCTGCAGTGTTTGGAGAGAAAGTGTGGTTCAAAAGCCCCACCAAACACCTCCCGGAGGATCAGGGGAGGTTACAGCTCACAAACACCCACACACTCACACACACACGTTCTCTCGCACACTCACAGTAAATTTAATCTGTGTAGAGCTGGCATCGCTGTCTCTCTGGCCCCCAACCCGCTCCTGATTCAATTTTGAGGGACGATCTGCCGACAGTGACCGCTAACACTCACCTTTACAACTGCACAGAACACCGGGAGGAGCAGAGGACAGGAGGGAGAGAGGAAAGAGGAAAAAGAGGAGAGAGAGGGGCAGAGAGATACAGAGAGAAAGAGGGAGACAGACAGAGAGAGAAAGAGGGGGAGAGAGGACACAGGGAGACAGAGAGAGAGAGAAAGAGGGAAAGAGAGACACAGGGAGACAGAGAGAGAGAAAGAGAGACACAGGGAGACAGAGAGAGAGAGAGGAAGAGAGAGAGGGAAGAGAGAGAGAGAGAGAGAGAGAGAGAAAGAGGGAGACAGACAGAGAGAGAAAGAGGGGGAGAGAGACACAGGGAAACAGAAAGAGAGAAAGAGGGAAAGAGAGACACAGGGAGACAGAGAGAGAGAAAGAGGGAAAGCTTGAGAGAGAGAGAGAGAGGGAGACAGAGTGAGAAAGAGGGGGGAGAGAGAGAGAGAAAGAGGGAGAGAGAGACAGAGAGAGAGAGGGAGACAGACAAAGAGAAAGGGAGAGAGAGACAGAGAGAAAGAGGGAGACAGAGAGAGAGAGAAAGAGGGACAAAGAGACAGAGAGAGACAGAGAGCAAAAGAGTGAGACAGAGAGAGAGAGAGAGAAAGAGAGAGAGTAGAGAGTGGGGTGGACAGCTGCATAACATCCAAACAGGAAGTAAAATATACAGTAACACTTTATAACAACTACACTTTAAATACAGCTTATGTACAATGTACATATGTACCATGTACAAAGACATAATTTTTAATGAAGAAATAGTGTCTTAAGATGTATTCAGGCTTAGTAACTACTTCATTAATATCCTGACTCCTAACCATAGCCTAACCATAAGTGTCTAGACCTGGTTTTGTCCATGTAGTTTAGCAACATTTGTTTTGGGCCAGTGCAAATGTCTTAGTGTATAGAAATTAGACCGCTGTGTTCTGTCTGCATCTAATAATAAGGTGTTTTGTCCTCTGAGCACCAGGAAGTACGCTGTTATGCTAATTTTTCTTAACATTACTGTGATGTCAAAGCCCTGCTCTGGCCTCTGAAAATTGTGAAACGTGCTTATAAACTCATTGCAATAAATATTTAAGATGCTAGAAATGCATTAAGAAAATGGGGTATAAGTTTGAACTACAGCAAACCATTCGAAAGAAACTAGTTCTGTTTTTCATGTTTTTGTCCATTGCTCCAAGTGGACAAAAGGTTGTCAGTGTGATTCCAGCTCCTACAAACGAATACTGTTGTTGTGTCCTTGGGCAAGACACTTAACCCACCTTGTCCCCGTGTCTATATGTATGAATTTGTGTGAATGGGTGAGTGGTTCCTTAATAGAAATCACTTTGAGTGCCTTGAAGGTGTAAGAGCGCTATCTAAAAATGTGACCGTTTAGCATTTAAAAATCAGGTAGGCCTTGTTTAGTTAAGTAGTTATTAAGCCTGAATCATTCTTAATAAAGTGTGTAATAATAAAGTAATAAAGTGTTTGTTCAGGCTTAGGGTTAGTATGACTAATGGAGTGACTAATGAAGTTAAGTGCATATGACAATGGGAGATGTATGTTTGTATGTGACTGAATGAGTTTGTCACTGAATGTTCGTAATGAGAGAAAAAAAAGAACATTTTGGACAGCATTACATTACTTTGAATATGAAAAAAAAAAAAACCTCTCTGGGAAGTCCCACTGGGAGAAAGCCCCAGGGAAGACCCAGGACATGCTGGAGGGACCGTGCCTTTCGGCTACCTGGGAACACCTTGGGGTCCCACTGGAAGAGCTAGAGGAAGTGTCTGGGGTGAGGGAAGTCTGGAAGTCCCTGCTTAGACTGCTGCTCCCATGGCCCAGCCCTGGATAAATGTCAGAAAATGGATGGATGGATGGATGAAAAAAACATGACCAAAATGCCTTATTGGGTCAAATTCAAATCTAATGATATGTATTGTTTGCACACACTTTCAGGCAGCATTTTACCCCTGAGAGTGTGTTGTGTCTTATAAAGGTGATTGATACACACAGGTATTCACACAAACAGCCGTCTGATTTATTGTGCCATGATCAAAAAATCCCTCAGCTTCAAACTCGATCATTAAAAGTGATCTCAGATTGAATGTCAAAGAATAAAGGAGTCATATATTAGACACTTCAAAGAAAACATGTCAGAGATGTTACAATCCTGAATAAAACAAGAGGTAGACATGTGAAGGGGTGAACACAGAAGGGCAGGTCAGGCCTGAAATCCTCATAATTGGACACAATAGGAAAGAGGGCGTTAACTTATGTGCACACATGATTATACATGTTTTACACGTAAAATGTGTGATTAGACCCGTACATGCACCGGTCAGGTTCTGGATAAGATGTTACAGTATATTCATTTCATTGGTAATGTTTTTGTTAAGCCATTGTTAATCATTCCTGGGGGAGAGAATGAGTGTTTCTGATCTTCACTATGTGCTAACACATATAATGACTTAACAGGCTTATCGAAGCCTCTCAAAGCGCTACATGTATTCATTCACTCCACACTTGTGGCGGTAAGCTACTACCGTAACCACAGCTGCCCTGGTGCAGACTGATGGAAGTGAGGAGGCTGCCAATCTGTGGCATCAGCCCCTCTGACCACCACCACTCACTCACACACCACATTCATACTAGGCAATGGCGGTGAAATATCTTGCCTAAGGACACATGACAGAAATTGGTCCAAACCGGACTCGACCCTCTGACCTTCAGGTAGGTGGAGTGCTCTAGTCGCGGAAATGTCATTGCTTTGCCTGGAATTTTTCACTGTATGGCATTAAATATATCAGTCTCCATGGAGACAAGGAAGCAACACCACCAGGTCACCGGTACATGTCAGGTTTGTGGAGAGATGACCTCAGAAATAAAAACATGTACTTTAAAGTGTGTTGTTATAAATAAAAACATATGTTAACAAATAAATGACAGATAAGCTTAATGCAATATGGTGGAACATAGCAGACAAAGCAATAACATTTCCATGGAGACGAGCAGGCAGTGGACTCCACAGTGTAAAAGTTACATATAGATCGCAATGGATTTGTGGCAGTTCACAAATGCATGGTTGGTGAGACAGTGCCGCACCTGTTTACCAACATTAATCAAGAACATAAATAAAAAATAAAATATATTTTCCACAGACAGAGCGATGGTGAGACAGGCAGCGGGCGACAGGAACAGATGAGGTCACATATGCTCTCTTCCATAGACATAAGCCCTGATTAAATTGAGTGTGTAGTCAGCATTTGTGTGTCCGCCCGTTTCAGAGTGCGACTGCTGTAATATTGTGTGCAGTCCCCTGAGCTGCAGCTGAGCAAACTCAATCATCTCCTACTCACTTCTCACCTCCCGCTTTCCCTCTCCCCGAGCCACCTCCATCTCCGTCGCCAGGCCACGACCAGACACCCCGACCTACAAGCCCGCGCTCTGACTTACATATGTGCAGAAATACGCAGAAAAGGCAGTTTGTGAGTGAGAGAGAGAAACAGATAGACAGAGAGACAGAGAGAGAGCAGACATCCGACAGTGAAAGGGCGACGTGTTCAGGTGTGCCCTTGGACAATCAAAAGGTGCGGCAGCCTGAATACATGAGGAAGAGATGAAGGCTACATGTGTGCTAGCTCTGCATGTGCTTACTGTGGTGCTGTCAGTTTCAAATGGACTAATATTAAAGATAATACCACAAAAAAATCTATGTGCTATTTTTGTGCTTTTCTGCCATTAGACTAAACTATTCCAAAGTATGTTAATTTTGGGAGAGTGGTTACGGCTCTCATGAATATTTACTTTATATAGCACAGTCCCAACCGCAACATAAGACTCATAATGATGGTAGCTGACGTAGTTAGGTTATAGAGCCGTTTTGGAGTTTCTGAGGAGGCGATCGGCACTCCAATTTTGTATCCCCCTTATACCTGAAATGAAACGTGAAGTAGAAAATAAGATGAAGAGAAAGGGAGCAGGTGCTACAGGGTAGGCGCAGGAAGGAGCCTAGGTGAGTTGTGTTGCTCCTGAACAAAAGATAACACAATTAATATTTTCTGGTGAAGGATTGCTTGCTTGCTTTCTTGAAATGTTCCACTATATGGCATTAAGCTGTAAAGATCTGTCTCACTTGACCTAGTGGTGCCCCTCACTTGTCTCCATGGAGATAGATAGCCATACTGTGGAATTTTCTCCATGGAAACAAGCTTTATAGTGCACTTTTGCTCTCATTTCTTCCATTCAACTTTTGTCCTTAATTCACAAAAGCATAGCCTATATGTTTAGTAGGTCTGTTAGAAAACAAAAAAATAAATCAAGCTGATAAAATTGAAAGGAAACAATAAAAATGCTGTGACACAAAATGAAACTCCTAACCACTCCAATGTTGTGGTATGTTAACACTGGTGCTGGTTTATTGGACACTGATACCAGCCTCATGTACTCAGACATTTTCAAACAGACATGTATACAGCCACATACAGGCAGGCTTTGTTGTGCTCTATATCCACACATCTACACGTCTATGGACTGGCTCAGCATGACAGAACCCCGCTGCGTAAATGAAGGGCCATCTGCAAAGACAAAGACGGCTGCACCGAGGAGCGCCCAACAGCAAAGACAACAACAATCAATCACATGATCAATCATAATTGGCTCATTTGCATATTCACCACATATTCAGCATCATCATTCATTTATGCAGATGTGCGGCAGACAATAGGCTCAGGGGAGTGAGGGGTCAGTGCCAGACCTGGACCTGTTCGTTTGTGAAGAATCAAATGAGAGCTTTATTTAGATTTATGCAGATGTTAACAATAATGATATACAGCAGCGAGCCTCAGCAGTGTCAGGGAGGACGTTCAAACAGCAGTGACACTGGCACCAGGACAGTTCAAAACACTACATCCTATTCACATGTTAGGAAGAGCAGCTAAAAACAAAATGTGTCCTGTGCGATCAGAATCGGAAATACATTTATTAACACTGTAAACAAAATTCACAACAAAATTTGCCGATTTATTGCTATTACACAAACATAATTGTGAATGGACTGACAGGTGAAGTCATGTTATGCATGATTGAGGCCTTATTGGTATTTCCCAGGCTGTGCTAAATCATTTATTTTTGAGCGTTCAAAATGAGATGATGGGCAGCAGAGGTAAAACTAACTAAATATACTGGTGCAGTGAGAAGAAAGCAGAGGTAATTAGACTTAAAACAATACTTAGTAGCATTTAAGTTATCTTGCTGTGTACTGAGGTCACCACTTTCTGTGTTGCGACTTGAGCCAGGACCAAACATGATCGTGCAGTCAGAAGTTTTATTAAGTGACTCATGTGAAACAAAATAGTTCATTGGTCACCAGTAGTTTGGAACAAAATTAGCTTTACTCTCACCTCAAATGAACAGAATTTTGTGCTTTACTCATTGATTCTGCAGATTTTTTCTTGTCTTTTTTCCTCGTAAGCAGCCATTTGGACAGACCATGCATTCCCTGAATGGCTATTCCACCGCATCCACCTGAACTCGTGGAGATTCACATATTTGTAAAGCAAAAAACATGATTTTTATGTCATTGTGTATATTTTTTGTTGTATTTTCCTTTCATTAAAATGGTTTAAGTGCATATGTTTTGTGTACAGCTTAACTGTATCATGAGAGCACAAACCACAAACCTATATGTAGTGAATCAGTATTGTTTACTCTGAAGCTATAAATGAGTGCCAAGAATTTCTACAGCTGGGCTATTGGCTATACCTTCTTCCAAAAGAAAATACTGTTTTTAAGTGTATGAAATTGGGCAATAGCTTCATCTGGAATAATCAGATCAGGCGTCACTGCGGTTAGAACCAGAGGTCACATGTGTGCTGGTGTGTGCATGCATGTACATATTTTAAAAGTGTATTTGATGTGTGAGTACGTGTGTCTATAGAGGCTCAGGCGGATCTCACGCCAAAAGGTTATTGGCTTCAAAACAGTTCAATATGTCAAATAAACACACAGCTCAGTGAACAGCAGGAGAACAGAGCAGACGGCAGGACAGGGCGGAGAGAAAAGGTGGAGAGAAAAAAGTTTGTGGAAAAGAATTTGAGATGAAACAAAATGATGCTTCAAAAGGGCTGAGGAGAAGCCATATTGTTTTGTAATTAGATCAGACAGAGGAGATGGGTGAGAGAGTATAGTATTGTACAATATGGCAGCACAATATATCGCGATCAAATCAGTCATCACAATTTGAGTTGGTGCAATGGTCAGATCGCAAGTACACTCACAAACACACATCAATCAAAATATGAAACAGTAAATCAAAACATGAAGCAGTAAAACAATTGCAATAAAATATATAAAATATGCACTGATGCTGCAAAATGGATGCAGATTTTGAAAGTAGACAGAGGTACAAACAAACTGAGTTTTAAAGTCTGTTGAAGCAGAGAACCGCAGAGAGCTGAAATGAAGAACGTCCAAAAGATGCACTGTCTGAACAGAATCCTAGTCTTCATACATATATCACAAATCAAATTGCAATACTGTTTTTATAAAATTGTGCAACCATGTTGTAAAGTGTGCTTCTATGGCTCCAGTGTAAAAACTCAATGTAGCAGGCCTGAACTCTGCTGTCAGTCTCTCTCACTGATACTCATAATGCCATCTGTTATCAGCGCTTTGATAAATGGCAGCTCTGTGACAAAAACATCCACGAATCAAGCCCAGGGATTAACACCTGCCCTCAAGCCTGTCCCTCCAGCAGCACGTGAACTGTGTAAAAACAAAGAAATCCTAGGAAGGTGAAAATGCAACTTATAAAGAACAGTCAGTGTGAACCATAGACTGTATATATAAATAGACATTGCTAACCCGCTAGGCACTGCATTTCAAATAGGAAGTGCTCATGGGTGGGCTTCCGGCTCCATTGACTCTGGCTCCAATTCACTTTACACTGAAAAATTGTCACCTGTCTCTCTGTAACTGCTGCAGGGAGCCTCGTCATTTTGGTCTTTAAGTATTTGGTATTAACCCGTTCTACATGATCCTGGTATTTTTATTTCACTATTGTGTCAGTAAATCACGATATGAACATTAATAACAGACAAATCAGGTGCTTTTTTTCCTCAAGGTTACTTCAGTTAGCGTTGGCAACAGGTTTGATTGACAGCGTTGCTAAGGACCCGCTCCGTGTTAAATCAGTGGTGCGGGTGGGAAGGGAAATTACCTTCAACAGCCTCACTCCAGATTGGCTCTTTGTTTGCTATGATACACGCGGCTGGAATTCCAAATATGGAACGCGACTCCAAATTTGCCCCTATAACTGCTCTAGCCTCTATGCGCTTCATTTGACTGGAGCGGAATGCTCTAGGTTACGTCACACTCACTTAGCACACTTCTTTATTCAGTCTGTGGTGTGAACATTGCATGATTTGTTTGACAGTAGATAAAATTGTCTTTATGTCCAGCTAAATTCATGCAACCTGGTGCACAGTGAAGGAAGAGAATCATCCAGGGTTATGCAAGATGGCGGAAAACAGCATGACAGGTGCCGACAGGAGGACAGGTACAGTGCTGCTGCCAGTCAAATCTTTCAAAGTTTAGATCGAAGATCACAGCATGGACTGTGAATTAACATCTGTGTTACTGTACTCATACAACAGTGTTCTCAACAAAGCCAACGTGGTAACTCCAAACACAAGAAAAACATGTTATATAAGTTAGAACCTAACTTAAATCACACTAGATTGATATGTGTAGCACTCTGAACTGAGTTCTATCTGCAATGGCTCTCACTGAAAGCAATCAGAAAATGTGTAACGTCATGACAATTATTTGACTCTGATTGGTCCGCTGACACTTTGACCAATTTTGGCATCTCTTGGCATTTCCATCTTTGTTTTGGTTCACTTGGGCGCTTGACCTTTGGCTTCTGCGCATTGTCTCAATGCTGTTCTGTGATTGGTCTGCCCACTCGATTAACCTTGCAGCAGTTTCTCATGATGGTTTCTTGTAAATTTGTGAACTCACAAATGACACAAAAATACATCTTCCTGTGCAAGGTTAGTTATAACCTACTGTTCTCAGAAGGTTTACAGAACATTAGCTTGTGGTTCTCAGAAACTTTGGATCAACATTTATGTGAGGAGAGTTTTATTCTGAAAACATTCTCAGAGTGCTTATGGATTTATGATCAATACCGCCAAAACATTCAAGGCAAAGCGATAACATGGCAAAAAGAAAGTCTCCCAACAGTAAAGGTACATAATGTGCCCCTTTAAATATGAAAATAAGCCCATCAATATTTATTATAACACAACAAATCATACAAATTAAGCTATATTTATTTTTTGTTTCATTTCAACATAAATAAATTCTCTTCAAATGCAACGAAAGAACAATCCAGCTCCAGTGTGATACAGAGGTAGTAACAGAGGACAGATGGTTGAGACAGTGCCTGCGGTGCCGAGGGTCTGTCTGGCATTTTGAAAAGCCACTGACATATGACATAGTGCGAATGTGGAAGTAAACACATCTTAATGATATGAAACATTGTCCCAATGTTGATTTATGCAAATGAGCCATGTGTTGGCTTTATTGCAGTAGTCTTGGTACAGCAGATGTTTGTTATCATAGTTTTTACGTGAGAAGGAATAGGCTTTTCTTTGGTGTGTACATTAGGCCTCTGGCGAAGTATAGTTGTTAAAAATAAATTCGAGGCGACAGTAGCTCAGTTTGTCCACTGATCCGAAGGTTGGCGGTTCAAATCCTGCTCTCTACATAAACATCATTGGTTGAGTGGTTAGATCCACTGACTCGAAGGTTGGCGGTGCAATTCCAGCCCTCACAGATGAATGCAGTCGTTGTGTCCTTGGGCAAGACACTTAACCCACCTCGCCCCCAGTGTCTGCGTACACTGGTGTATGAATGTCAAAGTGTGGAGTGAATGAATAATGACTATAGTGTAGCGCTTTGAGAGGCTTTGACAAGCCTGTAAAGTGCATTACAAGTGTAAGGTTTGATTGATTGATTGAATATGCTGTAATAATCCAACCATGTCTCACTGTCCATAGTATATATATATTTTTTAGCATGGCTCTTTGAAAACCACATAGAGAAATAATGGAGGTGGAATGGGTGACAAAGACTGCTAATGACCAGAACAGAGTCCATACCAGGCTCTTATACACGTATGTACTTTTTAAATTTAGAGTAAGTGCATCTACTATATGAATATGAACATGAATCTCTTCCAGCTCTTACTACAGTCTGCCGCAACCATTGGAAACTGACCTTTTGCAAAGTGTCAGTCAACTTTGACCTCCTTGGTAGCCAAAAACATACATCATGAATTTTATTTGCAGCTTGGAAACACAACGCAATCCCACTATAGATTTGTACTGCATTGAGTCAAATAGACATGTATTATGGGCTTGTATAGGAGCTAGAGGCCACTCCGGCTCTGTCCAGATTCTCTTTGTCAACCAGTGGTGGTACATGTACTGAGCAGAAACCTTGGCTCCAATGCAGGAAAATAATCCTTAGAATTGTGAAAAATGTGCAGTGTTGCTGTGAATATAATCTGAACCAATATTTATATTTATAAAATTCAAGGTTGAAGGTTTATTTCATTTCTCATTGGTCTATAGTCACATTAATACACATCATGCCTAATCTAAATAGCTTAAAAATATGTTTCGACAGTAATTTGAAACATCTTCTGCAGTATTCCATCATGCTGTGTCCTTGTCATTGTGTTGGTCTATTGAGTGGGTGGTGCAAACAGTGTACCTGTGTGAAAGCATGCAGACAATGGCAGATCAGGCTGTGGATGAGTAAAAGCCGCAGTGCAGCAGAGTGGACAAAGCTTGACTTACGTATTGTATTACACTGGTTCAAAAGACTTTTCTTAATTGATGGACTGTGGCATAGGTCAAAAATGAGCAAAGGTGATATAAAAATGAAATAAAACCAAGACTAACCTAAATAAAACTGAATAATAAAGGTACTGCAATCTATTCAGAACAAATAGTGATTTTTTTGGCTTGGTGTCAGGGGAACTTTGCCTATTATCGACATGGTGACTCAACTAAACTTCCAGTTGCTTTTGCCTATTTACTCAGTGTTATAAGAATATAGAAATGTTTAAATGTCTACTTTATGTCACTTTTTCTGGTGGAGGGTCCTTCACCTGCTTGTCTACGTGGAGATTTTATTGCTTGGTTTTTAGGTTCTACAGTTTGGCATTAATGTTCTTTATCTTCATATGGACATGCAGGTGATGCCACTAGGCCATGGGTAACATGTCAGATCTGTGGAGACAGTAAGACAGTAAGAATGTTTGGTTTTCAAGGTATTGTTGGAGTAGTAACACAACTGTAATTGAATAATCGCTTGGTAAATGTGTTGAAAGCCATATAGTGAAACATTCAAAGCAAAGAAACATCTCCATGGAAACAAGTACGTAACAGATACTTCTCCAGAAAAGATACATAAAGGATTCTGTATCATGGTCAAAGTTGTGAAACTGTACCAACTCCTTAAACATAATTATTCACTCAGATGCATGTGGTTGAGGGACAACAATGTCAAGGCCATAAATTCAATTGTTCAGTAGGGGGCGTTGATGAAGCTGTACAGAGCTTGGCGTGAGGAGAAAGAGGTATGCTGAGTGACCATCTGGTAAAGTCCCTCTTTTACAATGACACAGAAGACCGAGTTTCTCCATATTTAGGCCTTTTTAGAGTATATCTCCCATTTTCTTTCATCTGCCAGAAAACACAGGCTGCTTAATACAGATAAGACATAAGGCATACAGCAGTTCCACATGTTCAGAGGACACGCACAAAGCTTCTTTTCTTATGCATAGAACATTTCGCTGATCACTGAGCAAATAGCCACGCTTATGTAAGGGAGTGACATTCACAGGCTGAATATGGAAGTCTATTGAAAATCATATAACGTATACATTTGAAGTACAGCCCTAGTATTGTGTGAACTGGTTGCCACAAATGCAGGAAGGAGTTTTGCCCTGACGGTAATGCTACCAATAACTAGCATGCTAACACATCCTGATTATTGGACAATGAAACATTTTAATGAGTTGAAGAATTTCATAAACTTCACCCTGGAGAAAGAACTGAGAGGCCAGCTCAGTACAGTAGAGGTGACAATCCATGCTCTGCAAGAGGAGAGTGGAGAAAGTTGCGATGGCGCCAAGAACTACAGCATGCATCAAAAAAAAAAAACAAAAGAAAAAAAAAGTTGAACATGTAATGTTATATTTAAACTTACCTAATTTCTAACCATGTCCTGTCATCAAAAAACATGGCTCGAGTTGTGCTATTTTTTTCATTCACATTTTTATCAATCCTTCATATATAGTCTCCCTCTGATGGTTATCTAGATATTGTCATACTGATTTAATTAATTTTGGACATTGGCCCTTACATTTATACTAATTATGAAATACTTATGAAATTAAGACAGGCAAGGCAAGTGCTTTACAGATTAAGAAAAACATCCATCCATCCATTTATTTTCTTCTGCTTATCTGGAGCTGGGTCATGAGGGCAGCAGTATGAGCAGGGACTCCCAGACTTCCCTTACCCCAGACAAATCTTCCAGCTCCTTCGTTGGGATGTTCCCAGGCCAGCCGAGAGACATAGTCCCTCCAGCTTGTCCTGAGTCTTCCCCGAGGCCTTCTCCCGGTGGGACATGTCCAAAACACCTCCCTAGGGAGGCGTCCAGGAGACATCCTGAACACATGCCCGAGCCACCTCAGCTGGCTTCTCTCGACGCGTAGGAGCAGCGGTTCTACTCCAAGCTCCTCCTGTGTGACTGAGCTCCTCACCCTATCTCTAAGGGAGCGCCCCCCCCCACCCTGCGGGAGGAAGCCCATTTCGGCCGCTTGGATCCACGACCTTGTCCTTTCGGTTATTACCCAAAGCTCATGACCATAGGTGAGGGTAGGAACTTAGATTGACCGGTAAATCGAGAGCTTTGTGTTTCAACTCAGTTTCTTATTTACCACAACAAACCGATACAACGACCGCATCACTGCAGAGGGCAAAACATTAAAATCACAATAAGTAATCATAGTAAAATGAGTATAGTCATAGTAAAAAGAACTTTTAAGAGAAGAGTGCAGTTAAAATCCTTTCAGTCATATTCACATCTAAACAGAACCGTTTTGAGCCCAGATTTGAAGATTGTCAGAGTCCTGTCTCAAATCTTTAGTAAGACTGTTTCAGGTTTTAGCTACATAAAACTGAAACTACTCAGATTTTTATTTATGGACTTAAAAACTTCTAGACTTGTACCTGTGATGTATCTATTCTGGGAAATTCAAAATAATTTTTTCGAGACTTACTGAATAGGATTTACCAAACAAACATGAGTAAAGCTGAATACAACTCCAACAATGTTATAACTTGGTTCAAAACTCAAAAATGATGCATAATGTGTCCCTTTAACCTTATCGGCAACATGGTCGAACTCACCATACTAAACAATCAGAACTTCAACTGGTTTCAAGTTTAATTTTCTTTCAAAACCAATGCAGCTGTTATGTTATATCTAAAAATGGTCTTTGAAAACACGTGTAATTGGTCTATATGGCCGTGGGTCTGTGTGCCTGTGTGATGGTCAAAATGATTAGCACTGGTTTCTGTCAGATCACATTAGCGTCCATAATGTGGCATTTATCAGCTGCAACTCCAGGTCACTGCCTCCCAATTAGTGAGGCACATGGTACATTTGACTCTCTGTGACTCATGCAGTGGACAGAGAGGAGCTGGGGCTAATCAGGCTAATCACCAAAAGAACACAAGCACAGTGCAATGGACTGTGGATGTTTGTAAGAATTAAACATTGAGCAAACAGTGACCTTAAATGAAATGGTTTTACAAAAGAAATTCTACACTGCCAAAATCACCATGAAACATAATTATAATACTTTTTTTTGTTTTTGTTTTTAATGTTTTCCTTAAATAAATACTGTTAATCCATTCACCCTCAGTTGGTTGAATGGTCAGATCCAGTGGTCTGAAGGTTGCCGGTTCGATTCCAGCTCTCTTGATGATGGCTGTTGTTGTGTCCTTGGGAAAGACACTTAACCCATCTTGCCCCAGTGTTTGTGTACACTGATGTATGAATGCCTGTGTGAATGGGTGAGTGGTTTCTTGATGTAAAGCAGTTTGAGTGCCTTGGAAAAGCACTATATAAATATGTGACCATTTTACCATTTAATCATTTTTTAAATGAAGCAGGAATGTGCTAAAGTGTGCCTGTAAATGTCTTGGTTTAGATTCAAGTATGGCACAAAATGTGAACTGACCATCAAATTTATCACAAAAGTGCAGAAATACCACTTTATACTTTTATTTGGTAGATTACACTAAACATTTCTGGCTCTTTTTGAGGTAAATTGAATAGTTTGGCTTATAGACAGTATACTTGGGATTCTGACACTTGTGACATTATATTTTTTCGATATATCGCCCACCTCTATCCTGTAGTGTTTTACTTCTGCTCAAAAGGAGATTAATCAGATGTATCTTTTAAAATGGTTTAGTGGGAATATACAATACTGGGAAACAGAAAATGTGACATGGAAAGGATTGAAAGCATAAAACTGTAGCTAGACTGACAGATGTGGAGGGCTGTAGCTCAGAAATGACATGGCTGACATTTACCTTCTATATTCTTCAGTAAACAACAGACGGGATAGAGACAGGCTCAGGGAACAGGCTGCGGAGGCACGGTGAGCTGGATAAATATTGAACATAAGCAGGTCCTCTCTGTGATCCCTCCTCATGGGACTGTCCCGCCACATGCCACTCCAAAACGAAATGGGGCATAGGCGCCAGAGGTTTTATTCAATTACGTATTCATTCATTTTCTCCGGTGCACTTTCTGGGATAGTCCAGTGTGTTTGGCAGACCCGAGTCCACCTGAAATGGCAGTAGAGGGCTTTCATTAAAGATGAACTATATTGTGTTTTTTCTAGCTTCTGTGTCATTGTTTTGCCTGGAATGTTCATATTAGTTCAGGTATTAAACTGATCGAATATGCATTTATTCAATTACAGTTGTTTTTATTGCTGAAAATACCTTAAAAACAGTCAAAGTAAACATTTCAGACAAAAGAATGAAATAATTTTAGCACTTCACCGGAAAAGTTACATGCAACTTTAAACAATATTGATGAGTTTGTTCAGTTTGCGAGTCTACTGAAAAGGTTTGCCCTCTCTAGACAATTTATACTGTTTTTGTGTTAAGGAGCAAGACATTTCACTTCACCTTGCCTTTCCTGTTAACCATCATGCTGATATATTTCACTTAAAGCTGCACTGTGTAACTTTTATATTGGGGGTCCATCACTGGCTTGTGTCACTGGAGAATGTACTGAATAGTTCCACAATATGGCATTAAACTTATCAGCTGTACATGTATTATTTTACAGGTGTTTTTATTGTTGAAAACATGCATTCTTAACGTGAGTGGGCTTGCCTCTCCTTGGAGTTGACTTGTCACTTGCCCTGGTTGCAACACCTGATTGTCTTCATTGAGCTGGATAAGTTTCATGCTATAGTATGCTATAATCTAGGCAAAGCGATAACAGACCCTCCACCAGAAACGTTACATGATGCACCTTTAAACACTAAATGCTTTTTCCTAAATACTTAACTAGAGTCTGAGAGACATGCCCTTCCTCTCATGTTGTTGTGTGCTGCCTGTGTATCCTGTGTACACAAGTGTAAAATGTGCTGGTGTCTCCCCCTGTGCTGATGTGTTGTTTACCTCCACAGAGAGGTGACCAGGCTCTGAATCAGCACAAACTCTGGCGTGGGCTCAACTCTCACAGTGACCATCACAGACACACACACACACACAGAGCACCCACTCTACTGCTCTCCAAACAGCCACTGCTCCACACTCTCCATAGTAATAGCAATGTATGAGGCTAATATGTACCTCCTGTGGGGAACACACTGTGCACTGGGCTCTCATCCTCGGGCCGGGGCTTGTTTACTCCAAAGAGCTTTATGAGATTGTTTAAATATGTATTAACGCAAACCATAGTAACAGAGAGTAAACACAGAAGAGATGAATGTACAACACAATGTGGCACATCAGACAACACTGAGCAATTAGATTAACAAATGTGTTTAGAGCTTGTCAACAAAACTGATGTCACAAAATGTCATTCATGTGTGTCTGTCTGTTCTTCTGTGCTAAACCCCAAGTGTCAACATTTTCAAGCATAACTTGGTTTCACCTGAACGAATCTGACCAATGTATTTGCATGAAATTTGCTGGAAAACAAAGTCATACAAAGACAGCTTATTTCAATAACAAAATGTCCCAAAATAAAAAAAAAAAAAAAAAAAAAAAAAAAAACCAACTAAATACTGCCCTTGTCTGAACATTAAGCCAGTAGCCTTGTGCGCTGTAGTATTTTTGTGTCTGCTCGTGTGCCCCTGCTGTTTTCTCCAGCTGCTGGTGTCAGATATGTCATGTTCACTCTAACTACAGACACACTATAACTGTCTTATTAAAGCCACTTCACATTCTATCACTAAAATGGAAATGGGAAATGGAAATAATCACATTTGTCCCATTTAGCAAACCGTTAGGGACCACAGATGCACATCAAAGACCTTGCCCTAATCACATGATCAGAGCAGAGCAAGTATATGCTCTTTATCATACATCTCCTATATGTTTGCACACAATTACAAAAAAAAAAATATAAAAACAGATTAAAGATATTTTAATTTAAATAATTTGTGGAACATGAAAAAGTGTGTTGGCTGTAAAAGCATCACACCACAGTGCGCCAGGGCGCTCTGCAGACATAGTTTAAAAGCAACAGACTATATACCCCTGAATGGCCTACATCACAGTGACGTCGCGCCTCTTGCTAGTGGCAAAAAGAGGAAAGTCTTGTTAGTGGGCGTTCTAAAAGTGTGAAATTTTACAGATGTTAAATGTTTTCTTGCTGTGTTTTTTTAGTATCAGACCAGGAGGAACAGCACCTGTGGTGTAAAATTATAAGTTTTTCCACATAATTACCAGCAGACATTCCTTCACAGAAAAAAGACAATTCTGCACATTAAACAACATCTTTAATGTACTAGCAAGCATAAAGTTTTACTTGGTAAACAACATGATATTGTTTGTGCCATCTTTTGTAGGGCCAATCAATTGATCAATCAATTGATCTGCATTAGTCAATCTCAGAAAGGTTATTTTGCAAAATATCACAACCATCCAAAAGTCATTTATATTTCAAGTAAAAAAAACAAGCAAACA
Organism: Periophthalmus modestus; assembly: GCA_019594935.1. Lineage (NCBI taxonomy): Eukaryota > Metazoa > Chordata > Actinopteri > Gobiiformes > Gobiidae > Periophthalmus > Periophthalmus modestus. The sequence continues at coordinate 27,435,274 of JAIEZT010001390.1, read as the reverse complement.
TGGTTCAACAGTAAAAGACTAATGAAAACAAGAGACCCACACTACACCAGGTGAAAGCTATGCTCTACTCCACATTTTTTTAGTAAACTACTGTAAATGTTTATTTTTGCTAAATTTATCCTGCTATTTTATAGGAGAAACTTCAGTGGATGCTAAAAGCCCAGACCTCCTTCCCTCTGTTTTTTCCATAAACAGCAGAATGGTAAAGCTGATCAGAAGGTGGAGAGGTAAGTAGTTTGCAGAATTCCTTAAAATGTCTTTTTGTTGTACAATGCGCCATTATGTAAGAAATAACCCTACCTTACTTTATTCGACTAAACACCTGATCACTCGATCCTCAATAGCCCTTATATCTTAATGCCACTCCCGTATGGCTTATGGGTCAAACAGCTTGCTTCCATTGACTGGAGAGTTAATTTACCAAAGTAAATTATGTTTACAAAGTTTTAAGGGGGTTATATGACAGTAATAGCAATACAAATAAAGAATAAAATATGAAAAGAAAACAACAATGAGAAACTCAGTATTTCAGAATGATTGCATTTTTAATGTATATTAATCATGTATGCACTTAACACTGTAGAATGGGCAAGTGTCTTGAAAGTTTTGACATCTTTGCCTGTTTTGGCACAGAACATTTTGGATCCTGTCTCAATAGTGTGTGTTTCTCACACATACTTGTCAGGTGAAGAAGTCAAACAAGAACTCAGAGAACCAAGACGACACTGGGGAATGTAAAGGAGGTGGTGACATTTCCAAAACTGTTTCTGAAAATACACAAAACCTACACTTCATGACGATGTTCTTCTAACTTTTATAAATGTAGCTCTCTTGTTGCTGTCAAACACAGGAATGACCAAAAATGTGTTTTAACTTGTTTTGTTTTTGTTTTTGCACAAATGAATAAAATAATTTCTTTGTATTCAAGAAAGGATCAGTCACTACGTTTATATGCACAGAGAACTTTGAATGCATTAAACAACCTAATTCAAATTGCCCAAAACCGGTCAGACCACCCTTGTCCCTGTCTACATGGAGGTTAAAGAACAGATTAGGTGCAAACACAGGCCTACAAGACGTTCAGGTGAGTGCAGTAATTTAGCATTAGCACTTAGCAAACTTACATATGCATAACCACACTTTTGGCAAACATAGATATGCAACATCTCATTTATGTGGTGCATTTGATTTTCAGACATACTAGGAATGGTGTTACTCACAGTGTATTTGCTCTCCACTGCACAAATAAACAACAGCAACAAAATTATACTTGAAACCAGAAGTTTACATACACTATAAAAAGATACATTTGCGTTTTTTTCTCTCTGTCTGACATAAAAATCAGACAAAACTTTTGATGTTTTAGGTTAATTAGAAACACCAACATTATTTGTATTTGCTAAATGCCAGAATAACAATAGTTGGCACGAATTTTGGCCCATTCATGACAGAACTGGTGTAACTGAACCAAATTTGTAGGCCGCCTTGCTCGCAAATGGCTTTTCAGGTCTGCCCATAAATTTTCAAAAGGACCGAGATTAGGGTTTTGTGATGGTCACTCCAAAACATTGACTTTGTTATCTTTAAGTGACTTTGTAACCAGTTTGGCAGTATGCTTCGGGTCATTGTCCATTTGGAAGACCCATTTGTGTTCAAGCTTTAACTTCCTGGCTGATGTCTTGAGATGTTGCTTCAGTATTTCCAAATATTCTTTCCTCATGATGCCATCTATTTTGCAAAGTGCACCAGTCCTTCCTGCAGTAAAACAAGGCCACAACATGATGCTACCACCCCCATATTTCACACTTGGGATGGTATTCTTAAGCTTGCAAAGTTGCCCCTTTTTCCTCCAAACATGACATTACGACCAATCAGTTCAATTTTTGTTGCATCATACCACAGGACATGGGGCGACAGTGGCTCAGTGGTTAGAGCATTGGTCTCCCAACCCGAAGGTCGGAGGATCGAGTCCAGCTCGGACCAAGTTCTGTCGTTGTGTCTTGAAGGCAAGACACTTCACCCACATCGCCTAGTATGAAAGTAGTGTGTGCGTGAATGATCGGTGGTGGTCGGAGGGGCCGATGGCGCAAACTGGCAGCCTCGCTTCCGTCAGTCTACCCCAGGGCAGCTGTGGCTACAATAGTAGCTTACCATCACCAAGTATGGCATGAACGAATAATGACTTCAGTGTAGTGCTTTGATAAAGCGCATTACAAGTGTAAGGCATTATTATTATGTCTCCAAAATATAAGGTCTTTGTTCCTGTGTGCATTTGCAAACTGTTCAATGTTTCTTTTGGAGTAATGGCTTCTTCCTGGCAGAGCGGCCTTTCAGCCTATGCTGTATAGCAGTCGCTTCACTGTGGATAATCACACACCCTTACCAGCTTCAGCCAGCGTCTTCACAAAGTCTTTTGCTTTTGATCTTGGGTTGATATGCACATTTTGGGCCACACACGTTCAACCTGACAGATTCCTCAGCAGTATGATGGCTGGACATTCCCATGGTGTTTATACTTGCTTATAATTGTTTGAACAGATGGACATGGCACCTTTAGGCATCTGGAAATTGGACCCAAGGATGAACCAGATTGTGCAAGTCCACAATTCTCTTCCTGACATCTTGGCTGATATCTTTCCCATGATGTTACACAAAGAAGTGTTTCAGTTATACCTTTAAATACATCCGCAGGTGTGTTTCTAATGAACTCAAATATTGTCAGTAAACCTATCAGAAGCTTTGAAAGACATGATATCATTATCTAGGTTTTCCCAAATTGTTTAAATGCATAGAAATCTTACTGTATGTAAACTTCTGACTTTGAAGAAAGTAATGAAAAATTGTATTTAAAAAAAATCAATCTCTCATTATTCTGGCATTTAGGTAATTTTGGTAATCTGAATTGACCTAAAACAAGACAGGTTTAGTCTGATTTCATGTCAGACAGTGACCAAAAATGTGTATATGTCTTTTTCTATAAAGTATGTAAACTTCTGGTTTTAACTCTATGTAGCCTGTGATGGAGAGACCATACTCTGTCATTCCCACTGCTTACCCCCTGAAGTTGAATTAATCTCCTAGTCTCTTCTTAGAGACTAGATCAGACTGTGCTGTGAAACACAGCAGGCATTTGAGTACATGCATACTTACCCACAGGCCCATTAACAGAAATTTGTGGGCCGTGGGCTAGAAGCCTCACATGGACCCCCATCTAATATAAATGAATAGAAAAAGGGTCAATTATGAGCCTTTAAGACCCTGGGGCTTGGGACAATAGATGCCTTGGTCCCCTCTGTTGACTCCCCTGCTTACCCAGATGTGACACCTCAATTGTAGTTCCTGGGTTTACATGTATTTGAAAAATCTGTTTGAACTGAACAACTGAAATCATTCCGTTTTCCTGGCGTGTGTGTAAATGCAGTGACTGTTTACAACATGCTCTTAAAGATGCACTAAGTGACATTTCTGGTGGGTGAATGCATCAGAAATCATGCCATTGTTTATTTGTCCAATTACAGTTTATATTGCAAGACTCTTGAAATACTTAAAATGCATTATTTGCCTTGTATCTGATCTGTAACTTTCTGTGGTGGCCTCACATTGCCCCACATTAAAAAAAAATACATATTACACCTTTAACTAAGCCAAATGAAAACATATATTGCTATCATTGCCATGTCAGCCTCATTTTATTTTGCAAAGGCACTTGTTAAAACTAACACCTTGTAGCTCTGCAGGGCTGTGGTTTGTTTGTTCTTTGTGCACCTGTCGAGTGAGAGCATCTGTTGCTCACAGACAAAGGCTTGAGGCCAGGAGACACACAGGGTGCGGGCAGCTCTGCACCTGCCTCCTGCCTGGATAAAAAGGTACAAGTGCCGTCGGTTAGGGCTCCATCTATGGCCACTTGTCCCTTTACACAAGCCTGTTTTTATTCCCCAGTCAGACTTATCTTGTTGCCACTGTAGCAGGGCTAGTCTCACCTCTGCAGGTGGCCCGACAGCTGCTGCAAAACACTGTGCTGTGATCCAGACTGCACCTGGACAAAAGACAACAAACAGGAGAACAAAGCAGAGCCAGGGAGGTACACAACTGTTGCTATGTCTGTTAGAAAATATCGCTTTTTTAGCTTATAACCATTGTACAGTAAGTGATGTGCGGTCATTATTTAGTGTTGATTAAGAGGCTTCTGTGTAGCACCTGTTCATGTGCACTTCCTCCTCACTAGAGCCCACAGCTGCTGCGTTCACTGGCAGCAGACTGCACACAACAGGACGCCCTCTCCACACACTCACTCAGAGGACACACAGTTATGGAGTGGTACTCACAGCTCACAGGCTCTGGTTTGGCAAATTAGGATAAACATTCAGTAAGAGCATATTTCAGCTATAAAGAAAGACTTTATTCTCCATAACAGTGGTGGGTATTGCTTGTGGGATGGCAAAGTACACAACTCTATCTTGTGAGGGTGTATTGACTAGAGATTAGTGAAACTATCATCCATTATCATGCAAACTACACACATAACAGACCTGGGTTACAAAACATTGAGTTATTTCTTTATAATGTGATTTAATATTGGGGATTTGACAACAAAGCCTGTTAATCAGTAAGTATGTTGGTATCACTTTGTAGTAATTATGCTTTAAAAAGCCTTAATAAAGCATGAACAAAGACTTCATTCATAATGAACAAAGAGTTTATTAAGAATGATTAAGGGTTAGCAACTACTTAATGAAGGGCTTATGGTTTGGAGTCAGGGTATAACTTACAAAGTCTGTCATTCTTAAAGCCACAGTATGTAACTTTTTAGACACAAATAAAAGCATGTTTTTTTTTCATTTTTATTCTGGTTTTATATTGGACTCAAAAACATTGAAAAACATGTGTCTTTACTGAAAGTGGGCTTGCATCTCCCCAAACCTGACTGTTATTTTTGCCTGGAGGAGGGCCTCCTCCTGCTTGTTTTCATGAATTCCTTATGCTATAATCTTCTATTTGCACAAAAACATACAGATGATGTGCCACGTCCAGAAAGTTACTTAAAGTACCTTTAATAACCTATTTGTTCATTCTGAACAAATAGAACAAATTCATTATTTGTTAATTGAGAATGAACAAATAGGTTATTAAAGTGTTTCTGTCACCACTATAAGACTAATAGAGGTTATCTTATCTACCTTAGATGTGTTACCTGCATTTTGTGTCATAATAAAAAAATAAGCGTATGCTGTCCCCAAACTTCAGTGGAGGCATTTGAGAAATCCTAATCACTGAGCGTTATGAGCATGTGTACTGGAATGCGTGCTTAATAATGTGTCTATGCCTAAAAGAGTGCATGGATGTCTGTGCTGGAGTGTGTGTGGGCAGAGGTTAATTTAGCCCAGCAGTGAAGAGGCCTTGATAAAGAGCAGCCTGATCCCTGTTTAATTACCTCGCGTCTAGGCTGCACTGGCATACACTGGGTCAGGGGTGTGGGCCCGCTACGTGAGGGGACTACCCAAGCATAGGAACACACAAGTGGGCACCGCCATTTCATAACATCTTAATAGATCAGAGATGGGAGGTCTGAAAAGGAGAGAAATTTAGAAAGAGGGAAAGTGGTTGATAATAATGATGCCTGTAATTTAACTACTGCATAATATTAGAGTGTGTATGTGTCATGTTAGGAATATTTATCTATCCTTTCCCATCAACCTAAAGAAATTGCACTTAATAGGTTTTAGTTTTATGGTATATGCAACATTATGAGGTCTTTACCCCATTCAAAAGATATGATATTCTGTTTTTAATTATTAATCGCTATGACAATGACCCTGATTTTTCATTATCCAAATCTATGGATAGCAGACAAAATTTTTTGGAGGAGTATTGTCTGAAGGTTACTGAAACTATGGCTGCATAACAGTCCCAGGTTTACTGCGGATTTGAGAACTATGCCAGTTAACCACTAAGGCTGATTCCCCACGTGTGTGCCTCATATTTCATATTCAATTGTCCCTGAAGTGGCATCACCTCCGATAATAACTACCAGCCTTACTTCATCCATTTCTGGGCCTTGACCCAAAAAGTGCGATTAGACTAATGTAGTTGTACCACATCAACAAACAGCGCTCATAATGAGATCGCCCCCTCCTTCCCCCCTCCTTGAGCCGAGGGACATGGCCTGTGAGTGTGACTGTCGGCAGGACCAAAATAAGCTTAATTTAATTAGTCCTAATAAAACGACTGAGTGCAGCAAGCGCCGACCCGTCATAGCGAAGGGAAATGCTAGCAGAATGAAATGACTATACGTGTATTAAAAAGCTAATAACATAATTACACACACAACAGCTTGTCTTGTCACAGCTAAACAATGCTGGCAGAATGCTAATAGCCATTTCACACGGCAGTTCCCTCTGATTGCTTTGCCTTTCATCCTGGCGTTTATTTGACGCGCTGTAATTAAGCTGATCATGAGAAGTATAAGCAGGAGATAAAGGAGCGCGGTACGCCGCTCAAGTGTTCAAGTGTGCCCAAGAATTACTCACATCACTAATTACAATCTAGTATGAATAAGAAATGCAAAAACAAAGATCACTAAATGTTTCTGTCCAAAGTAACATTATATTCATTAATACCCGTTGAATTATCTGTTTATATATAGATTCAAGAGGATCATTTGATTTGTAACTTGTAACCTGTAACTTTTTTTACCTGTGACATAACAATTCTGGGAAATTCAAAATCATGGTTTTTTTTTTGCAAGCTCAAAGGAAGCAGACTTAGTAAACGGGATTCATCAAACAAGTGTCAATGAAGCAAAACGCAACGCGAGGTGTTTGTTTTTGACAAGAAACAATGTTATGAAATCTCAAAAAGACAGCTTTGTCCTTTAAATAAATTCATCTCATATACTTGGATTTTTTAGTTTCAGCTACTGTAGTTATCTGCTAGGTTATAAGAAACATGGTTTTTAATGGAGGGAAGACGCAAGAGAGAATATGTTATATTATTCTCTACAACTGGTTTGCCAGGTCAATAATCTAAACCATAATCTTTGATTATGAGATTACTGTCTATTGATGTATTAAATGTATTAAATCCAGTCTGTGCAGTGCTTGCCCCAACAGATAAGATTACCAAAAAGCCCTTTAATAATAATGATGCCATGTGTACCTCTCACCCACAAAAGAATAAGAATGAAGTGAAATAGCCTTTTTTAATCATAAAAGGAGGGATTGCTCAGAAATGTTTCTGTCCAAAGTAACATTATATTCATTAATACCTGTTGAATTATCCGATTTATATATACATTTGAATTTTTACCTGTGACATAACAATTCTGGGAAATTCAAAATCATGTTTTTTGTGAGCTCAATGGAAGCAGACTTAGTAAATTGGATTCATCAAACAAGTGTCAATGAAGCAAAACACAATGCAAAGGTGTTTGTTTTTGACAAGAAGCAATGTTGTGAAATCTCAAATAGCCAGTTATGCATAATATGAATCATTTAAAGAAATTCACCTCATATACTTAAATTTCTTTTGTTTCAGCTAGTGTAGTTACTTGCTGGGTTGATACTTATAAGAGACATGGTTTTGAATGGTGGGAAGAAGCAAGAAAGAATATGTGATATTCTATACAACTTTATCATTGGTTTGCCAGGTCAATAATCTAAACCATAATCTTTGGTTATGAGATTACTGTCTATTGATTGCCCATGTATTAAATCCAGTCTGTGCAGTGCTTGCTTTACCAAAAAGCCCTTTAACAATAATGATGCCATGTGTACCTCTCACCCACAAAAGACCACAAGAATGAAGTGAAATTGCATTTTTTAATCATAAAAGAAGGGACTGCTAAGAAACACTGTCTCATGTCACTGTCACAGCTGCTGTATGAAGCTCCCCACTTCAAACCCATGTGCTCCGTTCTTGGCATTGTTCTTCCACATTTCCGAAATGAGATGTTCCCAAACATGTATTGAAATGTTGCCATGTATTCAAATCAAAGCGTCCTGCCATTACTGCGAGCTCCTCCGTCCTCGTCCGCCGCTCTTCATAAGCAGTTTTTATTTTCTTTCCAGCCTCCCTCTCTCTTTTCTCTCTGTCCTTGAGCAGAGAATGCAGCGCTGGGCAGCAGTGAAGAGAGACACATATTAGTTTGACACTCGGTAACACCTCTTTGTTAGCAGCAAACTCATTCAGCTCGACGTGTGTGTATGTGTGTGTATTTTGATGAAAACTCAGTGAGCCGACTCAAGGCTGAAGCTGCTTATAAAAACCAGTGAACTATCTGGCAGATTTCAATGAACATAAATGAACATGTGAACAACAGAGAGAAAAAAAGCAGAAATGGTAGAGGGGAATAACGGTTGCTAGGTGATTTCAGTAACCTTGGTAGGTTTGGCTCCCAAAGAACTGAACATGTTTGCAGTGCAGTAGGCTGTAATGTAAAATCCATGAAAGGTCGAAGGAAACATGCAAAATAAGTGATTCTGAGTTCTGAAGTATAGACGGCTGAAAAGTAGTTTTGTTGAAGGTTGTCTGCAAACTTTCATGGAGTTGTAATGTCAGGACACACATAAGCCAAACATTTAGAATACTATACTGTATTTTGGTATCACAGTATCAAAAGAGAAATGAACACAGAATATGAAAGTATGAATTGTCTCCATGTAGATATTGTTTTGCCTGGAAGGTCAGTACAGCATTAAGCATATACAGTATATCTTGCATTTATTCAATTATATTTTTTCATTGCTCAAAATATGTTGAAAAGCATGTATTCTGTGAGCAGCTGCATGGTGACCTCTCCACAGATCTGACGTTTAACTTTGATGGTGTTTGTTCCTCTTATAGTTTGTTATTTAAACACCAAAATCAGGTGTATTCTAAGTTCTGTGTAGTATCTGTGTAATCGCTCAATTGTCCAGGTATGATCTATAATAAAAGGAACATTCAAATTCACCCTCACAACTTTTTGTCCACTTGACAGATTAGAATGTTTCTTTTACTAACTTTGCCTGGTATTTCACTAACTTTATTCTACTAATTCTCTTTCCAGTGTTTTTGACCACTTCGCCAGCAGCCGACTCGGTAAATCTCCTTAAATCATTGAGCACAACGCTGACTTTCTTTCATCTGTCTCTCTCATCTCACTTTGTTCCCTCTGTTCTCCCAGTTGGTTATTAATGGTTTTAATTTAGTGAGAGGAAGGACCTTGGTGCTCACAGGGGCGTCCCATCCTCATGCCTCTGGTGGGTGTTTGTGTGGAATAGAGAGGAGTGGAAGTGCCTGTACATACAAGTGTAGCTCTCAGCAATAACAGTCTGTCTTATTTAACTGTGCTATCCACCATCACAGGACCATACTCTTCCCCTGCACACTGCCTCCTGGACAGTTGTGGAAAGTAACAAAGTACAAAAGTAAAATTTTTCGGCATCCTTACATTTCTACAAGGTATAGTACATCGATACTTTTACTTAAAGCTGCCATTTGTAATTACAGTGTTATGTTGCATTCTCACATAACACTATATATGTGAGAATATCATTTTATTTACTTTATTCATTTAAAGTAACATCAGTTCTTGAGTACATTTTGGTTGCCGGAACACGAAAAGCAAACGTAAAAACTGTAAACCAATTTCCATTTTCTTTTCAGTGTTACTTTTTTCTCAAACTGAAAGCAATTCATAGAAACCAGAGGAGGCCAGTCATGCTTTCAGCCTCATTGAGCCGATCACCTCCAGATGGACTCTGATATGAGTCTGTTTGTTAGAAACCTTGAAATTTTCTATGTCTGCTCTAAGGCCATGGTCTGATAAAAGATTGACAGTTTTCCCATGGGTCATCAACTGAAGCTGGATTAGTGGGTTAGTGAGGTAACTTAGGAGGTTAACCCAGGTTTAGCTGTACTGATGATCACTTTTTACTGGGGTAGCTCTCAGTTGTATGCCTATATCAATGATAACTGGAGTACATAATTTTGCAGAACACACAAGAAGATCGGCAACAGCTAAATCACTGTTCTGTTTCCCTCGCAAGTGCAGAATGACATCTCTTTGTATATTTTATACGGAGGGATCAGTCTGGTCCCCACTCCCATCGTTGTTTCAGTGTCGCGTGTGAAATGATGGAGCTCACTGGTCACACATTATTTTGAACAAAATCACATTATTCTACATATAAGTTTGCAAGTTTAATTCTTCACTTATGAACACAATGTTTTCAGTCCCCTGTGATATTTTTTTCCCCTTTCTTTTTTCCTTGTAAGCATATTGTTGTGACATGGATGGAGCCTTGCATGATTGGCTAATCCACCTGTCAATAACATCCATCTGATATTCTGGGTCCAATGGATTTTTATATAAAGTGATTTTCAAATTTAAAATTGTAGAAAACAATCTGTGGAGCCTGGGCTTACTCAGTAATTTAATTATACAGTTAAATTATTTTTTAAAACCTGTATATTAGCCCTAGTGCAAAACTGAATGAAACTCTGCCTTGGACAAACAACAGTACCACACAGCACTACCGCCAGTGTCACTATCCATTATGGCTTTTAGAAAGTTTTATCTCTGCTGTTAATGCTAATTCTAATTTTACTTCTACAGAGCCAACTGTCTCATCTAGAAAAACACCTCTCATTTCCATTTTCTGTCTCTCTGGCTGCCGCTGTCTTCCTCTGTTTTCATGTTCCTCTATTATCTCCTGCACATTATTACATTTATATTGTCTTCCCATGCATCCCCCTTTCTCCCTTTCTCTCTCTCTTTCGCTCTCTCTTTCTGTCTCTCTCTCTCTCTCACTCCCTTTCTCTCGCCCCAATTACTTCAGGATTCTTCATGTTAGATGGCCACACAGTTTTAGATCTTTGTCTGTGTCTTTTCTAATACACACAGCTCCTGTCTGGCACACAGAAGGGGGATAGCAGCACCATTAATATTTTACTAATATGACAGTTGGATATGATGCGATTTGATGTCTAGGTGTGTATATGTGATGTGCGCCCATCACTTTTAATGAGGGCAGACAAAGCATATGGAAGAAGGCAAGGCATTTTTATTTTCTCTTTGAGCAGGTGCACACTCTACTTCCGCCTATAAGAGGCTATTGTGAAATGCATTTAAGTTAGAGTGTTGAAGGTGCTGCAAAATTGCATGGCTAAAGCAATAGTAGTCCATTAAAGGTACAATATGCGGCTTTAAACCAGATCACGAAGAGTTAAATGTCAAGAAGACAGATGTCAACATTTCCATTCGTCTGTTTTATTTAAGCAGACTGGTGCGCTGCCACGTTGTATTTGCGGTAAATGCTCGAGAGATGTACCAATAGTAGTCATTCTCCGGGTAAGGTAAAGTGCACACCACAGTATATGAAAGATAACATTATATGAGAACGAGTACATTGCTTAATAAATGGGCAGGAGCACTGTGAGAGCATCAGTATCATAGGCGTCTAATGTTCTCTTAATGAGACCCTGTAGAGTGTTCTAATAGAGAAATTTTTGTCAACCTTCTGTTTTTGAAATTGTATCCCACATAAGGTGCATAATATGGCGAGTGTGCGCAGGGTATGGCCAGTATAGAGAAACAAGATCAGTCACACTTGGATATAGTTTGCTGGCTAGAGCTTATCACAGTATGGTAAATGAAAAAGGTAAATGGTTCTTACGCAGATCTAACCTGTAACTTGGCCTGATGGTGTCACCAGCTTGTCTCTGTGAATATAGATATGTTAAATGCCATACTCTGGAACATTTTAAGCAAAGCAATAACATATCAAAGGCCCCACCAGAAAACCTAGTGCCAAGAAGATTCAACCTATCCATGGGTTTGTGGATGATGATAGGTTAGGACTGTTGCCATAGCAATTAACTATTCAAAACAAAATATTAAATCTTTTGAATGATCAAAATGGCGCCATATAACAGGAAGCTGAAACCCATGAATATTTGATGAATGGCACCCACACACATGAGCCCATTGAAAAACAGTTTTGTGAACTTGTGTACACAGACAGTCAAAGCTGATTGCCTTATGGAGCACGTAATCGAGGAGTGGGAGTTGTTCCATCTCATGTGAATATAAAAAAAACATCATAGCAAAGGACCAGGGCCACGTGGAACACCATAAATCCTGTGGAAAAGTGTGTGTGAGAGTAAGGATGGCAGGCACTCTGAAGTCCAGACGCTGAACAGAACAGAGTCTATGGTCTATGGTAAATGTCAGGGTGTGTGTGCTGAGCCTCTGCACAGGCTTAAACTGCTCTTAGCCCTACACACTGGCAGACACACCGCTCATTAGCAGTAGGACATGGCATTTCTCAGGCACTTTTGTAGAAGAACAGGGGCCAGATGACACAGTCTGAAATTATGGTTTTGACTGACGATACTCATTCCCTTTATAAAGACTGGAAATAGTTTTATAGTTTTAAACATTGAGACAGACAGCTATTACAGCTTGGAGGAAGCCACAAACAACATCAATTTTATTCTTGTCAGTCAATATTGCTGTTGAGCTTTTGAACAGTGGATTTTTGTGATGAGAAAATGGACTCACTGCTTTTAAGTCTTTGAAATTTATGGAAGCAAACTGTGGAGAGAGAACCTTAGCAGACGATCCCACATATTTCAGATCTTGCTTTCCTCCAGTCTCAAGACCAGCACACACTTGTCTTGTTTGTGCGTGTTGTAAGTGGTGGCGGTGCTGCTGGTGTGGCCCGGGCGAGGGGTGCTGTGTAATCATTGGGATAATGTCACTAAGCTGGTGGCTCTCCCATGTCATCCCTCTCAAACCATTGCATGACTGGTGACTCACTCCACATTTATCTGTCCATCTGCGGGCCTATTCACAGCACACCATTTTAACCCTATACATTGTTCATTTTAGTAAAAGCCGCATATTCTAGTTGCAGCACATTCTAACAGATAATTGCAACACTTTGCCAAAGTGCTGTAATTATTCTTTGCTGTGGAAATAGATGTGGCATGATAGAGTTTCAGCATTCAGTTCTGACATTCCAATTGGTGGCACTACAGCACACGCTAAATAAGCACGCCAGTTTCACTTCAGTAACCTCTGACCTCCAACACTGTAGCTGCAGTGCACTCCAGCACACTAGTGCCTCTGTTTTGGTTGCACTTCTGTTCTGTTTTCCATGCACCTTGCTGAGGTCTCTGTAGCATCAGGCCCATTTTCGAAATTATGTAGCTTTCTTTCAATATTCTCAAATTAATAACATCTGGGGCTAATGTAGAACCTTGTTTGTAGAAATGTAGCTGTGTGTCTGTACTCCAGTGAAGAGTTGTGACTGGGCGGCCCACTCCTTGCTGTGCCATGCACTCATGATATGTATCATAGTGACTAAATTAATTCCATCATTAAAGGGGTAATGTATTTTCAGGTAGTGGAGTGGTGGGGGGTACTTGGACCGTGCTCTGGTCTGCCGCTTTTTTATCTACTGTTTCCTGGAAATGTAAAACCATCTCTACATCAGTGAACATCTGCATCTAAAATGGGACTTTGTATCAAAATATTTTAACAAAGTGATTATGTATTTTCTACCAGTGGGAAGAAAATGGACTTTTACCATGACTGAGCAACTGAAAGAAACAGTTATTTATACAAACACATTTTTCATAAACTTGACCTGTCTGTGTCTCCAGATACCAAGTAAACATGTTCAAAACAAGTATAGCTTTTACTGATAACAATTCCAATTTATAATTACAAAAACGTTGGACGTCTCAAGACAGAGCCTCACACGAGTCTCTCATTTGGGTTGCCAGTTTCAATGCTGAAATCCAGGTGGTTTAAACTTTAAAGGACTGTCTCTGATCTGTATCCTCACTACATTAACCCCAGCACCTGATGAATCATTAATCAGTGCTAGTGCAGCATCTGCAGCTCAGAGAGTGAATTCTGGAGGTTTTACATGTGGCACAGTCTGTCCATATACTGAGAGTAAGAAAAACTTTTGTGTGTCCTCTATATGCAGGTTAAGGCACTGGCAACCCAGGTGAAGTTCTGATTGTAAATCCTATTTAAAAAAAAAAATAAATAAATAAATAAAAATAATGATTATTATTATTATTATTATTATTATTATTATTATTATTATTATTATTATTTATTATTATTATTATTATTATTATATATATTATAATAATAATAATAATAATAATAATAATAATAATAAGTGCAGGCTACATACAGTTCCTTTATATCAGGAGTGCCAAATTCATTTTCACCGACGGCCACATGAACAAAATGGTTGCTCTCAAAGGGTCAGATGTAACTGTCAGACACTAACTAAATGTAGCCAAATGTAATTAAAATAAATTCAACTACTTTTTAATCTTGTTAACCGTTTCTATGTTTATTACTTATTCAAGTTAGAAATCTTGCATATGGATTTGCATAGATTAAACAATTAAACAATTATCGTCCAATTTCCAAATTGTCTATCCTAACTAAGGTGTTAGAAAATCTCATTCACATGCAATTAAAATATTTTTTTACTTCTGCAAATATTTTATGTCCCTCTCAGTCCAGCTTTAGAAAACAACACAGTACAACAACGGCAGCCATCAAAGTAGTTAATGACATCTTGCAATTCATGGATGAAAAACAGCATTGTGCAGCTCTTTTTGTTGACCTCTCCAAAGCCTTTGATACTGTAGATCATACTGTGCTTGAACAAAAACTGCACAACATTGGGCTTTCAGATCACACAGTTGGCTGGTTCTCAAACTATCTGTCTGACAGGACTCAGTGAGTCAAGTTTCAGAATCATAGATCCAGTCTACAAAGAGTGTCCACAGGAGTCCCGCAGGGCTCTATTCTCGGGCCTCTTCTTTTTATTATCTACATAAACAATCTTGACAATAACATCTCAAATGCAAACCTACACCTTTATGCCGACGACACGGTTCTATACACTTCAGCTCCTTCAGCAGAGCTTGCACTGTCCAAACTCCAAGGAGCCTTTGACCAACTAAAAAAACTTTTCTTATCTCAAGCTTGTTTTAAACTCAGACAAAACTAAATACATGCTGTTTTCCAAATCCAAAACAACACCTCAACATCTGCCCCAAATCACCACAAATGAAGGCAAACCAATTGAAGAAGTGTCAGAATATAAATATCTTGAGATTTTAACCAATGACTGTTTTTCCTTTAAGGCACACATTAAAAAATTGACTCACAGACTCAAATTGAAGTTGCACTTCTATTTTCATAGAAAATCTTGTCTGTCATTTGAGGCTTGTAAAAAACTTGTAAATGCCACTTTTCTGCCTGTTCTTGACTTTGGTGATGTCATTTATATGAATGCCTCTGTTGAATGTCTACATGCTCTTGACACTGTGTATCATGGCGCACTACGTTTTATTACAAACATGAGGTCCCTGACCCATCATTGTGTCTTGTACGCCCGTGTGGGCTGGACTTCCTTGACACTTCGTAGACTGAAACATTGGTATATTTTTATTTATAAATGTCTTGCTGGGCTGGTGCCGTCTTATCTCCAGCAGCTCATAGAAGTGAGGAGCAGCAGCACCTACAGCCTCCGCTCTCAGGAGCTGCTCCTGCTCTCGGTGCCCAGAGCTCGCACAGAACTTGGAAAAAAAGGCTTTTCACTTTGCTGCAGCTCATTCCTGGAATGAACTCCAGAGGGATTTTAAACTGAAGGATCTGGTATCGCTGAACTCTTTTAAGTCACTTTTAACTGAAACAGAACAATCAGTTTGTAAATGTTTCACATAGGACTCGTTTTATGATGCTTTGCTGTGGTTTGTGTGAAAGGGCTATTGTTTTGTGTCTGTGCGATGCTGCCTCTTGGCCAGGACACTCTTGAAAAAGAGATTTTTAATCTCAATGAGTTTTTATCCTGGTTAAATAAAGGTTAAATTAAAAAAAAAAAAAATAGATGTGAAAAAAAAGGCTATGTAACCGTGTATCTCCTGATAAACTGATATTTTACCTTTTTATTCTACCTTGTCGCGGGCCACATAAAATGACGTGGCAGGACACATCTTGAGTTTGACATATGTGCTTTAAATGAAGACAAAATAAATTCAGTGGAACCTTACCCTGTCTCACCAACCTATCTGGGCTTATGTGAGCAAATCTTAGGCCTTCATTACTCAAGCCTGCCGTGTTTAGTTAGTTAGTAATATGTTTAAAACTAACTAAACACTACAGCATACATTTGCAGTATTTCATGGGGTGCTTTGAGCCTTAGGTTTGCCACTGAAAAAAACTTGTAAGCTTGGAAGTTTTTGTACTGCTCCGATCAACTGCCATAGGTTCCAACAGTGCAATAACACATACTTACATCACGTCCAATCAACCTTGTGGGACAAAAAATCATTCAGGACACTAAGACACTAGGAGTGTGCTCTGACTCCTGTCAACACCATGCTCTGCAGAGGCCTATCTACTGAAGGACTTAACAGCACCTTCACTGTGAAGGAGCAGGGGAACAGGGAGCAGATGGAGATCAGTGTGGAATGTGTAAAAAGACAAATGAGGTAAACATGGGCTATGACTTTTTCTGCTGTTTTTCTCCCCTTCATCTGAGTGTCTTCTCGTCTGACGCTTCCTTCGTGGCCTTTATATCACATCGATCGCTGGTGCTGACCGCTGTAAAGAAGAAAAACACTGCGGATGATACTGTGGCAGGTGCAGAGCCAGGGGAGAAACCATCTGTAAACTTTCTTTTATTAGAAAAAACAAAAAAACATTATGTATTATTAGTATTTATTTAAGTGTTTTGGTTAAGTTTGCACCCCCTACATTAGCTAGTCACCATCACCATGCTGATCAGCTAATACAACTTATACAAAAATCTAATATTTTAAACAATAACATACATATAAAGGACTTATATTAGTACTTACACAGTTTAATTGCTGGTGGGTGATATAAGGCTGAAAAACGTGAATACATGTGTGGCTGAATGAAATATGAATCCTTTTGAAATACCTCTATGCTATGTTCCAATGTTCAAGGTCTTTCAAAGAGGCGTTTTCACACTTTCTCCCGTCACAAAGAATGCATGTGTTTAAAATGCTGAAGGAAATAAGACCGACAGGTGAGGAGGAATGAGGTATGGATGCGTGGAGTTTATAAATCTTGACCCAGGAAAAACAGGAGGAGGACAGCAGCTTTGAAAAGAAGTGCAATGTAAATTACTGAAAGGCATGAAAGAGACAAGACCCATACTGAGGGATGGAGACAGGGAGCAGAGTAAGCAGCTTCTGTGTCTTTTATGCTAATCCATGTCTTACTGCTTTGTCCAGTGCAGGGTGCGGCTGCAAAACACAGACAGCATCTAGAATCACAAAAAGAGCCTGAATGAAGACTTTTGAATTTGATAGTTAAAATAAAATAGATCCAGCATCCTAATTGTGCCTCATCCTGTCCTCTTGCACCATTCATATTTGAAGAGGAGGAACACTGCGTAACTTACAATTATTGATGCTGACCCTTGGAAAAATATTACATTTCACTTTATCAACTGCAGTATGTTTCAAATCTTTTTCATCTTTGTGAAGTGTTTTAATAGCCATGTCTATTATACTAAGATGTTTGGAAACAGTATGTGATTTATTTTTTTCTTTCATAACCTTATAATATGTGTAAATCTAAACTATGCTTATGTAAAGTTGTGGTTGAGTTCACGTCTTGTAAAAATAGAAAGAATATGTAGAAAGAAATATTGACCGGTAATACAGATGAAATTATTATTATAGCAAATTTACATCACTATGCTACCTTTTATTGTTTTGAAATTACCATATTTTCAAATAACAACAAACAACCATTAAATTGTGTAATTGGTTTCAGTTTTGTTTTTGATTCCACCCTCCCCCTGCGCTAAATCACTCACCCTTCAGAGCACTATTACAACACATCCAGTGTGCATTTTGCTAATGAAATGACTGCACATTGCATTAGGTTTGTGAAGTTGTAGTGTATTGTTTTGTATCGTGCTCTTGTATATTTATGAAAAGTATGCACCATTCTGGAGCATGGGTTATGTAGACTTGTGGGCTGGAATATTTTTGACAAGAGAACATTGTTATAACATAGTAGACAGCTCCAAAAAGTGGAATTTGCATAAAACCTGTTTAATGCTGGTTCAGGTTTCATATCACTTGTATAAGTTCACATGTGTCTACAGAACTTTTACTGTGTGCACCAGAGGAGAGGTCCAGAATAGCGCTGTAATGATGATTGAGTTTTCTGTTAAAACCATGGCAACACATCAGTGTTACCTTGAACCAGAGCAGAGCAAGCATGTGCTGAAAGTTTGCGCTGAATATTCTGTGTATCTGATAACAACAAAAGTAAAGTTCATTTGTGCCATTTCTTTGAGTGTAGTCAAAAGCTACTTTATACAAGTTCATGCATTTTTAACTCATTCTTGGTGGTGGGAAACTACTGCTGCTGTCACTGCTGCCCTGGGATAGACTTATTTAGAAGTGAACAGTGTGCTTTTAAGGCCTCTCACACACCTCATTCATAGTACAAGATGTATCTTGCCCAAGGGCACAACAACAGCATGAATTGGTTGGAGCTGAATAACCTTTGGATTTTGGGCAAACACGCTAATCACTGAGCCACTACTGCTCATAAATTGGAGATCGCTGTATCAGGGGAAAGGGCATCTGGTGCATAAGTGGCTAAATAAAAAAAAACAACGACAGTGAGGATGCTGAAGTCTAAAGTTAGGAGGAAACAAATGATTTCTTACCTTTGTGAGAAAGTGTCTATTCAATTATTTGAACATTTGTGGGGGTTTTTGCCACAGTCTTTCAGATATGATTTTGTTTTTCTAATTTTTTTGGTCTATCCTTTGATCCAAACATTACAATTTAACCTTCAAATTACATCAACTTCTTACTCTTGAGTATAGTTTCCCCAAAATGTTTTACTTGTACTTGAGTAAAAATATTACTCTTACTTGAGTACAATTTTTGGCTGTCCTCCCCACCTCTGCCTTTACCACATATTCAAACTGTGCTCCCTTCTGCGCGACAGGCCCTTGAGCAGGCACTCTTATAGCTTTACAAATGGGTGTAATTAGTTGTACTGATCAATAGGACTTTAAATGAAAAACACTTATCATTCTAAAGCCGCGGTGTGAGAGCTAGCTCCGTCCTGGCTGACAACTCCCCCCAATGTTTAGCGCGTTGTTTAGTGCGAGTGTGTGGAGGTGAGATGCCCCAGTGGACACATGCTGAAGCTGGAACACCATTAGCCTGGGTCATAGGGAGCACTTAACACTGACAGAGACAGAGAGGAGGAGCAGTCACCGGGCCGCACCGGAGAGGAGATCAACCACAGGGAGGAATCCGTGTGTTTGTGAGGCCAAAGTGGATTCTGTCATTAATACTGCAGTCTGCTGGGACAGGACGGGGGGGGGGAGAGGGGAGGGGTCAGAGTGAGAGAGAGAGAGAGAGGAAGAGAGGGAAGGAGAGAGAAAGAGAATAGGGGGATAGAGAGAGAGAGACTGCAAAAGAGAGAGACAGAGAGAGGGAAAGAGGGAAGGAGAGAGAGAGAACAGGGGGACAGAGAGAGACTGCAAAAGAGATAGACAGATTGAGGAAAGGAAGGAGGGGTGACTCAAAGAAACTAGGAGGTGAAAGTGAGAGGGTGAGAGACAAGGAGAGAAAGAGACTTAGAGAGAGAGAGGGAGAGACAGCGAGAGAGGGAGGGAGAGAAGAATGAGAGAGAGAGAGAGAGAGAGAGAGAGAGAGAGAGGTGCTCAGAGAAAGAGAGAGTGAGAAAGAGAGAGGGGGTGAGAGAGACACCGAGAGACAGGGAGAGAAAGAGACTCAAAGAGAGAGAGGGATGAAAGAGAGAGAGAGACAGAGAGAGGGGGAGGGAGAGAAGAACGGAGGGGGAGAGAAGAACGGAGGGAGAGAGAACTCAAAGAGAGAGTGAGAAAGAGAGAGGGTGGGAGACAGCGAGAGACAGGGAGAGAAAGAGAAAGAGACTCAGAAAGAGAGAGGGAGAGAGAGAAAGCGAGAGAAGAAAATTTGATTTTTAACAGACCTTTATATGTCTGTCAAAAACATTTTCCATTACATTTCATTCAGGACTATAGGACCCTCCCAAGCCCTCAGGACTATAGGACCCTCCCAAGAGAGAGAGAGAGAGAGAGAGAGAGAGAGAGAGAGAGAGAGAGAGAGAGAGAGAGAGAGAGAGAGAGAGAGAGAGAGAGAGTGACAAGGGGAAAGAGGGAGAGGAGGTGGGGGGTTCTATCTGTGCCCTACCTACAGATGTTTGGTTCTCCACGGTAATTAATGAGCACCACCTGGATGTGCTCCTCGCATGTACAGGCTCTGCCATTAAAACAATACCTGTGAGACGTGGGAAGTCAACTGAACTGTGTGCCTGGCATCAAGTGGTGAAGGGTGACGGAAAACAGGTGCTGCCTGTCTATAAATAACCCTTTAATGTGTCTTCACTTTAAAGAAGTATTGTTGTGATTTCTTTAATACAATTTTGCACAATTGTTAGTTCTTACTATATTAAATAACATGAATGAACACTAGATAGTAGACAGTAGTACGGACATAATAAAAGTAGTTTAGTTGGTGTTGGTGACTGTCCACTGAACCAGAGTTTGGTGGTATGAATCCCACTCTCGACGTGAACATCATTGGTTGAGCCATAACATCCACAGGTTGGCAGTTCCATTCCAGCTCCCAGAGAAGAATGCTGTCCTGTCACTGTGTCCTTGGGCAAGGCACTTAACTCAGCTCACCTCCAGTGTCTGTGTGGTGTATGAGCGTGCGTGTGAATGTGTGAGTGGTTCCTTGATGTAAAGTGCCTTCAAGGCAAAAAAGAACAAAATAAGTATTTGGCCATTTACTTCTATACTTTGTTAAGCCAGCTCTTGTCTTGTAGATAGTATAGTCCCACACACGTTCTCCACAGGCTTTATCAGATCAATGTGAACTCCCGTTTTCCTCCACAGCACATTCACAATAAACATGTTGTTTCTATTGCTTTATTTCGAGTGGGTAAATCTGGTCTAAATACAAAAATCACATCTGGCAAGTGTGTGGTGAGGCGGGGTTTTCAGGATCTGCTTTTTAGACCTGTGCAGGGCTTTATGTCCCAGATGAAAGCTCATCAGTGGAACATGGTTTGACCTGTGGTTGTGGTGCGACCGCGTGTTATACCAGCTGCTTCGCTCAGCACACAGGCCCCTGCCCAGAACTGCTCAATGTGGAACTGATGAGCCAGCACAATAAGGGTGTCACCAATCTTCATACAGATGAAGAGTGTATTACCTAATTACAATGGCCACCCTGAGAGGCACTGTAAAGAAAAAACGTATGGTATATGGATACACAGGTAGAGCTGTGGAGTCCCGAAAAACAAGTAGGTAATAAACAGATCGAAGCAGAGCCAAGAGAAAAACAGGCGCTAAGTGAGAAGGCGGCACGGACAGCTGCAGGCAAACTCAGCATGAGCCGGCAAGACGAGACAGTGACAGACAGAAAAATCGACTCTGGAATCAGGAGGAAGAGCCTTCAGGAGAGGAGCTAAGACATGTGACTGCTGAGACCTATGACAATGTTTAAGTCAATTTAGTATGAAACACAACAGGCACCAAAACGTCGCTTAGAACATTCAGTGTCGTTGATTATACAAATGAGACATCAGCAAACGTTCAAGATTATTTAGGCTTACATCAAACTAATATCAAATTCAAGAGTGGGCAGGAAGCCTTAGATGTGACTCCCTGTGTGTCTCTTCTTTAATATTAGGTCAGAGGTCAAAGGGCACATGTAAATGTATAAACACATGGACGGTTCTTGAGACAGAGCAGAGACATCAGACAGAGACAGATGATGGGGCTGATGAGGAGGAGGGTGCAGGAGATGAAGACACTGCAGAGGAAATAAAATAAGCAGGGGAGATGGCTGAATTGGCTGTCAGTGCGCTCGACTCTTTATTACTTTTTTCTATAGAGCTGTTTGGATGAACAAAGACAGAGTGTGTCTTGGGTGTGTGTATGTGCGTCAAGGTGTCCAAGGCTGCCACAGCTGCAGCAGTGTGTGTGTGCGTGCATGTGCGTATGTGTGCATGTGTGTACGTGTGTGTGTGTGTGTGTTTGGAGACTCTCTGGAACAGGCTGCTCAGTGCTGCCGATGGGTTCTATTCACTGCAGCCCAAGGCTCAACCTTCAGTGAACACAAGAGAAGCACAAGGCCAACACGATTCAATAGAAAGCACACAGGCACAGCAAAATGTACGAGTCGCCCTACGTCTCCCTCCTCTTCTTTCTCAACACCTACACATTTTCACTTTAGTCACTATCTATCCATCTATATACAGTACATCCACCTATCTATACATCTGTCTATCTATACATCCACCTATCTAAACAACTGTTCATCTATACATTTTCACTTCTGATAGTAGAGGCAGGCAACTACAGTTACTATGCAGAAACTGCCCAACAAGGAGTAGCTGTTTATTCTTCTGCTCTCAAAACATTTTTTTTTTTTTACATCATGTTAATATGTAATTATTAAAGACTTCATTTATTTATATATTGTCCTGTAAATATAATTTTGAACAATCCACTTTTTTGTGCACTTTTGCTATAATGAACCCCCATTATCTCATCCTGTCCATTTAGCTGACATTTTACCACAGCACAGCAGAAGTGATGTCCCTTCATTTCTCAGGGTGAGCCACTGTCGCCCCCTGGTTCTGCATGTGTGAATAGAGGCTCTGGATAAATGGGGCTTTTGATGATTATAGACTTAAAATGAAACTGATACTGTGGGCCTTTAGTGTCTTCAGAAGACCAGTCATTCTTTCCAGTGGGCTTCATGCTGAGCTCTCAATATTCATTGGCACATTTCCTGTCTGGGCTCATGTGCAAGTGATTGAGGCAGAAAATAGATAAATAGATGAATAAATAGAGCAGCTTTATCTCTGTGGCCTGGTGGCAATCAGACTTCAAAAACACAGCTCGAGGGTTGTGTTTCACTAAGTGGCAATTGATCGCTGTGTGAGGGGAAAACATGTCCACAGACACATGCAAACAGCTGCCTTGGTCTTGCTTGATCTGGGCTTCTGCTACAGGACCCCCCTCCTGGATGAAGAAGTGGGTGTGCTTGGGGCCGTCCTGCTCCAATCTCCCTCCGCAGTGTGTGTCCAGTGCTGCCATGGAAACAATTCAAACACACACCTCCGTACTCTTCTTCAATGCTTAGCCTTGTAATGTTCCACTCTACCTGCTTCTCTGATCTTAGAAAACACAACATAAAACTGAGGTCTGTTCTGTTAAATACGGGGTCACTGTAGGTCCCTGCTTGATAGATTACAGTCTTGCCCCCTGTCCACTACGCCGATGTATCGGCTAACCAATATATTGGAGTGCATCGGTGTGTCGGTCAAGTCAGATCTGTGATGAAGTAAGCCTGCTCACTGTAAGAATGCAAAATCCCCAACAGGGGCCTTACAGCCAGTTTCAGCAACATTATTATCCAGTGCTTAAAAATAAAATGCATTACCCTACTACTGCTTTTAGGCTAATTTATAATTAAAAAGAAAACAAAAAAAAAAAACAGATTACTATTGAGTTTGTATGTTGTAATCTGTTCTGTTATATTTCTGAGCAATAAAATACACATAATAGAATTTAATTCCATAATGTGGAACATTCTAAGCAAAGCAATAACCTCACCATGGAGACTATGGAGTTCTCTCCTCCAGAACCTTTAAACTTAATAAAGCAGTTACTGTCTTTGGCTGTGTGAGGAACATTTTTCATTGTGAGATTGGGCCAACACCAGTTGAGGATTCTTCATGTTCTCTCTCTCGTATCAAGTGTCTCACTCTGCTTTTAGTGTCTTTATCAGAGCTGCATTCAGAGCACAGGAGGAGATGGAGACGGTCTCACTGATCACACAGGTGCATAAACGTGATGTGTGGGTTTACAACAGGCACTGTGCGATTGACGCATTTGTTCCTTGCCTGGAGCGAGAGGAGACACACAGTGTAGTTACTGTGCTATATCTCTTTCCAAATAAGTTACTGGTCATCCCACACACATAGGCAATAATAATGCAGCTTTTAACAGACTTTTGATCTGCAAGGGAACCATGAAAGTAGCTCACAGATTTGGAATAACAGCAAGCATATATACAGAGATTAGTATATATGTATATAGTAATCTATGTATATGACACTATTTTCTGGTGTAGTAACTAATTCAGTTTGTCCTGATCCCTGCCTGCTCCTTCCTCCTGTGTCTGCTTTGCCCCTCCCTCACCTGCCTGTCTCTGGAGCTGGGCGGAGTTCCTGGCTCCTCCCGTGCGCACCTGCTTCTCATCAGCGCAATGAATGCCACCTGCGGGAGGATAAGGGGAGCCAGGACTCTCCTCTCGGTGCCAGATCATCTGTTCGCCTCACTGCACGTCTACCAGCTTGTTTCACTGTTCGTCTGCCTGTTGTCCTGCTCGTGTCCTGCCTGTGTTCCTGCCTGTGTTCCTGCTCGTGTTCCTGTTCAGCACCCTGCCTCCCTACACTGCTCTGGACTCCCGTCTCCGACCCTGTCTCCCGGTACAGGCTTTGTTCCTGCCATGTTTGTTCAATGCACCTTTGGACCCTGACCTGCATCCCGGCACCCAGCTCCTTGTATGTTCTTCAATCACTTGTTTTGTCTGTCAATAAACACCGTAAAACTTGCCCCAAGTCCCACATCTTTTGGTCCGCCTTTACATTACGACACAGTTTTAAAGTAGGCTACTGAGTTCTAAGACATTGAATCTAAAAACTTTGTCCAGTTGACAAAATTCAACATTCTTGGTGATAGATTACACAGACATGTCGTCTAATAGTGAAATATTCATAATGGTGAACATTGCTAATATATCAGTGGTCAGATTTGTCCTGGTTTTGTGCCCAGTGAGGAGTCTGCTTATAATGAAGAGGGAATGAAATGAGGCGGACATTAGCCTAGTTGAAATGTCAAAGCAGTCATACAGACAAGGTGAGACACTCTCTGAGAACACGAGGAAGGTGAGCGGAGAACTTGACCAGTACTTCAACTTCATGATGTCTTTCTAACGTTTTTGAAGGAGAGAGGAGCTCACAAGTCTCGATTCTGAGCTGATTTGAACACACACATACACAAAATGCTAACACGATTCTAGTCAGGAGATGCATGCCCCTGACAAACAGTCTAACAGTATCAAAAGATATTAAAGATATTCGTCAGATTTGGTTTAATGGAAATTAGACTATATGAGGAAATATGTCACGGCAATGCTACTAGATAATAAGAAATATGATGATTTTTTTTTTTTCTTTTCTTAATCTTCAGAGGGCTTTCAGTTTTATTCAAGTTTATTTATATAGCGCGTTTAAAACAACTTCAGCTGCCCAAAGTGTTTCACATAAAAGTCAACACAAAACAAACATATAGACAGCGCAATACATAGGAAAAGAACAATAAAATGCCAATATATCCTGTCTAGCAAGTATTAAATGCCAGGGAGAGGTCCGTTTTTCTTAAACTGTGTTAAAGATTAATAGGATCTGACAGGCATAGGGAGGTTGTTCCCTAATCTGGGAGCTGCCACAGAAACGCCTATGTCACCATTCACTCAGCTGATAAATCCTAATTAATGAAAAGTAATACTGTAATGAACCAATCTTCACTTCTTACATCATGTGTTGTTTGAGGAGAACCAGACCAAATACAATACAATTCAAGAGTGTTTTCATTTTCTTTCAAAATTCGAAATAGCCAGAGAGCTGTAAACAGAAACAGGAGACTCTTTATCATCAGTGCAGGACCCAGAGACATGAACACTCAACATACTGTGATAGTAGTGTCCATTCATGTCTGCCATGCTTCCATTGGGGTCTATTATAACCTCGAATGATGCAGCTTGTATAGATGGAGCTATTCACAGTGAAATGTGAACAAGTGCAAAGCTAGAGGTGTCCTTGGTACAGCGGTGTAATGGAAACATCCCTATCAACAAGTATGAATAGAATTTTGACTGGGCACATCAGAGCTACAGTGCATTTCAGATATTTTTCAAGAAAGAGAGGCTAGATTTATGCTTTGGACATGTCCTGAAGAGGAGTAATGAAGGAGAAGGGTGACGAGGTTGTACCATTTTCTTTTACATGTATTTGAGCACAGTTTGTCTTACGCCAGTACAGATATGTTGTATAAGCAGCTCTTCAGGTTAAAATACGTCAGCTGAGTGCTGTTTGGATTAAATTATAAAGAGTTTTACTGTCAGATATTCAGAAAGTGCACATTAACATGCTAGTTGTTGTTAACTTTACCACCACATCAAAACTCCACTCCGCTCTGTGTGTGAAAAGTGCTTATAAACTCATCACTGGGAATAATTCGGATGCTCGGAATGGATGAGGTAAGTGAGGAATAACCTTGGCCAACTGCTAACTGTTTAAACTGAACTAGTTCTGTTTTTGACATTTTTAAGACAGTAAAAATCAGGTCTTTAAATGGTAGTTCTAAAGTAGTAGTGATTGAAGCTATACGCATCAAATATACATTTATCGAAGTGGGTTATTCTGTTTTGGAGCTCAGATACCCACTGGAGGTCCGCTCTTGAAGTGGAATCCTAGCCTTCCAAATGAAATATTGAAGTGTTTACAAAATGCTAGCTTCATTTGCCTTGCTCCTGGCTCCCTGTTCTCCTTTCCCTCCACGCCCTCTGCTGCCAATCATCTGCCACAAATTATGGAGATTTATCTTTTTAAAAACACAGCACATTCACAATTTACATGAATCCTCCTCCAGTCCTCCGTCTTCAAGTCTAAAAATGGATGACCTCAACTTCATTTGCAGAATTTCACACCATTTGGCACTTTGGCTCTCCACAATCTTGACATGACGGGGGGGGGGGGGGGGGGGGGGGGGGGGGGGGCGTGGTCTGGAGGGTAAAAGTGAAGATGTCTTTTCCCGGCCTCTGCGTCCTTGTCTCTCTTTGTAATTTGGAGGTCCAAGGTCTTGTGCCATCGTGTGTATGAAAAATATATGTTTGAAATATTTAGGAAGATGCAGGTTGTGAGAAATGGCAAGGATTAGTGGTAATTTGGGGTTATAGTCCAAAGTCTCCTCCTTGAACTGTAGCCTTTCTAATGCTGGATGTTTTATCACCTTTAGAGGAGGCCCGTGGTTGAGTTGTTTTGAACGCAGTCAGAAATGAAAAAGTTAGGTTCAAGTAGTACTTGCACCAGCTCTGCCACATAGAATAAAGAATTAAGATGATGTATTCTTGCCTTCTTGATTGTTTAAATTATTAGAAGTTTGATTCCCTTCAAAAAAGCCATGTGACATTACATTGCATGATGACACAATTGTTATTCAAACTCTCTTTTTTTTTGTAGAGTATTGTTGGTTTCTGTTCTGTTGCATGAAGAACAGGCGCAAAGGCACAGTGATCATTCTGTAGATCCTTATTGTTGGTTACAGCAATACAATCAGGTTAAAGGCAGTACACGGTGAGATTGTACCAGGGTCTAACAGAGTCTAACAAAGTCAGTCTGACAGAGTCCGACAGAGTCTCACAATCTCAAAGAGTCTCATAGAGTCTCATAGAATCTCATAGAGTCTCATAGAGTCTGAAGAAGGTGAGCTTGCACCAATGTTTTATATTGCTCAAGCAGTGGGAGTTAACAATCTATAGATAAGAAATTTAAAGCACGATCGAACAATGTGATTGAATCAGGAAGTCGAACAATGTAATCACATCAGGAAGTCAAACAATGTGTTTGGATCAGTGGTCTATAATACCCAGAATGGGATGATATATGGCCACTGCTGCATGGAAAACAGAACGTGTTACATCATTATAAGAAAGTCGGCAATATTACATTTATATATTGTCCACAGTATCTTAAGCTATAAGTCAATCAATGAACACTTTTGGTTTAAAAATGTGTGTAAAACTGTGCTTTGTGAAAAGTAAAGAGATGATGCCTGGATTGTAAAAGAAAGAAAATCAAAGAGAACAACACACCGGGGTCTCTCTGTGAAGTGAGAATTGAAGTGTCTTGTGGTCCTTTTGCCAGATATTTCCACCTGAGAGAAACACAGACTATTTTTTCACACTGAAACACTGATGATTAGGAGTATAGACAAGTGGTGCGACTGGGGTCACATTGGGTTTAGCACAAAAAGCAGCCGTAATTAGCTGATGAAAGTTAATAATAAAAAGGTTGGACTGAACTTGTTCAACCGAAAATTGACAAATCATATCCTTTTAAATAGTCGATGACTCAATATTTTGATTAGCAGTCCAGAAGTGATGCACTGTTTCTAATGCAGGGTGGAAAGGGCCCCATTTAGTATTTATTTAGTCACCTTTGGGCTTTGAGCGTGCTTTTTCTTAAAAAAGGTTCACGTTTTGTGACCTGATTGTGTCACTGCAACAAAGCATCACGATTGGTGCACATACCTGGACACAAATAACTCCCATCATAAAAGTGCATTGTTAGCTATGTGTATTACATAAAGAGCTTTGGGTGTGATTGCTCCAGGTACTATTACTGCTTACTGATAGGAGCTGATAATTAAACTGACTATCTGCTTTTTAAATAAATCTACTATAAATGCTAATTGGCAAACACATTTTAGTTTTTTACTGTACTGATGTTAGTTTAAAGCATGAAGAAAACTCTGTAATTAAGAGTACATACTTTTGGAAACTTTACCCAGGAATACTACCATAACTCTGTTCATTTAGGTTGCCGTTTCAGCACTTTAAATTAAAGGTGAACGCTTTAGGTTTCACCAATTAAAGTAGTGCCATTTGCCTGTTACATTATTGTTTTTGCTGCTGTGGCTCTTTTCCCCATGAGGGTGGCTGGATAAGATACGGCAAAGCTAATTATCCACAGAGCCATACTCGCTACAGGTGCAAATAAGCATCTTTTAATGCATTAGCAACTGTTAAATAAGAACTAGGAGACAGAAGGGTACACATATTAACATGAACAGGCTAGAAGAGGCAAGAAATGTGTTCACAG
Organism: Periophthalmus modestus; assembly: GCA_019594935.1. NCBI lineage: Eukaryota > Metazoa > Chordata > Actinopteri > Gobiiformes > Gobiidae > Periophthalmus > Periophthalmus modestus. Next base: position 27,406,230 of record JAIEZT010001390.1, on the reverse strand, counting down.
CATGACGTAGCCATGCCAGTTCTTATCCACTCACGCCTGTTCTGTCAACTTCTCACCTACAAATAGAGATGGGTTGTGAAAGCATATTTGTTGTATTATTTAAAGTGCATGCCATCCAGCAAACCATAGGGGCACCATAAAGAGACCACCATGAAGCCAATTATTTTATTTTTAGCTTAGTCCTGAACAGCTGTTGTCTGTGTATCGTCAACCAAACCATTTCTTTTTGTAATAGTTTTGAGACAGTGCAGTGTGTGTCAAAAGTACTTTGCATAAGAGGTAGAGGAGTTGCTGTAGGTATTGCAACTCCACAAAGCAAAAAGAAACACAGAAATATAACCTGGAACTAGGGCAAGCACTGGAAATTGTTGAAAAGAGGGACAAGTTGGAGAGAATTTAAGCTGATCGATGATAACTGCAAAAAACTGCAGTTAAAAAAAAACTTCCTGGAAACTTCCTGAGCGTAACATCACTTTCCTTTTGGAAAGGGGCGTTACATTCAACAGCTTCACTCCACATTGGCTCTTTGGTTGAAATGACACTTGCGGTTGGAATTTCAAATGTGAAACTTAGCTCCGAATTGGCCCCATAACTGCCTCAATGAGCTTCATTTGACTGGAGCCAAATGCTATGGGTGACGTCACACTCCTCTAGTCCACTTCTTTATACAGTTTATGATCGCAACTGGAGGAGTTCAAGTATCTCTGGGTTTTATTCTCGAGTGAGGGAAGGATGGAGCTTGAGATTGACAGGCGGATCAGTGCAGTGTCTGCAGTGATGCGGTCGCTGTTGTGGTAAAGAAGGAGCTGAGCCGAAGGGCAAAGCTCTCGATTTACCGATCAATCTACGTTCATACCCTCACCTATGGTCATGAGCTCTGGGTAATAACCGAAAGGACAAGATTGCGGATACAAGCGTCAGAAATAGGCTTCCTGCGCAGGGTGGCTGGGCGCTCCATTAGAGATAGGGTGAGGGGTTCGGTCACACAGGAGTAGAGCCGCTACTCCTCCACGTCGAGAGGAGCCAGCTGAGGTGGCTCGGGCATCTGCTCCGGATGCCCCCTGGATGCCTCCCTCGGGAGGTGTTCCAGGCATGTCCCACCGGGAGGAGACCCACGGGAAGACCCAGGACACGCTGGAAGGACTATGTCTCTTGGCTGGCCTGGCCACGCCTTGGGGGCCCACTGGAGGAGCTGGAAGATGTGTCTGGGATGAGGGAATTCTGAGGGTCCCTGCTTAGACTGCTGTCCCCGCAACCCAGTTACGGATAAGCGGAAGAAGATGGATGGATGATCACAACGCACTGAGAGATTGGAATAGCAATAGGTGCCAATGTGTTACAACCGAGGGACAGGTGGACAACCGAGGCATCCACTGCTCTGAGACAGAAGATTCCATTTTGGGTTTTGTGAGGTCTCAAGAAACACTTTCTGATCAACAGTATCTAAAGGCTTAATGGGACAAGGTCTCTTTCACACCTCTTCATATTATCATATTGTCCTTCCTGTTGGAGCATGTGCTGGACAGCTGTGCAGTCTTAGTCTTCCGCTGCCCCCTGTGGTTGGAGGACTCAGCAGGTGGACTTTCATATCCCCTTTATACGTCCTCTATACACACAGACATATCACTGATGGAAGAAGACGTAGTAATATGAGGCCTGTACAAGCGCCAATGCTCCAGTGGTTTGACTGGAGAGAATGAAAGACTGACATAGATCTATCAGTTTAAGGCTGCAAGAGTAAAAGTGGCATCAGTTATATGAACTCAGAGAAGTGTGGAAGACACGCAAGAAAAAAAAAAAGTAATTTGTTTGTTTTTCATTGTTTTTATATTCACAATTTAAAGCTGCAGTGTGTAACCTTTTAGCCAATAATAGACTAAAATAAAAGTATGGTTTTCATTTTGGCTGTGTTTATTGCACTGAACAATATCTAATCTTTACCTTAGATTGTATATATAAATGGACATAGTTAACCTCCTAGCGGCTGCTTCCAAATAAGACGTGAGCAGTGGCGCGCTTATTGCTCCAACAACTTTACATTGAAAAATTGTCACCCCTCTCTCTGTAACTGCTGCAGTGAGCCTCATCAGTTTGTTCTTAAAATTTTTGTATCAACTCGCTCTACGGGATTCTGGTATTTTTATTTTGCTATTGTGTCAGTAAATCAAGAAATGAACATTAATTTAAAAAAAGTCAGATGCCTTCCTTCCCTGAGGTCACTCCCACTAGCAACAGGTTTGATCGACAGCGTTGCTAAGTGCCCCACTCATTTGAGTCGAACGTTATGGGTGAGGTCACACTCACTTAGTTTACTTCTTTATACAGTCTGAACTCCACAAATCCTGGCCTGGAGAAGGGCCTCCTCCTGCTTGTTTCAGATGAAATGTTGCTCCTTTGGCTGTAATATTCTACAGTATGGCAAACTTATCTATCTCCATGAAGAATGCTCCGCAGTATGGTTTTAACTTTCTCTTTCCATAGAATCTTGCAGGTAACGTGCCACCTCCAGAAAGTTACATACTGTAGCTTTAATTAAGATATAATTTAGATTTTGATATATATTCCTACCCTCACCTATGGTCATGAGCTCTGGGTCATGACCGAAAGGACAAGATCGCGGATACAAGCGGCCGAAATGAGTTTCCTCCGCAGAGTGGCTGGGCGCACCCTTAGAGACAGGGTGAGGAGCTCAGTCACACGGGAGGAGCTCGGAGTAGAGCCGCTGCTCCTTCACGTCGAGAGGAGCCAGCTGAGGTGGCTCGGGCATCTGTTCCGGATGCCTCCTGGACGCCTCCCTAGGGAGGTGTTCTGGGCATGTCCCACCGGGAGGAGGCCCCGAGGAAGACCCAGGACACGCTGGAGGGACTATGTCTCTCAGCTGGCCTGGGAACGCCTTGGGGTCCCACCGGAGGAGCTGGAGGACGTGTCTGGGGTGAGGGAAGTCTGGGAGTCCCTCCTTAGACTGCTGCCCCCGCGACCCGGCCCCGGATAAGCGGAAGAAAATGGAGGGATGGATGGATATATATAGGAGTCCTGTATTTAACGTATTTGAGGATGTTTTTTTCCTAAATCTCCAATCCTCAACTTTCAGTTCCTTTTATTAGTGGTTAAAAAAAACAAAACAATTCCTGCATATGTGTCTTCACTACTCTATTTGATTTGTGTTCTGATTCCCAAAATTCTAGGAAATTGTCAAACTTTCTCATTGGTCATCATTCTAAGTAATATACCAAACAATCAACAAAGATCTATGAACAAGCTGAAAACAATAACTTGTTGTTGAGTAAGCTTGCCAATTTTGACAATAATCACTCGGTAAAATGTGGATATAGGAGAAGTCAGAGTTTAGTGGGTGTCGTCCACTAGTGAGAAGTGCTGAAGCCAGATTTGCAGTCAATTAAAGTGGATTTAGTGTGCCTCTGATCAGATCCCTCCAAATGGGTGTCTTTATATTGGACAGGCTTATTCTTACCCCAGTGTTTACCTCTGTCCTCTCTTCTCTCCCCTCTTCTGTCCTGTGTGCTGGCGTGTCCTGAGCTCTGACGTCCTTCAGGTGGACTACAGCAGCTCTAATCACAATTGTCTCTCTCCTGAGGCAGCTCTGAGCTCCGTGCAAACACCGCCTTATGAGGGAGCAGGTGGGGCTCTGAGGGGCAGGAGAGGGGCAGAGTGAGGGGCTCATACACTCTTCTTGTGTTTGAAACCTGATGCTATCATTAGTTAGTTAAAAATGTAATGCTTCATGTTCAAGCCAAGACATGGACGTGGTCATATTGATGTTGATAAAAAAATACAAATACATGGAATATAGAAAAGCTTCCAATATTATCAGTGCATTATATCAAAGTGTATGTGTACTATACAACTTGGTTTGAGAGGGAAGAGGCATTTTTTTTTTAGGAAAGACAATCCATCTTTGAACAGGAATGGGGAGCTTAGACATCATTTACCTCATATTTATATTTCCCACTTCAGACCTAAATCAAAATAAGGAAAATAACAGTGAATGCCAACAAAAACTGTTCACAAATAGGCGTGTTAGTTTCAGTGTAGCTAACTCCTCCCTTCAGGTAGATATAAGGCAGTGTCCACCAATAATCTGACCAGAACTGAAGAAGCTGCTTGGATGAGCAGGGAAACCTTTTGTCCAGTTGGCAGGATTGAATTTTTCTTCTACTAACTTGTGCAAACTTTTTATTCCACTAATGGTAAAATGATGTACCTCTTTCAATTTGGACTGTTATCAGACAATGCATGTGATTTATACATGTTCAGAAATACAGAACGTGGTTGCATAGTTTAATTGACGTACTGTGTAATCCAGTGTGTCAGATTATGTAACCACTATCATGAGCTCTGAAGATAAACCACTTTAGATCTTTTGTGGTGTTAAGCATGATGTACTCATATTTCATGCTGTAGCCACATACCTCTGGCACATCACATTTACTATACTTACAGTATACTACAGACAAATCAATATGCAAGAGCATGATGGACTACTAGCATATGAGGAGACACTGGCCCACTGTAACTGGATATACAGAAGGATCTGCGCCAACCACAGCGCTTGGATGTGAGCCTGGACCTGCAGCACAGACAGTGTGAATGCAGTGTGGAGTTTTTAAAGTGAATGACAGCGCAGATAGTGGCAGAGACACTGCTGAGTCGGACTTAAAAGACAAATGACTAAAGACAGCCAATATTGTCCCGTAATATGACTTGAAGTCTGCTGTAGTTTGATGTAAAATGGTCCTGGATAAAGACAAAATACTGTAGATTTCTATTTGTTTTGTAGTTTTTTTATGATTGTAAAACAAAAATGTAAGAATAAAGTTTCAGAAAAAAATAGATCAGAGCAAAAACAAACCGTACAAGTTGTCTGAATTGAAATGGTTTAGGTTTAGGTTTCAAAAATATCAGCATTAGCTTATTCAGCTCAGTCTTTTAATTCTAAAACAAGACCTTGATTTGGTGTACATGAATTTGGCATTGTGGTCACTCACTGGTCACTCACTGGTCACTCTCGTAACGTATATGTTAAACCTTTCCTGCTCCCCTGACCGTGGTCGGGAAACACAGGGGAGAGCCGTCTTCTCCAGGGCCGAAGGGTCGCTCCTCCTCCGGGGTTTAACTCCCTGTTCTTTACCTCAAAGTTGTTTCAAGTGTGGTGCGAGCTGAAAGACCCCAGTCTGTTACTCAAGAGTTGGCTGCTTTATTGTCTCTACTGCCCCGTAATTACACATCAGTTCCACCGTCTTTTTCCAGGTACCGCTCAGACTCACACATGTCGCTTCTTCGCTCAACCACACGCCACATGCGCCACATGCACCCGCACGTCACCTCTCACTCACGCGCCACGCTGACACAGAGCACATAGGAGCTTTCAAAATAAGATTCAGATATGCCACAAATACATTTATAAAGTGTTATTTTCATGAACATTTCAAATATTTCAGAATATGGAGTCAATGTCAAGAAACCTTAATATTTCACATAGAGCTGTTTTTCCTTTAGCTTCTGCCGTTTGTGCCCGCTAAGACTCACAAGCTCTCCCCCTCTCCTCGACTTCTGCCCTGACGCTCTGACTGTTGTGCGGCGGACACACATCTACCACAGATATAATAAACTCGGCGTTATATCAAATGGATTTATGTGGCGATTTCCTATCAGGATTTTCATTATATATCTACGGACGAGCTTATTAGCGTGTCATGAGGAGCGGGCAAAAGTCACTTCGGAGAAAATGCGGTCACTGATAAATTATTTACTGTTTTTGGTCGGTGGCCCGGTAGCAAATGCGTTACGGACCGGTACCGGTCCCCGGCCCGGTGGTTGGGGACCACTGCCATAGGGTATAACTATAGGTGAACCTCTTGTTCGTGGTCTTTCTCACATTGGCTCAGCGAATACTCAGACTCCTGTCTGTGATTGGCATATACTCTGTATTCTCTATAATAAATATCATTACACTATCTGAGCCTGTCTTTTGGGTCATTTCCTGAATACATCCCATTTCAGACCACCGGGCTACTACTAAAGATGAGCAGCTGTATGCAAATTAAACCACAGCACTACGATATATTGCTATAACTAATGTTTATAGGATTATGTAATGTATTTTAATTGGTTTCAAATAGTTTATGTCAACACATATTTGTAAAGCTAAAAAAAAAACCCAAAAAACCCAATAATAGCAGGAGAAAATGTGTCTTATGTTCAAACAAGATTTCTGGAGAATCCTTCCCTTTAGCTGCCAGTGGCTACTAAAGCCAAGGATCCTATCTTTGACAAAGTGAGGTGTGTTTATCTAATCTAAATGAAATAGCTGAGGAAGAAGTTCAGATGACACTGACAGCCAGCTGGCATGTAAAAGTGAGACTTGCCAAAGTGTTTGATATAATAATCACATGCCTAAAAATACTATATGTCTGTACTACATTTCATTCGTTTGTGTGGAGTAAAATGGTCTCACCTTGCTCTTCTGATGCTTATATATTTGCATCAGACTTGTACATAGACTGTTGTGCCAAACCGTATTAAAACTGCCCAAGGTTTCCAACACTAGTGCACTTTCACATTTAATAAGTGTCTCCCCGGTGTGTGTTTGAGCTTCAGCGCAGAACTATTACAGGCTAAAAGGAGCAGTAAAAGAAACAGGCTTTTTTTTTTTTTTTTTTTTTTTTTATGAAACCAATACTTAACCTTATTGTGCAGCTTCACCACAGGGTACACGACCTGTCCATTCCCAAAGCATAGACTCTTTAATGGGGTTTAAATCTGACAGTTTCTCTGCAAAATCTCAGACTTTTAACTCAGTTTTATTACCAGAGCCTTCCACTATGACATAACCACCTGTCCCCATGTATATTTACACCACTGCCAAATGGGAACCCCCCATAAAGGGATGGTTTTGAAGATGCCCTGACCAGGTAGTCCGCCCATACAACTTATATCATTGGTTTAACTCAAATCTAACTCCAGCTTTTAATGCACCAAAAGTATTATGATAAATGGATATATGTTAGTCACTTTTCTTCACCATGGTAATTTCTTTTCATTTGAGATCTGAGTGCCCGACAACCATTGAGCAGAGACCAATCAGATTTCGCTAAGAATGAATGAAGCTTTTGAGTGAAGTTGTAGGTGTTCTGAAAGGCCAAGGATAACTCTTTCAGTTGATGCAATGCAATAAATGAGCTTTTGTGTTGTTGACCTCAAACACAAAAACACCGAGCAAGATGTTTGATTGGCTGATGGAACTTTACCCACACAGTGTGATTCACTTGCACAAACTCACATAGGATGTGCTAAATAGTATTCATAATCCTGTTCAAGGACTACAGTAAACAAACACAGTATGCAATATGCAAACAAGACATGAATATAGAACAAAATATTACTTTTGAGTATTAAAAAAGTGGGATTGTTTTTTATTTCCACTCTTGCCACAAGGTTTGCTTCATTTCAACATTAGATTTTCCTCCTTTAGTGTGGGTGAAAATCACAATATAAATAGCAAATACTTTTAGTAGATCCACCAAACTATAAGGTACTGAGGGTTTACTAAAGCGTTTTCTGTCTGTCTACCTGATCTCTAGCCCCCTGGCCACTCTACAAACCAGAGCCCACCTGACTGTGCCCATGCAGCTCTTCTGAGAGCACACGCTTGTCTCATTTATCCATCTGTCCATCTGTGTGTCAGTCCCTGTGAGGGGGGCCTCAGTAACCCCATACATCCCATGTGTCCAATCAGCTCGTGCGACTGCAGTGTGCAGCACAGACCTGGAGCCCCCAGCACCTGTGTCACAGGTTAGTAAACAGTCCAGGTAAGCAGATGCAAGATCCACTGTCCAGGTTTTGTCATTAAGATGGCAGAGAAAAAAATAGCCTTTTTTTTAGCCTTACTAACACTGAACACCCTCTGCAAAGTAAAAAGCATGAAATCATTTTAAAGAAAATCATTTTCTTCATGCAATCATTCATTTGGTGTTGTAAGACCCCACATTGTGAGTTCAAATGACATAACGCCCTTTTTAATTCTCATGTATTCGGTCAGTAAAAAGACTTTTTGTCATATTAATATTTGTTTTGTTATGTGACTTTATTAGTGATTATTAATGTGTTTGTTTTCACAGTGTCCAAATGTAGCTCTAAACAACAATGAGTTATGCATTATAAATAATAACTGAAAAAGCCCCACTGGAGTCTGTTGAATGTCTTATATCTACACCACACCTAAGATATTCAAGTGAAATGAAACAAGTTTGGGGACTTTTAAGGACAGTAAAGTGCAGAGCTGTAATTCAGTGCAGGCCTGACCCATGGCTCATCTGAAACAGAGCCAAAGTGAGAGTGCCTGAATAATCCTGCATTAAACTTTAATGAACAGCATTGATGAGAGCATTAACACAAAGACACCTAATGAAAGCACTCGGACAACAAGCTCAGCCCTGTTTACCTCAACTACTGTTTTCAGTGCAGTCTGAAATGCCCTTTAGTTATGAATAATTCTTAAGTAGTCATTAGGTAGACACTTATAGGAACTAAAACTCAATAGAACTTTACACAGCTTTTCACAGATCCTGTCCAGTAGTCCCAGAAGCTAATTACAAGAAATGTGCAAGGTGAGGACAACCATTAATATTTTTCATTAGTTTGTAAAAAAACTTTCAGCTGGCATTTGATGCACAAGAGACTCTCGTCCTAAAGTCTCAATAAATACATTATAAAACTATTAATCATGTGTGACAACTGTTGGAGACAAATGAGAGATTTGGAGTTGCTTAATGAAATTACCTTATCAAATGTCAAGCTATTAAAAGATAATAAGTGTAAACAGTGATTAACATATAGACTTGTAGACCACCCCAGCGTTCAAACTAAGCCGTTGTTTCACACAATCGTCCAGCATTGTCCCTTTTCTGTGACTCTCCTCCCTCTCCCTGTGTCTATGCTAAGTATTGGTAATCCCATTATGAGACGCTATGAAATATAGTTTTAGTGACACCAGTGTATGTGTGTGTGTGGCCCTGATGATGGAGAGGCTGTCGGTATTTTTAATAAACACAAGGCTGCCACGCTCCACCCGCTAACTGCCTTAGCATTGAACTGAACACCGCACACACCCTAGCATCTGCCAAGACTAGGCTCAAACTTGTGGGGAATTTATGTACAAATAATTACTTTTTAATAGCCAGTAATGTGATTTCCTGCCAAAGAAATATTCAAATGCGTCTCAGGCAGTCCAGTATATTATAAGCCTGGAGCTACGGATGCGACTTAGGGGAGACGGCATGGGAAAGACGGATTATTGTTTGTGTGATAATAATTATTTTACTCTTGTCATCTGCCCAGGAAAATGGAGGATAATTCCTTTGTCTCAGAGTCCTTCATTTTACCACTGTTTCTCTATTGTTTTAGCTCTAGAACCTTGGTCTTAAAATGCTGGCATCTGTCAAGCCAACAATTAACTTAAAGAACACATATTATGATTTCTTGTAACTTTAATTCATAGTTCATTTTTTTGCTCTCCTTGGTATTTAGTATTTCACGTGTTTTAACCTGTAATAATGTCTATGTTTGGAAAAGAGACTTAAAAAACTACACCTCCGACTCGAGTGAAGCATTTGGAGCTCCCTCTGCTGTCAGCAACGGGGATGAAGAATCAGAAAATGACAAATGAATCCGTAAGACAACGTGACTGCTACACTAATAGAGCCATGCATTCACTGCCAACACAGTTTGACTGTAGAATGAGTCTGGTGATGATTTATAGAATTAAACAGGAGAAGTTTGGATCTTTACCTGTGATGCAACAATCTTGACAAAATGTGAAGAGAGCATTTTTGAGGGCTCATGTAAGTCGACATTGAAATAATCAACAAAAAGCTAAATAAAAAAAATAAAAAAAATTGCGTTGTATGTGTCCTTTAAATATTTGAAGGACAAAAAAGTATTTTAATTGGCAGAGGCAAATATGGGTTATTTTTCTGATGGTTTTGGTAATCTGTATCCATGTACACTGCATTCACTGCTGTTGATTCTTTTTACACCTCTTTCACAGCAGGGATCTTTTTGATAGAAGTGTATTAAGACTGTGAATAAGGCCTGGGACTGGGTCAAAATGGGCAAATAGGCAAGAGTGTTATGATTACTTCTCTGCACTCAAGCATTTTCCTGTTGAACTTTCTATATTACGCCATCTTCCTTTAGACCTGATGCTTTGGGGTTACTTTTCTCTTGTGTGTGTTCTGTAACAACTACCATTAGTGTACAGCTGGCCTTATCCTCAGTTAATCCTGTTAGCAGATTGTAACTGTGCATGTTACTGATAGAGATGAAAAACAACATACATCCCATTGAATCTATGTTGAATGGGTCAGGACAATACACAGCATTTTTTTTTTTTTTTTTTTTTTTTTTTTTTTTTTTTTTTAATCAGGAAGTAGAATATTATGGTGAATGCCTTTTCTAAAGCAGTGATATAAAGGGATCTCCAAAAGTTTGCCACTGACGCAACTGGTCAACAATGATAATCCATACAGACAGAGTGGCCAGTATAGATCACAGAATCAGATCAATAAGTATGATTTTGGTGTGTTTATATGCACAAAATAAATCAGATCATCAAAACATCTGGTGGTGTGTGTCAATTATTTGGTGAATTTAAATAAACTGCCGTATTTGGAAGAAAAGTACAGAGATAAATTTAAAAAAAAATAAATAAATAATAAATAAAATATATATATATAATATATATATATATATATATATAAATATATATATATATATATATATAATATATATATATATATATATATATATATATATATATATATATATATATATATATATACATACATACATATACATATATGTATATATATAAATAAAACACATTTTCTCCATTTATAAATTTCCTTGTCAAAACCTGCACAGGAATAAATGTAATAACTCCAGAAATCAGCACCAATTTTTTTAAGTACATGAACACATGCCATAATTTAAAATGTTAAAGTAAAAAATATACGACGACAAAAAACTCACAAAAAAGTATAAATTCAGTTTGACATTTTTTCCTAGTGGAAATACTTTTTCTGGTTGAGGTCAGATCCATAAAACAGGGATCAGCAAAAAAGTCGGGACCCACTGCAGCCTTCAAACAAAGTGAGACCCTGTACATCCTCCGCGCAGTTACATTTTTACACTTATATTTTAATTGCAAAATACTTCACAGTTCTATCGCCAGAGTTATGCATCAATGCCATGTGGAAGCTCGAGTCTATCCAAGTGCGGGTTTGTCATGGCGACCGCTTCATGGCCACGTAGCGGGCGGGGCCTTCTTCAGTGACAAAAGAATAGTGCGCTCTTGACGCTTCTGTCAGATACGGAGGGAATGGCTGCCAAACATTTCCAAGGCTTTCTTTTCTATTGAGTGCTCTGCAAAAAGCGTAGGCTAGGTTCTTTAAATGCTAGGCTTTTATTATGTGACAAGCTTAAGTGTTTTCAAAATGCAATACTTATACCACAATCTATCAGCAATATGTGCAGTACCCAAGAGATTTTTAGAAGCCAGCTCTACAGGGCTTATATGACGGACAATATACAGTCTTCACAGTGTCGCACATTAGCAGGGTTTTTTTTTTTAAATCACAGTTCTCTGTAAAACATGGCACAAAACCTGACATCGGAAGCCCTCCTTACTTTGCCGTGAGACTTCACATACACCATGGTTCACAGTGTCACCATGAAGAGGCACGAGAATACATTTTTGCATTAAGAACTGACACCTCCCTGCGAGTTCAAGTGGCAATACCCTGTGTAAGTGAGAGAGGTCCGTTAGAGCTAATCTGGGTTTGTGTGTGAGAGGAGACGACATGCTGAATTATGATGAGGCTGGAATCTCGCCAGTGGTCGGTGGGGAGCTGCACATGCGTTTATTTTTACTTACTTCGTCATCATCATCATTATCATCATCATCAAAACTTTATTACACTCGTAGACCAGAGTTAAAAGGCACAGGGCAATTTAAAACCTCAAAAAAACCCCAAAAAAAACACAGCTGTACCAGAGTCTTAAGACCAAAATGAAATATGGTCAATGGCGGAGACGCTCTTCCTGGAGAAAGAGGGCACCACTTCATGGCATCAGCTGGTGGAACAGTGAGTTTTGACCTTTGGAGAAGAAAACAGGAAACTGAATAGATATCCTGGATTAGGCCATTCAAAAAAAAAAAAAAAAAAAAAAAATCCCAAATCATTCAAAAAAAATCAGAATGACCCATGACGTTTTTTTGTACCGTGTTGCCATGACGATGCGCCAAAGTGCCCATGTTATCCTAATGGGAACGGTCTGAAAATTCCCCAAATGGCAATGTATCAAATAATTTACAAATTTTTAAAAAGCAGCTTTTAGAATGGGTCCTTTAAAGGGAAACTATTATGTCAAATGCCTGGGAAAACTTTTATGAGCTTTTGAATCATGTCATAATAGGCAAGTTCCTCATCATTAACTTAACTCATAGTTTTTATTACTATTGATTCATCCCTGTTTGAGTGCTCAGAAAATGTCTGTTTTCACCTACCTCCTATCTCTGCCCACTTCTGTGTACTTATTAAAATAATTCTCTACTACAGGTATAAAAATTTCAAGTTAAAATATATCAAAATTTTTGTCAAAAATAAAAACACATACATGAAAATCTGCTGCTTACTACAAGGTGACAAGGAATTATTATCTATTTTGAACAGAAAGTCAAAAGACTCATGTCCAATATGAAACCTTTTTGGGTTAATATTGTGGTTAAGAGCTATAACATGAATTTATGATACAACTATTTCATACTAAATACCCAGAAAAAACGCAACATGTCTTATTGATGATAAATGATTAACAAGGATTACAGTTTTTATTTTCATGTTTTTTGTTATGTTATTGAACAGTTCATTGCAATTGTTTAAATATGCTGTGTAACTTATTTAATAACCTGGCTCTGTGCATGCTGGGTACTGTATGGAGAAGAGGATGTATGACAGGCTGATAATAGTCCCATTGTGGACCTGACACCTACCTCCATCTGCCTCTAGGGATCTACACATACTGAGGACACCCACACATACGCACACCTATACACACATACATACACACACACACACATATGCACACATACACACACATACGCACACATACACACACATACACACACATACACACACATACACACACATGCACACACACACACACACACACACACACACATACACACATACGCACACATACACACACATATGCACACATACACACACACACACACACACACATATGCACATATACACACACATATACACACATACACACACATACACACACATATGCACACATACACACATACACACACATACACACACATACGCACACACATACACACGCACACATACGCACACACTCACACATACGCACACATACACATCATATATGCACACACATACACACACACACACACACACACACACACACACACACACACACATACACACACACATACACACATATGCATACACATACACACGTACACACACGTACAGACACGTTCACACATACACACACATTCACACACACATTCACACACACATACACACACATACACACACATACGCACGGACACATACGCACACATACTCACACGTTACACACAGATACTCACACATTCACTCACACATACACACACATACACACTCATACTGCCGTCTGCGCTGACACAAAACTCAGAAATGTACCATTTTGTCACCATTACAGTTTACATTAACAATGTGGTTCTGTCTGTTTCTATCTCCAGGAAATCGCTCTAAACAGATATAGACCTACTTGAGACAGTTATGTCAATCTGTTTTCACAGTGGTACATTTTTTTATTTGTTGTAATGAGACACTTTCTGACATTGTGACTTTGTTACATTGTTCCCCATCACAAATAAGCCCTCTATATTTTTTCACGAGTCCATGACAAAAAGACTTTATTTTATAATTTTCAAAATTAAACATTTAAGAAGGCGCTAGACAGAGAGACATTTTCTTAGATAGCTGCTTGATTTGCATGTCACTGAGCGCAGCTCACAAATCTGTATGCGCGCTTCATTGGATCCATTTAAATGCCACAATGTTTGTGAAAGTTAGAACTTTTAAATAAATAAAAAATTGCAGTTTTGTTGAAAAATTACTATGACTATGACTATGACCTTGTACCCAAAATGTGATTGTAGTGAGCCAGCATCATCCACGTCTGTATTAGGTAAGTGGTGCTGTATAAGAAGAGGAGTCGTTACCTGACCTCTGACCTCTCAGACATCATATCTGCTGTGCAGTGCTTTTTATATTGATTTTGATTTTTTTTTTTTTTTTTTTTTTTTTTTTCAGCTGTGCCTCCATTTTTCAATACAAGTTACAGGCATTGTTCCTGTTTGTTACTTGATTTCTTGCTATTCTAATCCACCTTCAAGCATGATAGAAGCTTCATGATTTGACTGATTCTTCACAGTAATACTTTGTGATTCAAGGTCTTGATAGGACTTGAGAGAACTTGCCATATTTATTTGCTGCACAGATATTTGCAGTGCATTGCTAAAGCATCAATCATGTTGTAAAGAGTCACTCCCACATCTTGCATTCTGTCTCTTTGAATGAACTGACTTTTCTAACCCGTACTTTCTGTCAGATTTCTCCTTGACTTTCTTCCATTGTGCTTCAATTTGTCTAATTTCCTGCCTTTTGTATTTGATCAGAATAGGTTTCCATCCCTCGCTCCACCTGTCTCTCTCTTCTCACTGTTATCCTGTGCTTCTCACTAATGAATCATGTTGAAGTTTGTGTTCATACACTGCTGATGGGAGCCCTTTGGCTTCCACACATATTGCATACATTCATCATTGCTACTATACAACATCTCCAATGGTCACACAAAGTTAGTGGCATAATGAGCCGTCTACTGTATTTGCTCATGAATACGTTTGTGTGCCAGATTTTAGCAGAAGATCATGCTCGATTATGTTGCATGTACAGTAGAGAAAAGAGAGGCACTGAAGAAAAATCTCTATCCCGTAAAGCCAAATAGATAGATGCAATGCTACAAACTGGGGATAGGAAAACCTTGCTAAACATATCAAATCTTTTTAAAACTATCTCATATTTTTTCCAGTGTTGTTCAGATACTTCGACATAAAACTGGTATATTATATTCTACAATCTACTACAAATTTAAAGCGGAATCACTCAGAGTATGTAGCGCTATCTCCTCAAAGTCTCCAGTTCTATGTGTGAAAAGCATTGATTGTTATATTTTAGTCAATAACTCAAACTAATATAACAGAACAAACAATATATAAGGCAGACCAAATATTAAAACTATGGACTTTGGAGTCTGTGCTTTAACACAATTTGAACCACCGATCACTGGGCAGCTATCTGTAGCCACCTGTGACATCATCAACAAAGGACAGGTCAATACTAATGAGGTCATGAGAGAGACTAAATCTGATAATACCTTCTGGTTCATAAACAATACATTTCTGATCAAATCTTTTACGTGCTGCAAAGCCCAGTGAAAAGGGACAGGGGTAAACACGCCCAGGAGAGAGATGGGCCAATACAAGGAGAACAGATCAAACAAATATGCCATTTTTGGAGCAGAAAATTGGAAGTTGGAATGAAAAAGAAAACAGGAAGAGTGTGCAGATGAAGTGCATTGAAAATATTAATGAGCATCTTGCATGCAAGGCCATGGAGCTGCAAATATTAGTAATTAAAGAATGGATCACAGTTGTCCCCACCACACTATGTAATAAAGCTTTCCTCAGCTCTGGGCATTATGAGCAGACCTGAGAATGACAATCAAGCTCTATGCTCTATGTGTGTATGTATTTGTGTGTGTCTGCGTGTCTCTGTGTTTGTGTATGTTCGTGTGATTGTGTGTGTGTGTGTGTGTGTGTGTGTGTGTGTGTGTGTGTAAAAAGAAGCAGATTATAAATATATAAGTAAAAATCGAGTGTATTGTATAGAGCGCTCTCTAACCAGCTGTTATTTTCTCTCTTTCCCACATTCTAAAGAATTGCACACCATTCTGGGATTGGTAAGGCTTAATTGTACACAACCAGGCTTGGTGTCCAGCTGGGATTAGCCCCTGCCTCCAGTAACCCATGAGTAGCATATTTTTTGGTTTCAGCTTCTTATTATAGGCAATGTTGAGGCCTTTTTGCCATTCAAAAGATGTATGTTGTTTTGAATTATTAATTGCCATGGCTACAGTCCTAATGTTCCATCGCTCTGAAACCCAAGGATAAAAAGAAAGTGATTTGATGCATTTATTGACTTATTTAGAAGTCTCTAGTCAGGGTATAAAACGTCTGGTAAATGCAATGAGGTTTACAGAGGGGCAGATAGAAATATCATTATCCAGGCATGTTGCTCTGGCTCTCTGTTGCAACTAAATGTGGTCTCTGCTCGTGACAGCCCTTCCTTTGGCATCTGCTGCCCACTGAGCAGGCTGCTCGAGCATCAGTCAATTATAAACACATTAGACTCCGCTGCCTTCAATACACACTGACAAATGTCTGGGTGATTGGGCTCACATAACCGGTCTCACACACTGCTGTTATTGCTGCTAAACCTAATGTGAATCCCAGGAGACTACAACCAGCCATCACACACTGACTTAACTCTTAACCAGAGACAGACCTATTAGGTATGAGTCATTTAGCGTGATGACAATAAAAAGAACATTTAAACCTTGATGAATGCATTACTTTTTATTATCTCAGCATGAAATTGGTTGAGATACTATTGTATATTTTTGAAAGTAACTTTCAACACTTTTAAAGATAAGACAAGGCCGCAACCACTGGAGCGGATCATCCACAAAGCACGACTCAAACCACTTCACCTGCTGTAGCTCAGAGTACAAGTCCCGGAGCACCATGCCCTTTGACCTTTGGCCTTTTGGGGGTGCTGAGTTATAGCCATTATCCATATTCCTAATGCAAACAGTACAGGGTCATAATACAAACAAATGTAAAGTAAATCCATTGAATGTATGTGCTGCATACTGAACATTCCTTTCTTCCTGGAATCTGCACATATGGACAGGACGATTTAAAAAGTGTGACAATCTAGTGGTTTGAATTGGGAAAAAAAGTGTCAAATTATAGTTGACCATTTTCAAAACTAATCCAATCTTTTCCTTTGCACTTAAGACTACACAATGCCTCCAAAGCAGCAAAAATGATACAAATACAGTCATCTTCCCAACTCAATTTACTGAAGCCTCTTGTAAAAAGGATGGGCCTCACTCCGAGCACGCAGGAGAGACCCGAGCGGTCCCCTCTCAGCTCTGGAATAAGGCGCTTTTGGGTAAAATACAACTGACAGGAAGAATAGAAAGTGAGTGTTTTCTTCCATTAGCGCTGCAGCACGAGGAGCAGCGTGGAGGCGGACACGTAGATGTGCTCATATCACTCTAGCTGTGCGCTAGGCTTTATTGGACGTGTGCGATTGAGACGCAGTGCATGGGGAGAAATCTTCCACCTTTTTCACATGCTTCTGTGCCTGACAGCTGACAAACAGACACGCTCCGTGCAAGAGTGACTGACAAGGAAAAGAATAGACAGAATCTCACTGCGTACAGTTATACAGCAGGTAACACAGGCTCCACACATCCTGAAGTAATTAACACTAACCAAAGACAAATTAAAAGGTTTCAAAGATTATTAAAAATTGACTGTGTAGAAATGTCCCCTGCCAATATGAAGCATTTGGATATTAAGATAGTGTTTTTAAAATCTCTGCAACTATGAGCCAATGGTGGGTATATAATGCTTAAAGTGGGGGTATTATGCAAAATTGACTTTTTGGAGATGCTTTAAGTGGTTTTATATGCCGTCCATGCAAGTGTGAGTAATCTCTCTTGAGCAGTATTTAAACCCTCCTTACAGTCAACAGTACGGGCCTATATAATGCTCCACCTGCAACACTATTCCCTTTTTTAAAGGCGTTTTGTGGTGGATTTTGTGTATAATCTTCAATTAATTCAAGTCCAGTCACAAATGAATCTTTACACCTATAGCTGACACATTATTATATGTAATATGGTTATATTATGGTTAAAAATAGCAGGAGGCACTAGCATCACTGTAGAATGTAGTCTGCAGCTACCATTAGCATGCTTGGATATTAATCTGGGATGTATCTCCTCTCCATGTCTTTGTGTCTGTATTTGTTGTGCAATATATTCTGAAGTTCACGTTTATTCTCGAAGCTGTTGAACAGTGGGAGATAGAGTGATTTTTTTCCATTAAAATGAATGGTTTGTTTTCCTTACGGAGGTGTTCCAACCTTCCCTTAGTGGGCGTTCCCTCAAAAGCTGACTGTATCTATACTCAAGCAAGCTTCCTCCTCGGCAGTGCTCAGTTTGGGCAGTGAAAAAGACCTCCTTTCACTTGTGTCAGGTGGAAGTATTCAACAAACTGTGACAACTGCAAGGCAGGTGCATTTGGCAGGGGGGAGTTAGAGGGTGTGGGTGGATATAATTTAAGATGGTTTTATGATCAGCATCCTGTCAGTCACTGAGTAATCCGATAGCTCTGTCAGTCATTGCACCAGTGCTGTGGGGTCCTGTGGGTTTCTTGGTGTGTGTGTTTGTGTGTGTGTGACCTTAGCACTGCTCCAAGTTGTTTTCCTAAAAGCTCATAGTAAAGACTACACATGCAAGAAACAGGCGCAGGAGACAGGTGCAGGAGACGGGTGCAAGAGACAGGTGCAGCAGACAGATGTAGGAAACATGCGCTGGAGACAGGTGTAGGACACAGGTGAAGGAGAAAGGTGATCGAAATAGGTGCAGAAGGCAGATGCAGGAAACAGGTACAAGAGACAGGTGCAGGAGATGGGTGAGGGAGACAGATATAGGAGACAGGTGAGGGGGTCAGGTGTAGGAAAAAGGTGCAGGAAACAGGCACAAGAGACAGGTGCAGGAGATAGGAAAAAGGTGCGAAAGGGAGACAGATGTAGGTGGAGGAGATAGGTGAGGGAGACAGATGTAGGAGAAAGGTGAGGGAGACAGGTGCAGGAGACAGGTGAGGGAGACAGGTGCAGGATGCATGTGAACGAGACAGATGTATGAGACAGGAGAGGGAGACAGTCACACGGCTGTCAGTCAAACATCGGGGATGGTTCAGACATGAGCTGTTACCCAAAAGTTCTTACAGGACATCTGCTGTATTCTGCTGTAAGGTTCAGTTGTCAATACAGAATAAAGTGTATTTACAATACATTTTCAACACATCTTTAACACATTTTCAATACATTTTCAACACAATGAGGTATTTCATCTTTCTTTGGAATACCTTATACAGGGATATACAGCACTGTCCATTTGAATGAAATGACTGCTGGCACCAATGTCTCTGCTATCACAGGGTGCACACACTGCAGAGTGTGAGATGTGTGCAGTGGGCTGCAGTGACTCAGGCGAGTGTGAAAGTGATACAGTAGTGTCATGGAGAACACCAGTCTAACCTTTCTACAGATCTTTACGCTGTCACTCAGCATAAAAACACTCCCCCATCATTCTGAAAGTCCACATAACACATGGACTGAGCGGGCAGAGGAGGAAGAGAACTTATGGTTATATGTAGAAAGATAAGTAAAGAATTCATCAACAGTAACACAAGGTTCTGGAAATTACAGAGTTAGAAAGGAAATAAATCCATCTCTTTGGTTTGAGTCCTGGTTTTACTTCAGAGGTGTAGACATCTCAATGATGGCAATTACACAGGCCTGGAAAAATATTTATTTTAGATCAGAAACTCTTGTGCATTTTTGGCTCATACTGGCCCTGCAAATGTCCTGTCATAACAAGTGTGATCTCTACTGTATTAGCCTTAGATCTTCATTTTATGTCAGATGAGCATTATTGGATTGACCTTTAGTCCTTTTCTCACACCATTCTTTATGATGCCATGTTAAAGTGTCTCACATATTGAAATGGACACATATATAACAGGGTTGAGCCCCTATAATAATGTTTAGCTGTACATAATTAATCTAAAAAGGAATTGCATATTATGTGGGGTTGGCTTTGCTCTAGTTGGACCATTGCTTATCATTGCACTTCCTCACTGGGCACGGCAGAGTTATTAACTGGACAAGGGCAGATGTGGCTGTGAGTAAAACATTTTGTCTAATTTACACAATAAGTATTTTGGAAAGAAAAGTCTCTGACGTTTACCTTTCTTGTTAATCACATGTTTCAGTGCTACTTCCTGAAACATATTGAGTCATATCTCCTGACTAGTGTGAGTATGACTAATAATATGATGGGTATTATTCCAGCAAACTGAGTGGTCCACTATAAAGAAGAAACATGAAAACTTGTCATATCAAATAACAATTGAGACAGGGCTTGCTGGTGTTAACAAAAGTACATTTCTTCGAAGGAAGTTTCACCATTCTTACCCAGTGGCAGTAAACATAATTATATGTGCAACTGGCACATGTGTCTTTGATCCACGGGGACCCAACATGTTAGCACAGCGTCAATGGCGCACCCTTCAGGGCTGTCTCCCAAAGTGGCGTCAGTTTGTACCAACAGTGAGACGTCAGGCGGAGGAGCGGTGATCAACAGTACAGCTGAGCAATCAAAGCTATAGCAAATCAGGAACACGAGACGCTTGGTGTACCACACATCTGTTTGTTTGCATGCAAAAATCACTTCCTGTCACCTGCTGAACACACTGCTGACTTTAGACAGGATATCTCCCCTCAGGACTGTTACACAACAAAAACACTATTTCATTTGCAATTACTGGGGTTTACAGCAGGGCAGACCACCAAAGATGTATGAGAGCTTTATGATGGTCTTGTGACCTATGGTTTGTGATCACCATGACAAGTGCTGTGTGCCATTCAAATACTACTACAGACAGACTCATAGTGCATTGCAACATGCAGAGATTTACAAAAGCCCTGCATGTTTCTAAACATCACAGTCGCATTGACTTTGTCATGAATGAAGACTTCGGCTAATGCCTTTTATGTTTTGTGTTTAGAGAAGACATCTGTACAATAATGTTTTAATAAGTCTCATTCAGGCAGTGTGACCCAACATCTTCCCTCATCAATACGCCCTGTGGACACGGGCAGAGATTGTCTTCAGTGTGACCTTTAGTCCGCCGGAGCTGTCTTTGACATTTTGTCATGAACACGACAACACTCTTAGACATTGATCTTTGGAAAGATGTACCTCCTGCCATTGAAATAAATCACTTACATGAGGCCACTGGAGAAAGTGGTTTGTACACGGCTTAACATATCTACTCTTATTACAGTTTCGACAGAGTACTCTTATGACATGGGTTATTTGAATACACAGTGTCAGTGCTGATGTGAGAGAAAGCCTGTCCATTTTACATTTAGCGTATATATATATATATATATATATATACACACGCTATATATATACGCTATATATATATATATATATATACGCTATATATATATGCTATATATATATACGCTATATATATATATATATATATGCTATATATATATACACGCTCTATATATATATATATACATGCTATATATACATATATATATATATATATATATGTATATGTGTGTGTGTGTGTGTGTGTGTGTGTGTGTGTGTGTGTGTGTGTGTGTGTGTGTGTGTGTGTGTGTGTGTGTGTGTGTGTGTGTGTGTGTGTGCAGGTAAGACATGTTGGTTGACTCCTACAAAGTCAGTGGGCAGTTTTCCATGAGTACTACAGAACTAGACCTAATTAGGAGGCCCACACTGGGAGATGCAGGAGGACCCACAGCGAGCTCTGGAACACTCCTCTGACTGCTGATACAATCTGAGACTGAGCCAGTCTAGCACAGCATACAGAAAGAAACACATGACAACTGCATATGAAGACCTGTACTTGATATTAACAGTTTGTTGAACGTCTCTTTGTATTCTTCACCCCTGTTTCACACTGTCTATTCTCCTACCCTTCAAAACCTCTGTGTCAAAAATCTTAAAAAAATAAATGTATACACATATACAGATAGACCTTGTTGCATGGGACTTGCGTACGTTCAATATACATTCTATATCTAAACGCATTACATTCTGGTCGTGTACATTTATTAATTACATAAATTAAAGTCAAACTAGACATATTACCCCAGTGTACACTCCCTATGAAAGAGGGACATTAATTTAGCCCTAACCTATGGAGGGGTAACAGGGGAGGGTTGGAGCTAAAGTTTGCGAGAGTTAAGAGACCGATGCAGAGAGGAGAGAAGTGACGCTGAAGGGAATAGCGCAGAGTGATGCTCATTAAAACAGATTATTAAAGCAGTAACACTGTGGAGATGCACTGGAGCATGGCCACAGCCTCCTAGACAAAAGCTTTAGTCTCACACTCAGAGCAGCAGAGGCGGTAAACAGCCAGTCTACAACACAAACATTTAAGCGCAATCAGTTCACACTTGTTTCCTGGTGTTACTAGTGTGAACAATATGTTGAGGCCAGAGAAGTGCACTTGAAGTGCAAATGAAGATAGTGTAAACTAGCACAATTGCAGAGGTTATACTTGCTGACAGATCTGTAGTCCATAATAGTTAGTAGGTTGTAACTTTATAGAAAAAAAAGAGGGAAAAGTGTGTGTGTGTGTGTGTGTGTGTATGTGTGCGTGTATGGATGGGTGTGTGTAGGTGTGTGTAGGTGTGTGTGTGTGTGTTTGCGTGTGTGGATGTGTGTGTGTGTGTGTGTGTGTGTGTGTGTGTGTGTGTGTGTGTGTGTGTGTGTGTGTGTGATAGTGCGTGTGTAGATGTGTGTGTGTGTGTGTGTAGGTGTGTGTGTTTGCGTGTGTGTGTGTGTGTGTGTGTGTGTGTGTGTGTGTAGGTGTGTGTGTAGTATTGTGTGGGTTGTAACTCTCTGTTTTCAAAGAGGTGCCACCTCCAGAAAGTTACATCTTTAACTGATCAATCATTTAATTCCACCTCTTCCAATATTTGATCAGACTATTTAATGTGATTACAGACTATTATGGATTTGTTTTCAAACTGTTGAATGAGTTCTCTTTACTAATGACATTACTGGGCTAAGGTCAGCAGAAATTAAAAAGGTCAGACACAGAGAAGGGAATCACTGACTCAAAGGAGGAGCTACAAAAGTGATACAGAAGGAAAGTACTGCACTATCACTCCCAGATCAATATTTTTGGGCTGTCTTTGTCATGATGGCATTCAGTGTCAGGACTGAAAAACTAAAACAATGTTTTTGCATGTGCATTTTGTGCAGAAGATGTGACGAAACATGCTACAGGTTCCATATACTTGAGTGATTTCGTTTTCACAGACTTATTGGTATGCATGAAGCTCCGGTGTCAGACTGGTATAGAAGTCAAGGCTCCTCATTATTCAGCTGCACATCATTTTAATCATGGTGGGGATGTGGACATAAGCCGTCCCCACGCTGTCCTTTACTGCCTCCACTTACCTCACACAGCTCCAATTGACCCTTTGCTCAGGTCTGAATCCTCAGTGATGCCTGTTAACTAAGACAAGCCATTACAACACATACACAAATGGCTCTGAGCTCGTGGTATTTGCCGTTACATTATTGGCTCAGACAGATGGATGATCTGGAAGAATCAAGTACAAAGCTGCTGTTAATTATGTAATAGATGAACTGAGTAGCAATTATACACTGGACTTCACTAGAAATGGAACGTAAGAGCCATTCACAAAAAAGTGGATCTGATACACACACACAACTCAACTTCACTTAGGGCGTGTTTCACCTTTGAGTTCTGTCATACAAACTTGACTGACTGAGAGCGCAGTACCACCACTCACCAGAAAGGAGCTGTGTATCAGTGTGTTGGACTGAAACAAAAAGAAATTATAGCAAATTTGTAAAGGTTTAATGAAATCTGAAGTTTGGAGCTGCAACTTTGACTAAATATAAAGAAGGACACTGGAAATTGGTTATATATTCAAATAGGGAGCGAACTTTGTTTGATATGCATCACATATAAATGCACTTTTTTCAAACATCAAACATCTACAGTCGCCTACATATACACTTGTTGGGTATGTGTTTCATTTTGTGGTTGATGCTTTACAAATATCAGATTCTGTGCATTATTTAATGCTTTGCCCAGATGTCATGTCCAGTTACTCTTTATTACTTTTACTTGAGTACTAGTTCTCCCAAATACTTTTTGACTCTTACTTGAGTCATTTCTTGATGTTATCCTCTGATATTAATCTTTCATAGAGTCATGATTTAGTATAGGTCTTCATGTCTGACAGTGATGGAAAGAATATTTTGAAAATGTATTTAGTTACTGAATACTGAATACCTGTATTAAAGTGTATTTTGTAACATATTCCAATACATATTACAATAATATGGTCCAATCAGAGTACTGCATTCTTGATACTTCTACATCAAGCTGCATTTATAATCTAGTTTAAATATGCACCATAGAATAAAAAAAAAAAAGCTTTATATTTGTTTCACAGTTTTTAAATGGAGATGAAAAAATCACGTATGCCTCACCAAAAGAGTTGTCTATTTTTCTCACAGATTTTGTGCAGTTTGAAGCCTAAATTACACGACCAAATACCATAATGTATTCCTTTGATTTTAGAAAAGTACCTGTATTCTGAACACCCTCAAATGAAAACGTAACTGTGCCGGAAAACAGATTCTCAAAATTAGTATTCGGAATGCGCACTTATTCAGCTGTGATACCTGATGACTAACTCTGATACAGCTCTAAAGTGCGTGCATGAAAAAGGACTTCATTGACACTAACCATGCACTTGAGGCTGAAGGCACAGACACAACAAAAGGCTCAGAGGAGGGCTAAGAACAGTGGAATGCCAGGTGACACCCCCCCCCTCCAAAAGCCTCTCATCTGTCCATCCACTCCTCCTCTCCTCTCTCTCCTCCTCCATCCTCATCTCCACTCAAAAGGTTAGTAAATGTCACACAGGAGTTGTCATCATCTTGAATGGCCTCATCTTTCTTCATACAAACACTGTCTCGCCTGCGTGTGCATGTGTGTGTGTGTTATGTGTGTGCGTGGACAAGTTGAAGGCAGCACAATTGAACAGAATGAAATGGAACAGGATATTGGAAAAGGGAAATGACGGACTGCAACAAAGGCCTGACACGAGCTTGCATGCACGCATAGGCTGGCAGTGCAGGGAGTTGATATTTCCTACCTTATGAGATGCCTTTATTCTATGTGCCTTCACTGTGCCGGGCAAAAACACCTCCAAGAACTTCATCTGCAGTCAAACTCACAATCTCCTTGCCCTTGTTTGCTTTTCAATATATAAAGCCAGTTAAAAATAAGTTCAGAAGCTGTCTATAATATTGTACAATTTACCGTGTAATAATGTTACGTAAACAAAATATGGTTTCACTGTTTTCCTGTCCCTTTTGAGATGTCATCAAATTGAAAATGCGTTATGGCATTTTAAAATATAGTTGTTTTGATGTGGTTGTTTTGACACTTTATATTTTTAGGTTGCAAAATGTCTCTCTGTTAATGGAAAAAATGTACCTGGTCTTTTTGCCTGTCCCAACATTTTTAAAACTACTAACTGTTTTATTCAATTCGATATGTATTTAGAATCCAGAATTACATCAGCAGTCGCCTCGCAGGGCTCCACATATGTGCTGATGAAATTATTTTTAAAGATTATTTTTCAGGAAGGAAAAAAAAATCAAGGTATTCTAAAATTCTAAAAAATTGAAAGTGGTATGTTTCCGTAACCATCTCTTATTGATTATATATTAAGAGAGAGTTACAAAAGCAAACAAAGAAAAGCAGATTAACCAACATTTACAGGAGACAAGCACATGGCTAACTGTCCCAGAGCATCAGACCCTCCTTTTTGGCACATTCACACATAGAGTTAAAGGCAAGTCAAAGTCTATTCAAGACACCTGAATAGATCCAGTCTTCAAGCCTTCATGAGGTCTACGTGTTTCCCCCTACATCTATTTTATGACTAATAGAAAGAGGAGGGCTGTGTGGCGGTGACAAATTTCCACTCTCAGACACTTTTACAGCCTCTAAAGAGCCCCTTGACAAACGACGCTACCGTAAAACTAATATTGTAATGTTGTGGTAATGGCGCGCGTGTACGTATGCATGAGTAAATATTTCAGAGCCGCTTAAGTATTGCTTATCCAGGCCCATTAGGAAAGTGCTCGAGCATCACAAACACTGTGAGGACAGGGGTACAGACAGAGAGAGGCGTTTGTGATGTTCTGTAGAGTGAGGTGAGAGCTGACACACATGGGTTATTATCACACTATGAACATGGAGGATTATCACAATGAGTCAATATGTGTTATTGAAACTACTGCAAACTGTGGATAATCAAATCATCAGTAACAACTCATGAACTTTGTGAAGGTTGGTGGTTCATCGGGCCTTGAGCAAGACACTTCATCTACCTGAATATGGCAAGGCAACTTTATTTGTATAGCACAGGGGTCAGCCACCCATGGCTCCGGAGCCCCTTGTGGCTCTTTCATCCTTATACTGCAGCTCCATGTGGCTTGGGAAAATAAAATATAGTAGTACTTCTTTTTTTAAATTGTAGTTTTAAATTGGAAGATTATTGTGATCTTGAAATATTAAAATGTAATTATAGTTTATTTTTTTCATCACTCGAAATAAGCATCACACTCATGGAACCGATATATCCGCCAAAACGCTGTGCATAGAATGCCCCCGACGCCTATAAAAACATGAAGAAATATACATTTGGAGCCCTGTCGATCTTCAGATCCATATACGCATGTGAACAGCTATTCTCCACCATGAACTATGTTAAAAACAGACACTGCTCATGCCTCACAGATGTCAGCTTACAGTCCTGCGTAAAGATGAAAGTTACTTCATAGAGATGCTGTGCCCAGGGGGTCAGGAGCATAAATATGCAGATATTTTCATTAGCAACACACTATAGTTGTTTATACAAAGCATAAAAGTTAAAAAAAAAAATAAAAATAATAATAAAACAAAAAAATATATATATACAGTGTTATCTTCATTTTAGATGTCAACGTGATTTTGTGGCTCCCAGTGTTTTGTTTTCCTTGGGAACAGGGTCCAAATGGCTCTTTGGGTGTTAAAGGTTGCCCACCTCTGGTAAAGTACAATTCGTACATGAGGTAATTCAAATTGCTTTACAAAATAAGAAAGACATTAAAATCACAATACAACACATCTAAACATAAAGAATCACAAATAATCATGATAAAATTAACAAGAGTGTAGAATAACTCTTTCAGTCATGTGAACAGCTAAACACCTTTTTGAGCCTGGATTTAAACATTGTCAAAGTAGAGGCCTGTCTCACATCTTCAGAAAGACTGCTCCAGGTTTTAGCTGCATAAAACTGAAACACTGATTTCCCATGTTTAGTCCTGACTCTGGGCACCAGCAGGAGGCTGGTCCCTGAAGTCCTCAGAGCGCTGGTTCATATGGCACTAACATGTAGGAGAGGAATACATATGAATGTTTTAGTGGGACTGGCATGTAAACACGAACAACCAACCATATTAAAAAGTAAACATTTAGACGACATATCCCTGACCACGGAAATTTGCAGTTCACAATTTATTCGACCATATAAAAAACACACGGGAGTCTCGATAAATAATGCACTTAATGTGATGGATTTTGATCTGTTAAATTGACTGCAAATAACCCGATCAAAACAAGGCCTCTATAGGACAATGCATATGTTTATTAGAACATTGAAATACTGGCACGGCAGTGACAGGATGGGTGTTGGTAATTCGGAGGTAAAAGATGAGTGCTGCTCTGCGACATGTCAGGGCTGTCTCTGTGGTGGTGCTGCTCTCGTTGCTTACAGCCTGTAGTGCATATGTCCTGAACCTCTTTCTCTTTACTCCTCCATAATCCCCTAATGGGCACACACATTATTTCCCCTGAGGGCCGGCCAGAGCGCAGCCACGACAGAGCATTAAGTTCAAGAGTTGTTGACGTGCGTTCAGTGGAAAGCAATAACCTGAGCTAGTCCGCTTTTACCCCCTTTTCTCCTTTATTTTCTCCAGTTCAAGCGTATTGCCTCTCAGTGCTAGTGTGATTATGAGCCATTTAACATGGGAATTAGGAGAATTACACATAGTTTTTTACAGTGCGGCAGGGCTCCATGAAATGATAAACAGCTGCAGAGAGACCAGTGGACGGCAGGTTTACAGTTTTAATATGTTTTATCTGTAACTGGATGACAGACATGGGATGGGGTAACAGTAGGTCAGTTGGTAGAGTGTTTGTCCACTGATCCAAAGGTTGACGGAGCAAATCTCACTCTCGACGTAAACATCATTGGTTGAGCAGTCAGGTTTGCAGTTTGAGTCCTGCTCCTACAGATGAATGCTGTTGTTGTGTCCTTGGGTAAGACACTTAACCCCTCCTTATGCCTGGTGATTGAATGTGTCTGTGAATGGGCGAGTGGTTCCTTGATGTAAAGCACTCTGGATGGCTTGAAGGTGGAAAAGCCCCGTATAAAATTTGACTATTTTACTGTTACTGAAAAAGATTACTGGGTGCAAAAAGGTAACACAAGGTACTGGTTTGTAAACTCATTTATGTCAGCTACTTTTTTTTTCTTCTGTCGTTCATTTGTATTTGGAGGTCAAACTCAACTGACAGCTTCATCAGGAAAAATCAGGGGCCTAAATGTGTCTCTTTCTTTAGTAAATAAATCAGTGCAGGAGAGTTCCACCTTTTTATGTTTGCCCAGTTTGGTGTAGACTTGAATGGCATGGTTAATAATAAATTGAAGATTCCCCTTTAAGCCCAATGACCTAAACTATTACTTGTTGCCAAAAGCATATAGAGCATCATATTTTTTTTTACTTGAAAAATGATTTGATCCTTTAAGAAATGACTAAATTCAGTTGACCAGGTTTATCTCCTCTATTCTCCCACTAGTAAATATGACAGAGATTGATAAGATTTCATATACTCATATAGTCTACTGCCTGAGGGTACTGCAGGTATGAGGAACACACAGAATCACCTCACTGTGCCTCTCCTCGGGGATCTGTCAATGAAACACCACACATCATTCCAGTAAAAGCTCTTCTCTCAATCGGATTTGGACCAACTTAATTACCACAATCAGTAGAGGTGTGTTCACCAGCCTCCAGCACAGGACAGTTCATTAAGGGCTCTCTATGGTTCTGTTAACGCAGCAAGTACTCAGGATCGATGTAATGGCATTTTGTTTATGGAGGAAAAGGGGGAGGTGACAAACTAATTGGCACTATCCTATTATGACCCCCATGATGGCAGGTACAAGCAGCCTAATACACAGAGACATTTTAAGAATTGCGGGGATTAAATTTGAACATCTATAACTTTAAAAAGAAGGCAGAGAAAGAATTACATGTGAAAACTGTTGACAGTACAAAAAGTATATAATGCTTTTTGAACTGCCATTTTAGGACTGGCCTGCATTATTCATTGGCCAGACTGTCAGCTTACACCATTGGCCCGTCGGCAAGCAGCAGTGTCTTGCCAAAGGACACAAAAAGCTGGGATGACTCATGACTGGTGTGCAAGCAGGCAGCCCATAGGAGGCAGCCCATAGGAGGTATTGGGGTTATAAGATTGGGGCCAAAACCTCACTCTAATTTGGTAAATAGAGGTTAAATAAAATAAGCAATTTTCAGTTCCAAGTTTAAGTTTACTTAAAATTTTCTCAGATTTTTCTTGAATAGTAAAACAAAAACAACTTGAACCTTTAAAAGTTACAATTACTCATAACAGTGAAAAAAACAAATACAGTAGAGAGAGCGCTGCTGCAAACTTCAGCAGCAAAAACCAAATAATTCTCCCACAGACTATTACCACAGGTATAATTGAATTTCCTCGTCTTTCTCTTTACACAGTTGTAAAGAGCTCTCATGCCTGTTTGTGTCAGAGTCAAAATAAACAGCTAATATGGTGTCGCTTGTGCAGTAATTACAAACCAATCTGCAATGTCTCGCCTCTTTTCCCTTTTAATTGCTCCACTCTCGTCCATGCCCCTCCCTCTTCCACCACTGCCCCCTCCCCTCCCACTCGCACACAGCCCTCCATCCCAGAATGCTGTTTGAAGAATTAGCCGCACTAACGTGAGCCCTAATTGGCTGTCACCGTGCGCTGGAGAATGTGAAGGCTCTTCCTCTATATAATCATGTTTACACACACATGCGTGCGCGGGTGCCAGACTGCTGGGCCTGTCTCTATCCAGCTTGTTTAGGGAGTAATTTACTGTAAAATTGCTTATGATCGTCAGTCACTGAGAAGGAGAAGGCACAGAAACCAACTCAGCAAAGTAGTTGTTGTGAAAAGAAGCACTTCATGAGTACAGCTTTATTTCTTCCTGATAATGTGAGTTTATGATTAAGTACAGGGGTGTATACAGGTAAAACTCATTATC
This sequence comes from Periophthalmus modestus, assembly GCA_019594935.1. NCBI lineage: Eukaryota > Metazoa > Chordata > Actinopteri > Gobiiformes > Gobiidae > Periophthalmus > Periophthalmus modestus. Next base: position 27,375,700 of record JAIEZT010001390.1, on the reverse strand, counting down.
AACTTTAATACTACACTAGCAATACATTAAATTGGGTGAAATATTAGCCAAGTACATGGAATATTTGCCTAATTAAATTAAATGTTTACTATTTTGTTTTTTCAAAGATACCAAATTTTGACCCTATGCCTCCTTGTTATTTCATCATTCTGATTGAAAGAGCTTACATTCATTCATACTGGTCACATCGGAGCTGCTTTAAAAGACAGGAAGACATTCTATCATTTACATGTCACTGCCTGCCTTCACTTTAAGGCCGTGCTTTGGCAGTGCACTCAGAGGGCTTCTTCAAAACAGCAGCAGCCACATATTACGTCTCATTTTAAGGGGAGTTTGTGTGAAGTGTCAGATATATTCTCCAGTAATGGCATCTTCATTTGAGAGAGACTGTGACCGGGAGGGCAGCTCTCTCTGGATCACATTCCTTATTTACCAGCCTGTTAATTCCTATTCCCAGCACAGCCAGGGAAGAGTGCGCACACTGAGACGCAGACCTGACATTTTTCTCCTCTAATTGTGTTTTCGTCTCATTTTGCAGAGCCGTATGTGCGTTTTATTTGTTACTAAGTGTGTGTGTGTGTGGCAACAAAAACAGTATTTGCAATATGTGTGTGTATCCGACCATATTTATTCATCTCTCTGTAGAAAAACAGTGTGTGTGTTTTTGCCAATTAGGCACTCAATGACAGGACATGTGGTGAAGCAGCTAGCCCCACTATTCATGGATCAGCAGTTATGGGAGGAAATTTCTAAATACCAATGCCCCACATACAAACAGTAAGAAGCTCCAGTCATTCCATATGTCATATGTGGCTCAGATGGTGTCTGAGGAGAGAAGGGAGGCTTGTCCAAGATTTATATGTCCAGCTGCCTTTACCAGTCGAGAGGCAGAGTCTTAGGTCATCCGTGGGTCTTCCTCTTCTGGTGGGACAAACCCGTATAACATGTCCTCAGGGAATGATTCAGGAATCATCTGGAACATACTGAGATCACTGAAACCTGGATCTTTTCTATTCATTGACAAGCATATTAACAATACATCACTATAACCTCTCTTAACATCATCATAAATATAAATTCTATAATCGCCCTTGACTTGCCTATTCTGAAACTGTGTCTGCAGGACCATGCAAGAGCTTAAGCTTTAAGGACATTAGCAAAAGACGAAGTTGGACGACTAAGGGATTACACAGATATTTAGGGACATTATTTCCAGTTGCAGATCCGTGTATTGTCCACTCATTCTTCTACTTATCTGGGGCCGGGTTACAGGGGCAGCAGTCTGAGCAGGGGCTCCCAGACTCCTCTCAGACCAGTCTCTCAGTGGAACATACCCAGAACCCACCCCAAGAGAGAGGTCCAGAGCAGATGCCCAAGCCACCTCAGCAGGTTCCTCTCGACATGGTGGAGCAGTGGCTCTATTCTGAGCTCACTGTGACTGAGCTCCTCGCCTTGTCTCTAAGGGTGAGGAAACTGACTTAAACCACTTGTCCTTGGATTTTGTCATTTTGCCCATGACCCAAAACTACCATAGGTGAGAATAGGAACGTAGATTGACAGGTAAATCCAGAGCTTTGCCTTTTGATTCAGCTCCATCTTTACCCCCAAACAGTTCAATATAGCAACCTCATCACTGTAGACACTGCACAGGTCAATCTCATGCTCCATTTTTTCCTCACTCGTGAACAAAACCTTGAGATACTTGAACTCCTCAACTTGGGAATCTCCACCCAGCCAGAGAGGGATCAGCCACCTTTTTCTAAACTGCAGGACTTGCAATGCCCTGTCTAACTCTGTTCATAGTTATTATGTTGAACAAATGCTTGCTGTGAAAAGTTTAGACAAAACAGAACAATTAATTATATTTTGCAGCTTCTGCACACTGCCATTGAGGCTATACTGTCCCCAAGCTACGGCACTTCTCCTTCTGTGTGAAAGGGTTGGGAGCAAGTCTTCAGTTTAAATTCTGTACACAGACACTTGTAATGGAAGAAATGTACTTTGTTTTTGGTCTGACTTCATCCAGAGTGATAAAAATAAACTTCGCAAATTCACCAAAAAGAAAATCCAAAAAAGTTCTGAGGAATCTTTTCAACTATCAGAGGGACAGCTTGTCTTTTTGGCAACTTCGACTGGAGAAAGTAGAGATGTTTTCTGTCAGTTCCCCAAAAGGCAATAATGAAAAGGGTCATCAGAAAGTATTAAAGCCCATATGTTTGTTTAAAGATCCCTGTTCGCTGATGTATTTCAGATGTTATAAATATGTTCTAATGAAAATCAACTGGGCTTTGGTCATTCATGTTCTCTGCTAAGAATGTTCCATATGGCCGCTCTGCCACCCTCACTGTTTCTCTGCCTTCTCTTTCTTTGTCCAGTTCTGTTTAGAAGTGCTTTTAAATATTTTGTTTTGAATATTACTGCCCATTATGGTTCACCATTCTCAAACAAATGAACTATGGTAAGCGACCACATTCACAATTATACAGACCAAAATAATGAGTTTATCAAACCATATCCAACACATTACAGTGTACATGCGCATACAAGATGTTGATTTAGAGATAGACAAGTCTAGAATCCAGATGCACAATGCTCCACAATATTTGACAATATCCTTGACTGAGGTCAGCTCCCTTCATCCTTTCACACTGAGGAATGCAGTTCTTCCTTACATAAACTGGCACTTTGCCCAAACCTTCTGGACTGACCCATTGCCCTTCCTGTCTATATCGAGCCCCTCAATCAAAGTCTGCTGCCACAGGTCTCTAGGTGAGGAGGCATCGCTACAGCACACACACATCTGAAAATGTGTGACTTAATTACTCCTGTAGTTACAAGATCTTAAGGACTTTAAGGCTTCTATGTTGAAATAAATCAGCAGCATAAAGAATTGGAAACTGGAACAAAACTGTAGTACCGATCGTGATGTACAATGTGACATACTATGCTGTTGAAAGTGTTAGGCACAAACCACTCTGAGTGTGCTCTCACACCTCACAGATTACCTGTCATCACCTCCTTATAGTCCAATTCACTACTTTTAACACTTGAGAGCTTGTAGGAGACCGGTCAATTTATTTGTTATTGTCAATGGTCAGTTTTAAACTGCAGCATCAAAAATATATATACTGCACGTTTACACATTGAGAAATGATGTAATTTGACAGGCTCTTCTCTGCTATTGTAATGTGTAATGTATGTAAGTGGCTCTGTAAGCACATGCAGAATGTAACAATACCAGTACGGTAACATTAGCTTTCTAATTCGAGCTGGATACTTTCCACAGACACAACACCAACCACAGACAAACTGCACTTGTGTTTGGTTTGTGAGGTAAAAACCATTTACACCACCTGCCAATTTAAAGAGACAATCTTTTATGAGGGACTAGCATTGTTGTTCAGCTAACTAACCTTTAATGTATATATGAAGTATGTGTGTAAAGTTTAAATGTGATTGTCAGGAAGACTAGTTATTGCTGTGATAAAAAACTAATGGGGATCCAGAATAAAGAAGAAAAGTCCAAATAAAAACTGCATTACTGTGGTGATAATAAAAGCTCTATTTGCATAGTACAAACTATCCAGCAAAAACAAACAGATGAAAGAAGAAGCTCCTTGTTTAGACAAATGTACCATGTACCAAAAACTATTTCACTTGTTGCATCAGTCTTGGTATTTTCTATTATTTATTTTTTTCACCAAATAGGAATATTGTGCAGGTCTGTTTGGATTCAGTGCTACAGAAACAAAAGCATATTTGGTACAGCATAAATATCTACAACACAGTTTCTCCTTAAAATTGTGTAATTTTCTTTACTTATTGTGTGTCCCTCATTTTCTCTGTCTGTCTTAAACCTGTCTTGTATTCTTCTTTCTTTTTTCTTTATGGCGTTTTAGTTTTGTTTTGTGCAGTTTAGATTTGTGCAGGATGCGCTTCCAATATCATGTGTGGATACCCAAGTATCACACTAGCTTTCTAACACTTTTTAATATACCAGCAACATGACACTATGATCTAATATATGCTGGTGTAATTAAAAACAAACATAGACGTGCGAGTTGCAGATATGAGGAGGCCCAAACAAACACAATGTGGAACTGGAAACTGTCACACTCATTATGTGGTGATCTTTGCTTTGAGTTGTCTATATCATTGTGCTATAAGACCTCACACCTGCACTCCCCCATCACCTCAGCTCATAACACACAGTCAACATTACCCCTCCCTCTTTTTCTCCCCTTCTCTCTCTCTTCTCTCTCTCTCTCTCTCTCTCTCTCTCTATGTCACGCTCTCTCTCTTTCTCTCACTCTTTTTCTCAAACTTGCTCTCGCTCCCTCTGTCTTTCTCTCTCTCTCTCACTCCTTCTATCTCTCTCACCCCCCCCTTGCTCCCTCTTTTTCTCTCACTCACTCTCTCGCTCTCTCTCTCACTCTACCCCCTCGTGTCTCTTTCTCTCTCTCATTCTCTATCTCCCTGTCTCACTGTCTCTCTCCCTCCTCTCTCTTGCTCCCTCTTTTTCTCCCTTTCTCTCTCTCCCTCTCTCTTTCTCTCACTCTCATCCCCCTTCTCTCTCTTTCTCTCTATCATTCCCTCTCTCTCTCTAACATAAATAGGAGTAACGGATCGCGAACGCTGTGAGACACATGTTGTTGATGAACGTGACAAGAAGAAGAAATGGTGTGAATTGTTTCTGCAGAGAGCGTTCATTAGCAACCACTCGGCTACATGCAATCGATTGTCAATAGTCTGTCTGTTGTATTGGCGGAATTCTAACCTTTTAGAATTTTACAATAACAAAAAATATATATATTAGACACTATTTGTATTTACGGATGGTAATGAAAATGAGAATAACTAACCCAAATGAAATGTTAACTCGTGTCTCTCCCCATCAGACTAAACATAAAACCTGGGGGACAGGGCTTCAGACCCTCTGGAACTCCCTGCACATTTATGTTTTGTCTGTGTGAAGCGTCTTTGAGTGTCATGACAAGCGATGTACAAGTTTTATGTATTATTATTATTATTATTAGTAGTAGTAGTAGTAGTAGTAGCAGTAGTAGTAGTAGTAGTACAGTAAAATAAAAGAGCATTGTAAATGTACTGTACCTGACACTGACCCATTAGTGACCACAGCAGCAGCCAGTTGCTATTATGTGGCTGTCATATAAAAATCTGCCTGATTGGTCAAAAAAATCACATCATTTGCTTTTATAAGGTTCTCATGTGTCAGTGCCTTTAAAAATGCATTGACAATATCCTTCAGTTTCACATAGCTGCTTTACATTACACTGGGATTAGGGCATCTGCCTGAACTAGCTGAAATACGAGTCAGTTCCCTTTAACCTAGATTCCACATTGCTCGTCTACATCTTTTACCATTGCATGATACAGCCCTTATATTTGATGAGGTCTGCGCTTTGAAATTGCTTCCAGTTTGGCTGAGTCATATGTCCCCCCCTAACTATAACACAACAATGGCTGTACGCCCAGTAATGAAACACAACAAATTGAATTCAGTTACAAAGTGAACTATTAAAGAGGACGAACCAGACCAGACGACCCGACATACTTCCTCGCGTTGTTTGAATGACAAAGGTTACGACCGCAGCTCTGTCCAATGGGGAATCACGTCAGACGACACCATCCGCCTGTCTCTGAATATGGCCGACCTTGGCAAAGCGGGCGCGTCAGGGCAGAGGTCAAAGGTCAAAATATTGCTGCTATGTTCATTTTTTCTGTTGAGATGTCAGTCCATCTTTTTTCTCTTGTTGACTGCCCATCTTTCTCCTGCCCATCTGGTCAGACACAGAGGGGGCACGGGTCGTATGGGGGTGTAGTGGGGGGGCTGTTGTGCTTTTGGCAGCTGTGGGGCCAGTGTGAGCTTATTTCCATAGGGCTGAAAATATAAGACTGCACCAGAAACCTACTGTCAGCGCAGCTCTGACATTGGGAGCAGAGGAGAAATGCAGAGGAGGAAGAAGGTGCACTCTGTTATGTGTCCTTTGCTCTGGCACAATCACATTACTGCTGCAGGACCCGGCCTCTGGATACTAGCACAAACACCAATGCACACAACAGTTTGTTGTAGAACCACTGTGATATTCAGCAAGTTTTATTTCGGATGATAGAGACACTCGTCACAGGGCGGAACACATTTAATATGCAGGCAGAGTGCATTCGATGTTTTGACATGCTGAGAGTGGATTGCATAGAAATGATAATTGCAAGGAGGTAATGTTTCGCCTTATTTGGTTAATCACTGTGTAAGCAAGAAGATAAGAAACTGTTTAGTATTCATGAGTTTCAGTTTCCTGTCATTTTTAGAACTTACGGCTGGTGGGTGTCATTTTTAGAACTTACGGCCATTCACAAGATAAAATATTGTGTTTTGATTTGCTAACTGCTATGGCATTGGTCCTAATTTTCACTCTGAAACCAGTGTTGAGAATCAGAGCAAAGTGCAAGGTGTTATGGACAAGGAAAAAAAAACAAAAAAAAAGTCGAGATCGAGACTAAGCTAACATGATGCAGCTTGATGCAGAGCAAAATGTTTTTCATCACAAATATGCTTGGCTTTGTTTCAGCCTTACAACGTTTTCTCTCATGGGATGCTTTGGATACTATATCTGAAAATGATGTTATTAAATTATTAGTTGTGATTAATTGATGATCTTGTTTTTGCCCTATGAAGCCTTGGGCATCATTCCCATCATTATTTAGGTGAAGGCAATAGCCAGAGGGGGATTTTAATGACCTTTATCTGTCAGAAAAGCTCCAAAACCAAAGGATGCACAGTGTTTTGACCTTGGTCATGTGTGAATCAGCGCTGAGGCTGACGTCACACTTGCACTGTTCTTTTGTGTATGGTAATGTTACTTTATTAAAGCTAAACCTTGATGCATTCATCATGTTTAAAAGGTGTACAGGTGTCACAATTAATCAGCAGCTGAAATGTGTGGATGTAGAGTGATGACACACTTTATAGAAATGATTCTCAAAGCAATGTTTTATAAGCTGAGTCTCATAATTACACTGTAGGACATGGAAAAGTTTCACCAACCCTTTAGCTGCATTTGGCCTCATGAATAAAATAAATAAGAAGGAAAATGGAAAGAAAAAGTAAAAAGGTCAGTCTGACATAATATTGTAATAGTCATCTTTGTAAATCTGGGGCCTAAACCCTGAAAATACTGCAGCAGGTCTTACATGGGTAGTTTATAAAAAATAATAAATAAATAAAAATTTAAAAAATCAGTACAGCTTTAGATGGATGCCTTTGGATTTTTTTTTACCTAGGAAGCCTAAACTGTCATCACATTCCAAACATGAAACTAATAATTATTAATAGTTTAGTATATAATAATATGAGTAATATTAATTATTGATAGTATTCTTATGATCTAATATTTTGTGTTTAGTTCAGGGTTGACACTTTTTGATGTTTTTGTAACATGTTTTTGTAATGTGTTGTTGTTATTGTAAATGCTTTTGTATTTTGTATGTACTTGTTGCTTTACCAGCAAGGTGATGTGTTGTCAGTTACTGGTCAGTTAGGAGACTCGCTCTGTTGAATTGAGAGCGCTGTTGCCTTGTGCTTGTTTTGTGCTTATTTTGGCATGGGCTACAGCCTACAGTAGCCCTTGTGTTCAGAAAATAAACAAAAAGAAGTTTGATGTGTTTCCTCACACCAGAACACCACATTGGTGTCAGAAGTGATGAGCCAAATCTCCTTGGTGAAGTTTCAGTTAAGCACACCTCTGTGTGACTGAAGTTTAAACTAGGGGAAGACACTGATATGTCAGTACTGTCACGTTGTTAGCTGAAGATCACAGACAGCGGGTAAGAGGCAACTCACAGCAGAAGCTGGTCTGAGGCCCTCATACAGCACAGTGCAGGAACATGCCAAGGACACACACTGTGGCCCAGTCAGGGATGTTAACTTTACTCCATTTGTTAAAATGGACCCTGCTTATGCCTATGCTCACATGCCACCTGCTATACAGTCTGAGTTGGCTTGTGACCATTTTCTACAGGCTCAGTCACTGTCTGACCTGCAGATGCAGACACTTCTGGCTCACCCTAGATCACTACAAGAATCATTGTACCTGGCAACAGAGAGGGAGCTCCTGAGCACCCAAACGGCTGCTGTGAGGGACCAAGTGCAGGTGAACATGAGAACTTTTCCAGAGGCCAAACCACATGTTAGAGAAGAAACAAAGACCCAGGCTATGATGTGAGCTGATCTGCTGGAGCTGTGAATAGCCAGGACACGTGGCCCTGGGCTCCAGGGCTGGACCAGTGCAAGGAAACAAGCTGTGAACCACAGATGTGATGATGCGGGGCCACGACACTCTGTCCCAGAGTGAAACAGAACCTATTGTTGTGGTAGGCCACACGGGAGATGGAGGTTGCTAGTACATCCCAACAGTGGGATATAACAGTGGAAAAACCCCTCCCCCACTTGGTTGCAGATTTGGAGGACTCCATACAGGGGATACTGGATATCAAAAAATTTCTTCAGACAGGCATACCATTCAAATGTACAAACAACTTCGCCAAACTAATTACCCAGTGTATCACTCCAAACAGTCCTTAGAGGGATCTGGGGTAGGAAATGTGATGGCCTGGATGAAGTGGAGCAGGAACAGCTCTGGCAGTTGCTGTTTGAGTTTAAAGACAACTTCTCCATGTCAAAGGAGGATGTGGGCCGAACTGACATCATCGAGCACAACATTGACACTGGAGACGCACCACCCATCCGAATGAGACCACAGTGGCTTCTGTTGGCAAGACAGGTTAGGCAGCTGCAGACAAGGTTTCACAGGAAATGCAAAAGGCAGGCCTTATTGAGCCCTCAACAAGCTCTAGTGGTAATGGTCCCAAAGAAACAGAAAACGGATTATCACTTCTGTGTGGACTTCTGTGACTAAGATGGATCCTTACCCACTTCCATGTGTTGATGAGGCCCTGGATTCTGTGGCAGGGTCTACAAGGTTTTCTTCTCTAGACCTACGCAGAAGTTCCTATCAGGTTACCCTTGCTCCAGATGCCCGTTCAAAGACCTCCTTCACCACTGCTAAGAAAGTAAGACAGTTTAAAGCGAGACTGGGACTGAGATCTGCCATTTGCCCTCATGGCTTACAGATCTGCTGCCCAGTAGTCTACTGCCTGTTCCCCTGCTCTTCTCATGCTTGGGAGGGAGATCTGGACTCTAGCTGAGATGATGATGGGGAGACCATCAGACGCTGCAGCCACCCCTCTAGGACCAGAGTGTGCCCAGAAACTTCAGAACTGGCTAGGGAACCAGCTTGTAAGTGCAGCAGCGAGGCAGAAGAGGAAATATAACATGCACTCTAAAGGATGTGTTTTTGCAGTGGGAGATCAGGTCTGGGTGTATAGCCATGAGCAGAAAAAAGGCAGATGCCCCATATTGGACAGTGACTGGGCTGGACCTGGCATAATCTTGGAAAGACTAGGACAGGTTGTGTACAGAGGACAGTTGCCACCTAGAGAAGGCAAAGCTGTGCTGCACTGTAATAGACTGACCTCTTACAAGGGTGTGAGAACCTCACAAGCACAGTCCTCGTCCATTGTTTCTGACCCCACAGCGCTTAAAGTTGTGAACACCTGTAGTTCCCCCAGTTACAACCTTGCCCCTCCCTTTGACACTACATGTTACCCTGCTCAGGCCCCAACACCTTCTCCGTCCCCTGAAAGGCTATGGCCAAGGAAGGTCTGCAGACCTCCCAATTTTCTGAGAATGTGACTTTCATGTGCCCCTCAAGGGCAAGGGCCTGTGATAAGAGGGAGTAGTGTAATGGTCTGAGTTTTTGTTCCTTTTTAGTTCAGCGCTGACACCATTAGTTGTTTTTGTAACTTGCTGTGTTGTTGATATAACTGCTTTTGTATGTGACACTTGGTTGCTATGCCAACAAGTTAATGTAGAGGTTCTGTTGTCAGTTACTGGTCAGTTTAGAGACTCACTCTGTCGAATTGAGAGCACTGTTGCCTTGTGCTTGTTTTGTGGTTATTTTGGCGTGGGCTATGGCCTACAGTAGCCCTTGTGTTCAGAAAATAAACAAGAAGAAGTTCAGCGTGTTTCCTCACACCAGAACAGGAAAGGTTGATAATGTTAAAAATAAGTATTATGTAAAAACTAAAGATATTTTGATAAGCACAGCACACACAGCAGCCCGGTTTTCTTGAAGAAAGAGGAAACAGCATATTTTCCTTCCTGACCACACAGTGTGTTCTAAAACCATGAAGTTATTTTTACTGAGCTGCAGATCAAATGAGTCATTTGTGGGAATTTGTGGTTGGCACAGAACAGAAGATGATATAACCACTTATAGCCACAGTATTTGTACCTATTGTATAAACTCATGTCTCAAGTAGTGGTTTAGTACTTGAACTAATGAGCTCTTTATTGGGGTCTTAGAAAAGGTAGAAAGGCAGTGGCTCAGTGGTTGGAGGATGCATTCACCAAAGGACTAAGGTGTGAACTCCGTTCGGAGCAGTGCTGTGTCCTTGGGCAAGCCACTTCACCCACCGTATGTTTGAATGTGGTGAGTGTGTGAGTGAAAGGTGGAGCTCTGAGAGGCCCATGGTGAAAATTGACAGTCTGGTTTGACAATCTAGAGCTCTGACATATGTTTCTCAACATATTTTAATACTATGGGTGTCTTTTTTAGTCAGGTCATACCTGACAAATGGTCTGAAAGTGGTCACATAAGTGGAAATAACTGTGCCCTTACTGTATCACTCACAGTGGTACAGTAAGCATTCTTTCCATGCATTGTATGTTCAGTTATTGTGTTAAGGGAACAAATTAGTATTTACCACAGAACCTTAAGGGATCCTTACTGTGAGAAAAAATTTAAATAGTTGTGTTTGGCTAGTTAGTGTACACTAAACTATGGAAATATATATGTGTGAATAGCCCTGTGCTGTAAGACATCATAAAGTGTAATAGCATGAAAGTACAAAGCAAAGGAGTAATAATCCATGGGCCCAAAGAAGACACCAAGGCTGTGCTTCAATAGGTATAACAAAAATAAAAGAACCATTTAGTTTTTATTGAATTCATCTGATCAATGAAATCAGAAAACAATCCATAAACCCATTTGATTGAGTGTTAAATGAAAGACTTTTCTAAATATTCACATGTCATTTACAGTCAGTCAAACAGCTGTTCAGATGATGTTGTCTTTTAGTCACAACTTGGCTTGACCCAAAATAATAATAATTTAAAAAATCATGTTTTAATCAGAAGAGCAGGACTGCAGCTCCAGATTCCACACACAATCACTAGTAAGTTTCTCTGGGAAGAGTATTTATATAACACGGAAATACAGAAATACAGATATAGTCATTAACCAGATTCAGTTCTCAGTATATTACCATTGCCAACATTGTCATAATATTGGGAGAATAGAAATTGTGGCTTTCATTTCAATATATTCATAGATCCATTTCTATATACTGTGCGTATTTAACTATTTATATATATTCGAGTTTGTAGTGGTTCAATGTCTTAAGTCCCACTTTGAGGAAAAAGCAAGGAGGATCCAAGCAGCAGCAGGATAGGACACACATGAGGAGTCAGAGGAGGCACAGGCGCACATGGAGGTCAGGGCTACAGTGAGGGAAAGTTGGTTTGAACTGACATAGTCCAAGAGAGGAAAACCACAGGAAAGCAGAAAGGCATGAGAAAATGACTGAACAAAAATATTATGAATTTATGGCACAACGGTGGACAACGTGAAGTCCGCACACATGCTAGGATTACAGATAAGATTGAGAGAGTATAGCAAAAAAGTCACTGAGGACTGCAGCAAAATGTTTCCATGTCAGTTCTGACTTTTGGAAGAATTCTCTTCATAAGCCTGTACAGCAGGTGTACCAGGAAACTAGACCTATACAACTGAGGAAAGAGACCTCTGCTCCAGTACACTATGGGGGAGGTGGGAGTAGGCTGATGGAAACCAATGCTTGCTGTTTTATATTAGGTTGTTTCTATGAAAGTTTCACATTGTGAAATAAACAATCAAGAGTGAGACTGCCTAATCACCAGCTGTCTGTCAGCATCCTCTGTATAGAATATACAGATAATTATTTTCATTATTATGATTTCATAAAATCATCAAGGGAGGAGATAAAGGTATAAGTTGTCCTGCTAAAGTAATATGAACAGTTTAAACGTCTAGAGATGAACACTCTAGTGGTTCAAAGGTTATGTATCAGGAGACTCCTGAAAAGGTGAAACATTTGATGCCAGGCTATAAACAGCACATTAGGGGAAAGTACAGTGCACATATTTTTGTCATCGATAAGGAGGGCTCCCTCATAAACTGTGTTTTGGCTTTAGAGAACAAACTGATTCAAAAAATCAGTGCAAATCGATCAAACCTTTCAAAAATGACACATTTCATTCAGAACCTTTTCCAAAGCTGTACACCTGAATAAATGGATGAATTATGGTGATGTGGTGATGGGAAGGTACACTCAGGTTTTTGATCACTCCTAGAAATGATTAATTGCGCTTTTCAGAGGAGAATAAAAAAAGGTTTTGTCTGTCCAAAGCTGCAGTAGCCACAGAGAAACAGTGGGTGGAGCATATGGATGAGAGGATGGATCGTAGAGGAAGAGAGGTGAAGAAGCTGGCTGCCAAAGCTTGGCCTTCCTAATCTCTCTGAGTCATGCTCTTGGATCTATTTTTGCACTTAAATATCTCTCCTCCGGCCTCCCCGCTTCAGCAGCGCTCCAAAAAGTCTATAACGTTCCTCTTCCTCCCAGTGTCTACTCTTCTTCAGTATTTGTCCTGTCCTGTCCTCAGCAGCTTCTTCTGTCCACCTCCCCTCAGCTCCTCTGCCTTACACAGGCCCTCTACATGGGGAACACCAGAAAGCCCGAGAAGGTGGAATACTTCCATCCGCCCATCAGGTTGCCTCGCTCCAGTTTGAGGTAGGCGCGGTCGCCCTTCTCCATCTGGATCAGAACGCCGTTACTGGCTGCTTCACGCGTCACATCCTGGTCACCGGCGAAAGCTGAGATGACTGGCCAGCCATTGTGCATCAGACTCACCTACAGGTGAAAGAGAGAGACAAATAAGAAACTCTACAATGTTTGATTCCACAGGCTGCACATTCCTCAAAGCTTAAAGGGAGCATGCTCATCGCTTTTTTCAATACCACGTTTAATGATGAGACTGTTACACAACCTATGTGACAAACTCACATAGTGTCTGAGGCAACATCTCAACAGAAAAAACACAATATGTCTCTTTAACTTCCCTCTCTCGATAGTCAGGCAGCAACTTTTGTCTCTTAAACTTTTTAGCAAATAAAAAGTGCTCACTGGATTTATACTTCATCTTAAATAATTTCCGACTGGTGCTGCCCAAATGCCAATATAATCTGCTAATGTTGAACTGAAAAAAATCTGTTTCATGGCCAAATTGGCCTTTTCTCTATTGCAATAAATGATGACTATAATGGTATTTCAGAGACAACGTTTTTGAAGATGCAAGGTGGTTAGAGCGAGTTGTATTTATGTTTTACAAAAACGTAAAGTGTGTATCTAACTTGGTTTGTCAGGCTATAGCAGGTTTACTCCACGAAAGACTGGAGTCTCTGAACCATTGCACTTTCATTAGACTCAGACTGTTGCTTTTACATTCTTCTCAGACCTTGCATCCAGTTACTGCAGTAAACTGTATCAAAGCTTATGTGTGAAAAGGATTCTCTCTCCAGCCACAGGGATTCATTTGTTTGGATTTTTTGTGGCTTAAGGGATAGATCTGTTTCAATCACTGTGAAACTTAGCGCATCTAGTTAGCTCTGTGGGAATTTTATTGTGCCCACACTAAAGCAAAAATGAAACATTAGTCACCTACACAAAATTCTCCTGCTGGTTTAAAATAACATAGTCCCGACGCCCGTTAAGATTGCAATATTATAGTGATCCATCTAATATGCGCCATGACTTACATATACATAGCTGTAACTGCGCAAATATGCCCCAGAATACATTTACTGAGTCCCATCAGCCTGTCAGTCAAATTGTCTTTGTCTCTTCAATCTTGTATGACTATAGTTGGACATGTGCACACCGTTGTCCAACATATGTATTATTAACCACATACAGCCAAAGGGGAGGTAACAAGTTATCACTCAAATAATGTGTTGGACTCAAATTCCAACACAAAAGGGTTGTTGATCATCAAACATTTTTATACTGCTATCCCATGTTTCTGTACCACATCCAGCGTTTGGGATCAGAGCCTCTTAAAACATCTGTGACATTGGTGAATATATATATATATATATAAAAAAATAAAAATCTCCTCCTCACCCTCCGCGGGTGGTCTTTATCCCCTCTTTTTCCACGCTCGGGACCTCTACCAGAGGCCTGGGAGCTTGAGGGTTCTGCGTGTGTGTGTGTAACTATTGTAAACTGACAACGTTTTTACATAGGCAGTGAACTCAAAAATAAGATGTTGTCCCTATGCATAAACTATAAACTATGGCTATAAAAATTATATTTCAAAATAACAGACTCTTTAAAGGGCTATTTCCTGTATCACATCATATGTAGAACAGAGTATTGGGGCCATTAACACTCAGGAATCAGGAAGGGGAATTTGAGTGAAAATTTTTAAGTTTGAAATAAAACAAGCAAAAAAACAAGCAAATTATGTTTTAAGCTATCCTATTTGCCATAATGCCTTAATAAACCATTATGCATATTTATAGTGGAGGGTAAAATAGATTTTTGAAAAGCACATAATCACATAACATTTTCACTTAGTCATTTATAAAGAAAGAAGAAAGCCCAACAAAGTGTCATTAGTTCTTTTTACACATAGATAATTAATGCAGCTTTAATCACATGATCTTGAATCAAAAGTGTTTCTCAACAATCTATAATATGGAGGTCTATAAATGTACATTTTCACATACTGTTGGAATACAGTGACAAACAGCCCATAATTATACACTCATCCGGCTCATTTAGTGTTGTGGTGGTGAGAGAGTGAATGAGTGTGTGTGGGAGCTGCAGATGGAGAGCCTGTCACAGTCAAGAGCCCTCTTGGCCCGGTCCTTCTCTTAATAGCAAACTGAACACAGCAGCGCCTCAGACTGCCAACGTGAAGAGAGCCTCCGCTGCTACGTGAATGTGATGAAAACACTCAGACAACACTTAAATCATTTTTGAAATTATCAGGACCAAAACACTGCACAGGTCACACTCAAATGTCATTTCCCACCAGTGACTGTTTTGGCTCCCGAGGCCGTCTGCTTCATCTAAATCACCATCATATAGCGATGTACTGAGTGGGCAATTATAAAGGCTCTAATAGCTGTAAAGCAGCAGAGGTATTCTCCAGGCTGCCCACCGGAGACACCACAGGAACTAACTTTCTACTTAGCTATTTTTCTTATACTGCCTATCCATAACTTTCAGAATGATGAAACATGAGGACAGCTGCCATAGCAAGTAACAATTTAAAACAAAATATTATATCTTTTGAAAGGTGAACATTTCTCAAAGTGTCACATATAACTGAACGTACATAAGTATTTGGGTTTAATCTGTTCAGTTATATCACTATTCAGTACAGTCAAATCTGTACTTATTTTCCAGCTCGTAAGATCACTGCATCCAGAAACCTGCAGTTGTGTGAATCACTTCTATGACGACAATGATAAGGTTAAGCCCATTTGCACTTTAAAATGCTTTTATTCTGCCAAGTAATTGCAGTCCCAGTCTTCACTAAATAGACACTCACTTCAAAACTGTGTATTTCATTAACAGGAAAAACTGCCCTGTAATGAACTATCTGAAAAAAACAACATTTCTAAAATTGGGTCTCTTGTATCAAACCTTTAAAAAGTCTCATCTGTTCACATTGTATTGATGTGCCCCACAGTCATCCATAATTACCACACTGGACTAATTACATTCATATACTAGAGAAAACTTACTTCAGTGGAGGGAAAAGTATAGGAGAAGGATTTCAGCTATAGCAATAACTGCAATAACAGTGTTTACACGTATTTGTCAGTCAAACAGGAAAACTAACCAACTGAGAGCTTCAACGAGAGACCACCTGTAAACATCTTCATTTAAATGCAAAGTTAATTTTCAGGAGACTAGGAATAAGAGAAATTGCATCCGTCTAACAATCAAAACAAAGCAGGTATCAGAATAGTGAGGAGCTGCAGAGTAATGTCACTAGAGATAAAAACCTCAGAGTTCAAAGTTAAAACATATTTTCTTCCTCAACACTATCACATAACCAGGTGTTGTGTTGCTGTTGTACCTGGGATTGCTGAATACAAAGGAATTTTTAACTCATGATGTTTTATGGACTTTCTTTTCTGTGTAATTCAGTATAATTTACCTCCTTAAATAAACCTTTGTCAAACGTTTTGTGAGTTTTTATATCGTATACAGAATCCACGCACGTCTTTCTACCTCTCACACTTTCTTACACCCAGGGTCCCTGTGGTAATGGGCACTCAGGTTGGGTCAGCGTGTGATGTATCGCTCTAATAAAGTTGTGCCACCGGTTTTAGAAGAATGAGACTATTCAGCACACAAACACACATCTGTAAGTAAGTGTCTATACAGCTACGACGGACCATAACCATAAAAGCATTAGGACAGCTTTCAATATATGCCCATAATACACATGTACATGAATTATCTGGAAGAGGGGAGACGACACATACAAGACAATAACATCATGTAGGCAGATGCAGTCTTTAATGCAGTTTATGAGTCTCCCTGGCATTTAACGCTAGCTAGACATGCTATCTTGGTGTTTTATTGTTCTTTCCTTATATTTTGTATTAACTGTATATTTGTCTTTTGTTAACTTTCCATGTGAAGTATTTTGGGGCAGCTGATGATGTTTTAAATGTGCTATATAAAGAAAATGTTATGAAAATGTTGAACAAAAAGAGTGGGGCGTTGCACATAGAACTTTTCTGGCATCTCGCTGCAGCACTTAAACAAGGACATGGGATTACTGTGTCATCAGGTTGTTTCCAGTCAGCAGTTGTGACAGGGCTGTGCTCTCTGCATCTTTAATAACCTAGACCTCCTGAAATGGTCTTGCCTTGTTGTTATGACAACGTATGGTCAGGTTGGTCTACATGTATGTACACGTGTATGGAAAACCAACATAACGGACAGATGTAATTAGATACAAGATGGTGGATGGCCTGTCATCTGCCTGTTTCCATGAATATTACCTTGCTTAGAATATTCCACAGTATGACGTTAAACTTGTCTGTCTCCATGTAGACAAGCAGATGACGCCACCGGGCCAAGTTACAGGTCAGATCTGTGGAGAGGTGACTCCACTCCCAGCAAGAACGACATACATTTTAGGCAAAGGAATGTGTAAAGAGTGTATCTTTCCTGAAAGTTTTGCCCTCAAATGTTAAATTACCATGTTGTTTTGTTGGTAATGTTAATGCTAATAAAGATGAAATTGTTTGCATATTCATTTTAGGGTGACCTTGGAGTTTTCCTGTTGGGGGCAGCTGGGTGAATATTTTGTGCGATGTTATAGTCATTGTCTTATGTGTAATAGAGCCGTAATTCAAATGAGCGCATATTGACTCACAGTAAAATTGAAATAGACCTTGTATTCACAGCAGTCTCTTACAATAAGTGCTCTCATGGAGTCAATAGTGCCTTATTGTGCTGGTGGGTCTATTCAATTTAACTGCATATCTAAAATAGTCTAAAAACTGTAAAATTGGATTATAATTTTGGTGACGCACAACTGAAAAGAATCACAATTGGAACCAATTCAAGACAGGAAACAATAGAGAGTGAATGTACACTCTCTCAGTGGAGGGGAATGTTTTCCTGTGTGACTAACAGGGCTCTGCTCTTCAGTGTGTGGGATCGACTCTGGAGCCACATATGGTCCAAACAATTAGTGGCACCTGACTGTTGCCAGTAATGTAACAATCACTGCAGACAAAGAAAGGCTTACTAAATTAGCACTTTTCCTATGTACGCCTTATTTTGACATTTCATTACATTTAAACCTAGAAATACCGTTGTTTTTACTGCTGAATTTTCTATAGAATATTTTCTATAGAATATTGGAAACACAAAACCCTATCACAATCGCAACAGCCCCCTCCCCTCCTCCTTTATGTGTTTTATATTTGCTTACATAAGTGTTATAGTTTGATTAACAATCTCATTAGATCATAAATACAGTACATGCAAATTGGAATTGGAATAAAATCACACAATTGGAATAAAAATCACACAATTTCCCTTTGAACATGTCAAACTGGCACGGT
The DNA here is from genome assembly GCA_019594935.1 of Periophthalmus modestus. Taxonomy (NCBI): domain Eukaryota; kingdom Metazoa; phylum Chordata; class Actinopteri; order Gobiiformes; family Gobiidae; genus Periophthalmus; species Periophthalmus modestus. The sequence continues at coordinate 27,357,359 of JAIEZT010001390.1, read as the reverse complement.
CACAGCTCGCAAAAAACAACACTAAATGATGTGAAGATGGACAATATGTATATATATATATATATATATATATATATATATATATATATATATATATATATATATATATATATATATATATATATATATATATATATATATATATATATATATAGATATATATATATATATATATATATATATATATATATATATATATATATATATATATATATATATATACATATACATACATACACACCACATATATATATATATTATATTAATTGTTGTCTTCCCTGGAGAGCTAATTGCTGCTACCCAAAATGAACAAGCAAAAAAAAACAAAAAAAAAAAAACTGGAAGCTGGAAAACTACCCAAACAAAATCGTCTTCTCAGCAAACCAGCAGTTGGTAAAATGTTCTTTTTTTGTTTGTTTTTTTGTTTTTTTTTTTTTTTTGTTAATTTTTTTTTAGCAATAGCTTGAAGAATGTCTAGAAGTATGTTTTATATTTTTTTTGGATAAATTAGCGAGCCCAGTGGGTCAAATTTGGCCCTGATCCTAAATTAGGGAATAAATCTTTCCTTTCTGTGTGATTGTTACACCATTTATTCATCCAGGAATAAGGAAAGGCAATGAGCTTGTCAGGACAGCCGCTTGGCACTGAACATTTTCCTGACAAGACAAAACAGAAAATAGCTGCACACAACACAATAATGAACAGTGCTTGCTCTAGTTTGTGTCGGCCCAAAGCCTGAATAAAAGAATACATCAGAAAAGTGCTCAAAGTAATCTAAGTTGAATCAGTGTACTTAAAAACACAGTTTGCTTTAGGAACCCAGAGGGAAAAGAAACGCAGTACATTGTTCCAGGATATTGCTTGAGCCAGCTCATAAGAATGCACTGCCTGCTCTACCATGACAACTCTGAGAATATATGTCTCCTGTGTTGAGCCTCAGACAAATTAAGTCCATAACTATTATTTACTCTTTTATTGTTTCTAAGTGACAGCACAGTACAGATAAGGCTTTATTTATGGCTCTCCGACTTGTCTTTTGTCTTGTGTATGTCGAGGAACACTGCCTTAGACGTGCGCCGCAAGGCTCAGTGTGTGGCTTTCTTTGTGAATCCACACCTCTATATTTGTAAAGTAACTGATGTATCCACGTAAAAAGTATTTCCCTTCTAGGCTAAACTTATCTGAGCCTTAAGTGGCACAATCTTAAGACTGAAGTCCAGCTGATCAGGATGTTTTAACTGGGAATTCCTGTCTAATTTCATCATGTAACAAGTGGAACATCACACACCCAAACTCTTGAGTTGGCACTAAGCACGAGTCTCAGCCACTACTTTCACAACATAATGACTTTCATTGACATCTGTGTTTAAATACTGAAGTCATTACATCAGTGCAAAGTTTTGTGCGGCATTTGCGTTCAATTGACATGGGTTTGTGTATTTCATGGATGAGCAATGACTGATAATTGACAGATAACAGAAACACATTTTTTTTGTTTCTCAATTTTATCAATAAAACATCATTATATTTATTTAAATGGCCACACATGTGTTGGTGTTTTTTTAAAAATATATATATACATATGCCAGATGTCATTACTTATAGAAAGATACAACACCAACATGTGATTCTACTGTGCTCTAACTGACAACCTGTCACATGTTTAAAATGACAAACTTCACAACTAAGTAAGTTTAGTTTACTTTAGTATTGATTAGTATATGTATATCCTCAACCAGTTTCTTACACTACAGCCTCCTTTCTTTAATTTCCTATTAATAACACAAATCATAGTAACTGTTTACAGCTACAGACACACTATTGTGTGTGTTATTTTCTCTTTAGTCACAGAGTTGAGCCCACGCCAGTGAAGCTACAACATAGAATAGTTGCTCGTACATTTTGCAGTATTAAGTTGGACTAAAGTGATCTGACGAGAGTTCAAAGGCTTCCGTGTGGATAGATGCGGAGCTTTCTCACAAAAAGCCAGTTTACATAATGCCACAGTGAATGGAGAAAAGACATATCTCAGTGCTATGTGTTATCACTAAGGCCTCAAGGTTCTCGTCTCTCAACTGGAACCAGGAGTAACACGCTGCCTGACTCATTCCCAAAGTCCATTGTATTTGTCATACCCCCCTGTTACTGATGTCTGCCCCGGGCAACACAACAACCCAAGTGTGAATGTTTAGTCTGATATAATCTGGTCTTTCTACTACTCCCATAAAACTGACCTTAAAGAAGACAGGTGTTTTTGGTGTTCATTATTGGTCTAAAACAGCTTAAAAATGCAAACAGAGCCATTCACGTCTTGTTCAAAACTGTAGAATTATTATTGATATTAATTATGACTTATTTATATTGTTGAAAAATGGCTACATGACATTTCTAAACCTTACAATGTATGACCCACAATCTGATTCAAAAAAAATAAAATAAATCTGAACATGGTGTTCTAATTTGGCTAATATGACACATTTTGTATTTCACTTATCTTTAATGTCTTTGTCTTGTGTATGGACTGAATGTTTTGTGTCTGTTATGTCCTCCTTTCTGTTTTGTCATTCATCTGCCAAGGGGCCTATGGATGAAAATGAATCAATCAAAATACAACTAACTAAGTTAACAATGAGTGACCTCAGTTATAACATGGCTAAAATCTTAGAAAAGTCAATTTTACATAATATGCCCCCTTTAATAAAAGTAGATGTAAAGTAAAGTGGATAGATTTGTTGTAGTATCAAACAAGATGGTGTGTGTGATACAACAGAAGGTAAGCTAATCTCTGTTATGCGTCTCTACATTTTCAGAGTGGAGTTTGAGTATTCGTCCTACACCTCATCTGTTTGTATTTATAATCTGTGAACTGCATGTTCCAAGTGTGGGCACGCAGTGTTCACTATGTCTTTGGAACAAAAGCATATAAAGAATGTGTGTAAATTACAAACATATGATCATGATCAAATCTGAACAAATTATGACTCAAAAGGTTTACACATATGAGCAATGCAGCTATATTTATATATTTATATCTTTATACAAGTTAATGGGATTGTATTTAGATTTCAGAGGAGGTGTTTAGATGCATGGTGACAGCAGCTCACACATATCTAATTTTAGTCTGCCACAATATTTTGCTCTACCAACCTCACATACTGCTAACACTAGAAATAAATGACTTTTTGCTGAAGAACTGATGTAAGATTACACATTTAAAGCACCACTATATAACTTCATCTGGTGGAGGGTCCGCCACCTAATTGTTCAAAGCATGGCATAAAACTTATCGATCTTTAGTCAGTTATAGGCATTTTTATTGCTAACAAACATGTTGAAAATACTGTGAGATGGTCACCTCTCCACAGATTTAAGTAAGATGGCATCACAACCTTTAATGCCATAGTGTGAAACATTCCAGGCAAAGCAATAACATCTCCATGGAGATAAGCAGGACCCTCCATCAGAAACTTTAATACTTTAATAGTAAAGTGAGTATTGCAGAAAAGCTAATTAATAATAATAAAGCACTGTATAGCACTTTTCAGGGGATGCAAATAACTTCATATTTCGGTATTCATTCACTCAAGACACAGTAGTGATAAGATCTGCCCAGGGGTAGACTGACAGCTCCTTCCAATTTACACACACACACACACACACACACACACACACACCACACACACACACACACACACACACACACAACACACACACACACACACACACACACACACACACACACACACACACACACACACACACACACACACACACACACACACACACACACACACACAGATGTTGCTGTGATGGCATTTTCATTTGTTTCTAAAAATGGAGAACATCGATCCTTTGAGTCTTTTGGAGATATCATACGGCAGATGTGTGGGAAGATCTGATTTTGAAAATTATAATTGTTGTACACAGCCCTATTGTTATAGGTTACAGGTTATAACTATGTAATCGTCACTATAAACTACAGCATAATTCCCAGAGTACACCAAATCAAAAGATCCTTCTGTATTTGTTATATATTTGGTAAGTACTTGTATGACCTACTGTTGCCCTTGCCTGCTTTCTTCTCCTCTCTCCCTCTCTGCTCCCTACTCCTCCTCACTATAGCCCCTCTGACCTGCTCCTAGCCACTGCCTCCGCTCCTCTGTCTCCGGTGCTCCACAGTGGCTCCACAGTGGCTCCACAGTGGCTGCCCGTGAACCCATCAAACAGTAGGAGTTTTCCACACAGCAGATGTTCTGGATGGATGGGAGGGGGGCGGAGAGAAGCACTCAGACTTCAGACGTATCACAGGCCGGCCTACACCTGTCTCCTCCACATCAAACCATTCACCAATTCTCTGGGACACACTCAAATCAGCTTTGTCAGGTGTTACGTACATGTACATTTTTACAGTGTCATTTACATATAATTATTATGAATTTACTGTTTTCAAAAATAATTTCTAGGGATTTTGATGAATCCGTTAATTGCATTATATTTTAAGGTGTATTCGTATACACTATATCCTCAATTATGAATTAAATACACATCAGAAAAGCAAAAATCCGCCAACGCAAGACTCAAACACTAAGACACTGCCCTAACCTTTGACACAACATTTTCATCGCAGTTGCTCTTTATAGAAAACACCTTAAAATGCCGTACATGTAATACAGTATAATAACATATATAGAATAGCATTCCACTGTATTGACTCTATAAATCAAAATGATGCACGCCCAAAACTACGAATTCATCAATGTTTAAACTCTACCGTTAAATATTCCTGAAAAAAATCTGGGTAAAATTACAAAGTAAGTTACAAGTACTTATGTCAAGAATAGGGAATTACATTAACAAGCCTCTAAACGTCATCTTCTACACTCCAGTATGATTTCTGTACAGTACAGTAATCCTCATCACTGTCTATGTCAGTGTTACGCTCTCATGACAAGCCTAATTACCTTTGTCACAAGTCAGAAACGTATACTCTTCTGTGTGTTTTACATACAGCCACGATAAACCAGTCCCGACATTTTTTTTCCCTCATTTACTTATCACTACAGCTTGTTTATGTTACTGTCACGCTAATTAATTCACACCGCCAATAATAAAGGATAAGTAGCAAAACATAACGGCAGCACCTTAGGGAGCAAGCAGCATAATTACACAATAGTTTAATTTGCAAAAGACACATAATAATTAACACTGTGCCATCGTGTGCATAAATAGTTAGACTTGAGGGGACTCTTCCTAACAGTTGACACATCAAACGAATGTAAAAGTGCGTCTAAGACTTTGGAAAATAGAGATGTTGAAAGGATGAAAGAGAGGCGCACCGCAGGCGACATGAGTGAATGAGAAAGCACAAAACTCTCATTAAGAACTCATAGTATGGGGATATATAAACGTAAGATTTAAAGAAAGGGCGAGGAGCTGACCGTGGTGCTGAAAATGCAACACTATAGGAGCTGTCCGTGGTGCTGAAAATAAACTCACTGCATCTGGCGCCCTCTGCACACTGCCCTCATGCAGGTATTGATTAATTATGATTGGCTGGAGGGAGGTGGCGACTTGGGCTCCTCTCTTAGTCTTCCTACCCACTCCCTGTACTGCACTGCATTTAGAAACAAGTGAAATATGAGTTCAATATAAGAATGGAAAAGCAAGGAGGGCTACCTGTATGGTTTGGCGGTTGTAGACCTTGACGACGTGGAAGTTAAAACTGTAAATCCCTTTGCGTGGTGCGATGAAATTACTTCTCTCTTCATCAAAGTTTTTGCCGACGTTTACCAGAACCTGCAGGTGAGACAGGAGACAAGAAGCAAAAAGGTGGCACTCATAAAAGCTGCGTTATCACAAATAAACCAAAGAAAAGTTCTCTGAGACACACGAACATTTGGATAGGCCCTATTTGAACCACTATGATCACAAGTAAAGTCTGCAAATACTTTTTAACCTACAAAACTAAATAAAAGACAAATTAATAAAGAAAGTGCGCCCCTCCCACGCCGCATTGTTCCATATTAATGTGGAGGAACAGTTCCACGCGCACTCTCCCCTGTAAGGCTCTGGTCCCGCAGTGCACGCTCTGATTTACTGAGGTGCTATAACAATAACCGCAGCTTTTATCTGTCTTTTCCCCTGTCACAAGCCCCAAACTTTACGCGCAGTCACAGAGGACTTAATCAATCTTTAACGTGGAATTTCCCATCATGTATTGCACCGGTTAAATGTCTGCTTTATGGAGCCGAGCACACCGGAGTGGAATTGAACGGCAGTTAGAGAGAAAATTAACCTTTACCGGCGCGCGGATTGGCGCTCACCCTCGCGACCCGTTCTTACTAAATTATAGTCTAAAGGTGTGTGCAGTCCCTTCACGCCGCTGCCCTCTATAACGCGCTTTTTGTTTATCTTAATTACAAAGGACACGCCACCTCCTTTTGAAACGGCGCGCGGTTGCTTTCCCCTGTGGCGCTTTGCATATTCAACTTTAACTGTATTGTGAGCAGAGCAACCAGATAAAATGATAGACTATTATGTGAGGGGATAGAAGATTTAGATTGCTAATATGCTCGCTGCCCTCACCAACTTTGAAGGCGCGCAGTACCATAGCAGCAGAGAAAGTTTTTTGGCAAAATAGAGCAGGCACAAAGTTGAAGACGCATCGGCACAATGACATAGGTGAAACACACAGAAAAGTTGCCTACCCGGTCAAAATAGATGACCATAGTGCGGTTGCTCATCTCGGAGGGTTCGTGGTTGGTGTTGCGCACCGCAGAGAAGGCCACTTTGGCACTGCCCGAGCGCACAGAGATGCCCAGGGCCGTGCCCGTGGGGTCGGAGGTGGGGTTGGAGTCGCACACCACGAGGCACTTCCCCTCCAGGACTATGGGCTCCGTGTCGTTCTGCGCACGGCTCGGACTTGCCGCGAGCCATACGGCACCGAGCAGACATAGCACCAACATGCTGGAGGACACCGGGCTCACCTGGACAGCGCTGCGCTCTCTCTGAACACCAGCGAGACTTTCCCGCGCTCCTCGCTCTGCCACTAAGTTGCTTGAAGTACTCTCTTACCGTCAACTCTTTGTCCCTCACGTGACAAAAGCAGAGCACACCTTTATTCTTGTGTTATTTTCCCGCTTATGACAAAAATCAGCTGTTGGTCCGGATCTGTCTCGTGTTGTTCTCACTTCTCACCAGCGTCTGTGTGACTTGGAGACACGAGGAGCGGCAGTAGCGCGCGGTGGCGGTGTGACGCGGCAGCACAAGTCATAGCGCGCGCCGGGAGCTCCGTCTGCTCTCTCTCGCGCGCTTCAATTATTCATATGTGAGAGATGAGGCTCTGAACACAAAGGGCCGGGCGCGTGCCCCTCGTGTGTGTGTTTTCTCCTCCTCCAACCCCTCCCTCCCGGTAACACAGACCTATCAACGGATTAACGCGGCCACGGCACCGGTACTTTCCAATCAGTGCGCGGTGAACGCCCTCCCCGCCCCATGGATCATACTCACTATCTCTCCCCTGAGTGGGTGAAGAGGCACAAAGCAAGAGCTCAAAAGCGACAAAAAGTATATTTTGAATTACATTTTCCTCTCATTTGTGACGTGCTGCAGTAGGTTTATGGGCCTATGACTTTGCATTTCTTCATGGCGTTTGGTTCTTATGCTATTTCTTTCAAGGGAAAGGTAAAAAGATCATAGATGAGTTATTTAGGTAACATAAGGGTAACATATGAAGATTTGTCTTTCAAATCAGTCTGAATATTGTATTGACCTGTAAAAAGTAAATTTTTATATCAGAGTCCTCACTGCATGATTCAGTGTTAACGCTGCTCTAAGTGGCAGCTCTACCAGCTCCTTGAGCTTTTATCTGTGCAGCCTGCAGACCACACTGAACTTAAACTGTTAGAATTGATTCCTGAAAATGCAGTAAAACAGAGCACACCAAAATAGTATGAATGGATTACGACTCAATGGGGACTTTAATGTGGCAGGTGTTTGAAAAGTAGTGGGCAGAATCTTCATCAGTTTTGTCACTGAACTTCCCTTAGAACACATAAGTGTTTCTAAAAAGGTTCTTAACTATTTGAACCAATTAGAGCCAAGCTGAGAGTACTTTGGTCTAAGAGCTCACTAAATTGATGCCGTGTTTTTTTTCTACCTCGCACTTCAAAAGTTCCATGCTAAGTTTTATATTATATCCCGTCTACTATATCCCAAGCTGCCGTTTATGCATGTTTTTCATTATATATTTTTGACAAAGTGATAATATCTTCCTGTTTACTGAAACACGAAGTTCAGCCTTTGCCTCCAACATATTTTCAACACTTTGAAACATCTTTGTCCATTCATTTATACATACTGCTACTTTAATCCAGGTGCCAAATTACAACTCTAATCAGCTCCAAAAGTACACTGGATGTGCTAGAATCCGAACAGAAATCACAGGTCTTGATTAGACGAGGTGAAAAAGAAACACTTCTGTTAACACATTTGACACGTCTTTATGTGACTAATGACTTCTGATGAATTTAGGAATAACTCGGAAGATTTTAATACAATGTATCTTACAGTTGGTGATTTTCAGAGTGTGATTACCTCATACTGCCACAGGGAGGGCAAGAGGCAGATTTCCCTATTGATATCATGGTTGTTGAACCTGATTATTTCTGTTTGTGATGATTAATCTTATTCCTCTCTGCCCACTTTTTCCTCTAAATGCTCCAACCCGCACTTTTTTGCGGTGGAACTTATGGTTAAGCGGGATTTCCATTCATTTCAATGGAGAATTTGAGAAAAGTTTTGCCCCTAAAATCTGATATAAAGTAGGTTGATTTGTTTAAAATGTTCAATGTTCACGTACCAACAAGTCAACAATGTATTGAATCTCTGGGAGTCTTTAACACGGCTCTGTAGTCCCTGTAGAACTTATTTACTGTTAAGATCAACAGCCCCATGTAAAATAATACAACCCCAATGATGATGGCGGCGGCCACGGCAACTTCTGGAATAAGGTGAGTAGACTTAAGAACAGTGTTCATTTTAGTGGCTAAAATATTTTCTTCAATGCTTAATTTGCTGACTAAAACCAAATAAAAAGTTGTCATAATCATTAAAATTGCACATTAGGTAATTAAACTTAGATTTTTTTTATTTTTTTTTAAAATAAAAACTAAACATAAAAAAATGAATGGGACAAGTGAACCAAGCTCCACAAAGTAACAGTAGCACCTATAGAATGATGTTAACTCTAACCCATTCATTGTCACGATATCCGAGTTTGCTTTTGCTGATTAACCAAGCAAAAACTCAGCAACGGAAGAAATATATGCATAAGATCCATGTCTTGTCCCATCCTTGATAAGAACACAAGTACAATGTAATAAAATCTAAACAATGGTGAGTCGCATGTCCTCCCTGCAGACTCACTTATGTTGATTATTGTTTTTTGCTCTTGGTACCCTTCTAACGTCAGGTATTTTATTAGTCCTCTCTCCTCCCTTGGCTTTCCTTTGGGCTCATCACCTCACATGTCTTCTTCTTCCTCTCCTTGTGCCTGTGTCTCTGCTTCGCTGCTGCTGCTGTAGTGTGTCCCAGGGGTTCCCTTCAGTGTGTGATCCAGGCTGACTCTGAGTGACGGCCCAAAAGGACTGCTCTCAGATCCAGGGAAGCAGGCACGAGGCTCTGCTGCTCCCCCCGGTGCTCTGTTGCATGCTACATCCAGGGGAATACATGTGATTCTGCTGAACTAATGTACCTGTGTGATATTCTTGAATTCACAGTTCTGTTTCTTGAAATACTTTCTTCCTTCCTTGTATTTAGTTTATAAAGTGTGTGAATGTGGATTGGAGAATGTTGTCTATTGTTTGTTTGATTATTTTGATCATTTTTTTCCTTGTTTTTCATTCATAATGTTTGTAAGACAAGCTTGGTGTAGAGACGCTGCTCCACTGCATCAGAGAGAGAGAGAGTAAGGACAAGGTGTGTCTCTTCATTGAAAATTTGAAGGTGAGCTCAGAAAAGCTGTTTGTGAAGAGAAAAGAGGGATTATTTTCTTGAATAATCATGGCAACAGCCCCTTCCCTACTGACATCACAAGGTGCAACAGAGTATGTTGCGCTTTGGAGGCGCAGACAGACTAAAGGATTACTTAAACATATGTGAATGAAACAAAACATAATTCCGGGTATGTTTTTGAGGAGGTAATAACATTATAACATGGTTTAAAGCTCATAAGAGTCAATTTTGTGTAATACAGGAATTTTAAAGGGAAGGAAATATTATACAGTTAGGATCATACTTCCTGGTTCTGTACAGACTGGGCTGGGTACCTTATTCATATTAAACCACACTGACATCCTTTACATATGTCATTTTATTCTAAGGTCTTGATCTGTCCTTCCAGTGACTCACTCCACCCTCAAATGGATTCTGCGCAGTACATTCTTGATATTTCAGGAGAGGGATTATCAAAGTTCATGTGTTTTGAGCTGAAAAAAATACACAAAACCATTCCTTTGAGAATATAGGAGAATAAAACAGCCCAAATGTTGCCATCACTGATCCTAAATCTGTAATCAGGTGTTGTGGGGGAATTGTCATCACTGATCTTAAATCTATCATTTGGAAGTTAATTGTGCGTGAAAGAACAAGAGTGCTTCAAACAAAGGCGTGTTTGTTGTGCTTTCATAGAGTCCTTTTTTTCCTCTTAACTTGGCAGGGCTGTTTGGACATGTTTTTCCCTTAGAATCTCAAAATAGTATTAGCGCCGTGTAATTGTCAAATTACTTTTGATAGTGTGGTATAATATAGTGTAAAGAATGACCCCAGGAGAGAAAAGTGATTTAAGCTCCTGTATGTGAGGCCTTCTATGTATTGCATTAGGTGTCCCCAGGTATCAGTGTTTGAGAGCTGGGCACAATTGACTTAAGGCACAAAGGAGCTCTCTAAACGAAATCACAGAAAGAAACAGTGAGAAGTGAATCTAAGGGAGTGCAGAAGAGCTGTACTGTATTCCTCCACAGATATAACAAATTGAGACAGCAGGTTTCTGGCCATTGGCTTAGGGGCAGGTTAAAGAATGTGGGTCAGTTGGTCAACCGTCTGTTTACATGAAAAAAAATATTGGATCATCAAAAAAGTTCTTTCACTACATATACTGTATGTATTAAATATAATGTAAAATCCCCTTTTATCAGCTTTTAACTATGCAGTAACACAGTTCCCTGATCGTAAGCTTACTCAGAGTTGCATTTTGATTGATTCATGCATGTTTTGGGTGATCATGCATTGTGGAGAGTTCACAGAAAATTGCAGTTTTCACCTACCCTGTATCCCCGCCCACAACTTAGATGACTCCAGGTCATACATGTAAGGATCAAAACATGTGAATAAAAAGTTGCTGTTTCCTACAATGACATGCCATATGAAGTGGTGGGGCCAATCAGTTTTTCCATTTTGAACAGGAATTTAACTGACATGTTTCTTTATTAAGATGTTTTAGATACATAGTGTATTAAACCATAACATATATAGATCATAATTTTCTATTTTGTTCATTGTACAACACGAAATCCCCTCCAAAACGCACAATATGTGTTTCTTAAAGCCCCCACTGAAAGTGTCACTGTTCCTGATAAAACATATGTGGCCATTTGCTCTTGTAAATAAACACCTAAGTAAAATATCACAGAATCTATATTTATTTGGCATTTTCATAATACATAGACCCACTAAAACTAAATCACACCTCCTACAGAGCACTCTAAATATTTCAGCTCTCACCACACGTTGGGGTTTGTATGACAACTTAAAATTTACAGCTTTGAGGTTGGACTCAAAAACAAAACATGAAAAAAAAAAAAAACCAAAAAAACACTTTCAGAGCCAGCAAACACATTTACATGCATCAGGGTAATTCTGGGCACAAAACTGGATCAACAGACTGTTTTTTTTCCAGGTTTCAAAAAGACGACGTGTAACTTGCTACAAAAATATTTTTAAAACTTAAAAAAAACTTAAACATCTAATTGAGGAATTCACACATTTAGAAAAGCCTTTGTGCTAAAATCAGACTTAAAAATAACAGTTCAGAAAGAGTATTACTTGTGCTTGTGAGTTTCCATGTACATTTTCCATTTATTTTCTGTACCACTCTGAGAATCAAACAGCTACAAACACATTGAAAAATAAACAGGAGGAGTGCTCCACTGGGCAGTACACCGTGAGCTTTTACGAAGCACAAGTGGCTCTCAGGAGACTGGAGTCCAGACACAATTTATTCCCTAAGCCAAAACACACCCTTACAGAACTGCTACAGAGAGCAGAAATGCTACACATTTGCTACCCAGTCTTATTCATATTTTGCATACATGTCTCTCTGTGATGTGTCTTTGAAGGGACTAAATGGACAATACAAACTCCTTCAACAATTTAATTATAATATTATACTTCTAAGGGGGTTTGTATTGCTAACCCATAACAAATTTAGATCACCGTGTTACCTTTTATTGTTTTGAAAATGCTAAATTTGCTGAAAAAAGAACAAAACATATTGACAGGTTTAATATGTTTTTGTTTTTGATGCTCCCCTTCTCTTTGCTCTCCACACTAAGTCACTCCTCCTTCAGATTGCAACACAATCAGTGTGCATTCTGCTAATGAAACGACTGCACATCGCATCAGCTTTGTGAAGTTGTAGTGTATTGTTTTGTATCATGCTTTTGTATATTTATGGAGAATTGCACTGTGGGAGCATGGATGACATAGGCTTATGGGCTGAGCTTTGGACAAATCTTCAAACAGGGCCCGGAAGAGATGGAAAAATTACTGAAACATTCATGGATGACATCTAAAGTTTCTTCAGGCGGGTGGGGAATGACGTTATAACATGATAGAAAACTCCAGAATGTCGATTTTGCATAATACCCCCTGTTTATTTAAAAGTGCCACACATAAGCTGTAGTGGGTTGGTTGACCATTTAATAGAATTATTATAATTTTATTATTATTTAAATATAATGAAACTCTCGGATATACTAATATACTAATCTACTCAATTGCATGTGTTTTTATTGTTATTTAAGAAATGAAATAAAAAACAAATAAGATCAACATCTCCATGGAGAATAGAACGTTTCAGACCATCCACCTAAAAACTTAACGCCTCTTTAAAAACAGTGAGCTTAATAAAGAGCTCTTGAGCACTTGTTGTTTGTGACTGTTTAAAACAAATCATGTTATTAATAGCTCCTGGTCCTACTGCAAATTTGTGTAAATCTGTAGTGTATCTTATACCAGTTCTCCACCTTTCTCAAAACAGTCTATTTCCAGACAGTCAACAGCGCCGTTTTCCTTTGATGTAAAATAAAAACTGCCAGACAAAAATTAATATTTCATCACAGTATTTGATGCATGTAGTTTATTACATTACACACATTAGCAGATATACGAACCCGCAGTAATGTATCCATCCATTGTCTTCCACTTCTCCGGGCTGGGTTGCAGGGGCAGCAGTCTAAGCAAGGACTCCCAGACTTCCTGCACCCCCAGACACTTCTTCCAGCTCCTACGGTGGGACCCCAGGCCAGCCGAGAAACATAGTCCCTCCAGCATGTCCTGGGTCTTCGTCTCCCAGTGGGACATACCCGGAACACCTCCCCCCAGTGATGTATGTTTAAGCAAATGCAATTTAGTGTCTGATTTACTGCGCCCATATTTGTTTTTTGAATGGTCCACTGCTGACACCTTTTCACCTTTGATCCATCAGCAGCTTGTCCTGACCCAACAGTTCAAATCCAATCATCTGAATTTACAGTGGTAGAAGCATGGCATTAATGAACATATGTGCTGGCTATATATAGAGCTTTTTTCAACCGTGGCTGTCATTAAGTGAATTATTGTCTGTCAGCAGCAACAGCACTTGTGCAGTTGTAATCCAATCAGATATGGAAAGCGTGGCTATAATGTGATTGTGTAAAGTGGATTAGGCGTTGTTGACGGGACAGTGCAGCGTGTTAAGGTTGCATGGTGTGACAGTCGACTGGCACAAGGTTGTCACGTCCTCAAACAGGTCCTCCACGAGATCCGCTGAGTCACTGTAACACTGCAGGACAACTGTGTGGACAGCCCCACGCCCAGGGCCTTTGTTATTTCTTTAAAAACACTTTGGCAGTGCCTTCGTATATCAACAATCTCCAAATACATAATGTGGAATAGAGCGGAATACACTGTGAACACAATTCTTGAATGTGCTTCTGCTCCATGACCAATTTTTCATGAGCGGACCCTCACCTAGCTCTATTCATAGGTTCCAAAGTGATGAAAATCTAACACGGTTATAGCAGTTAACAATTCAAACCAAATAATTTCTTATGAATGCGCAAAAGTCTGCAAAATATAAACAGGATGCTAAAACCCATGAATATCCAGGTTCAAAATAACCACGTAATCCTCATTGCAAAATGTAATAATTTGAATTAACAAAACATAAAATCCGATACAATTTATTATTTAACCTAATTTAATATATATAGTGTAATCTTCAAAGTCATCTCACAACCCCCAGATCAGAGTCCAATTCAAGAACCACTGCTTTATATGATATATTGCAGAGAGGGACTGCTGCAGCCCAAGACGACTCCAACCTATGTACACACAAGGAGAACATGCTACCTTCTCACAGTAGATGATAAAGCCCAAATGTGTTTACTTCACTTGCTACAAAACAAATTCCTCTTCTGTGTTTCATGATTTAGATTTTTTTTTTGTATTAGCCTCCATCCTCTTTTACCACAGCGAGAGCACTCAGCACAAACAAGCACTAAACTCTGTGGATATCTGCCATCAATATTACATGATATCCATCTAGTATCAGCCCCACTATAGCCACTCTGCAGCCCCAGACGCACGCTGAGTGCATAGGTTTCTGCTATGTTTAGCTCAGAAAAGTCCTGCAGGAGTTAACTTTGATCTGGGCCATAGCATCAGATAATAGCAACATGCTTTTAAGTGTAGATTAGCACAACTACAAATCAAGAAAAGAAACCGCAGCTATGGGTCTTCTATTACTTCTGTGTATTATTTATCACAGAGGCGCAGATGGAAAACTACAGGTTATTACTAGAATGCGTATTGATATTTAACTTTTGCTATTGCTCCCTTTTTCATCAGAGAATGCCACAGATGAGCCACATTCCACAGAGACTATAGCAGGTGTAGAGTTACCCAGGGACACGGCAATGTATGCAGCTTGCCCGACCAGCAAGTCCCTTCTACATTCTGTTCACATCTAGAAGGATCTGAAATCGGACCATGATAAACACCTCCGTACAAATTTGGGACAGTCCAAGTTTGTTAGAGGAGCAAGCATCTTTCTGATTAGTTAATCTGCCTGTCAATCACACACTATGGAATCGGGGAGACAGGATACGGTTTCAGACCCACCTGTCTTTGTAAAGTTTTGTCAAAGCATGTGGTTCTGGTTGGACAGGTAAACGTGCACCTACAGTGAGGATCAAACTGACTACCACTGTCAAACCGTAATGGAATGCTACAAAAACCTGCAGATGAGTGACAGCAGAGATGTGTCATTTTCTCTTATTCATACTTACACCCACAAAAACTCAATTTCCTAGAATTCCCCTGGTGCAGGGGCTCTGTGAGTGATGTTGATAGGTGGCATTAACCTTATAGCAGCGACAAAGCATTAGCCATACTGCTCACCTTCAGTCTTGTCTCTCACACATATTTGATTATCTGACATCACCTCCCTGCCTTCATCTGATTCTCAAGCTCTAGATCTTTCTTATATTATATTCTTAGAAATTGTGGTTTAAATTCTATATAAATCTTGGATAATATCTCAGTATGGAATTTTAAAAGATAATCTATATGTAATTATACAAATAATGGTTTATAGAAAGGGGCAAAATAGAAAGCAAAACCATTTCAAAGCTCCCAATAAAATCTCTCTTGAAAAGGGCAACCTATGTGAGTGGGTTAACAAATATTATCAGTTAGAGAAGAGAATGAATAACTTGAATAACAATGGGATGTGGTCAGTAGAAATCTATGTGTGGTTTTTATTTTTATGGTTTGATAAGCACACAAGACTCTCCGGTTCTTTCAGGGTGTGCGTTTATATTACATACGGCTGTGATCAATAATAAAACTACTGCTGAGATATTAAACCCATTTCAAATACAGTAGCTTTCATTTGTGTTGTGAGCTGTTTTTGTCATTGCAGTTACAGGCAATTAAAGAATCAGCTAGAGGTCAAAAGTGGGAGTCAAAATATTATCAAACATGCTAATTTTGCTTATATATCTACATTTGGTAGCAAAAATGTCTATTCTGTCAACTGGACAAAAGATCCTGCTCCCTTCAGACAGACATCAGGCAGTGTCCCACCAGCACTTGGCCAGAACTGAAGAAGCCACTTGGATGAGCGGTGGAATGTCATCACCCTAAAATGTTTGTACAATTGACATGACTACATTTCGTCTGCATATTTATGACAGAGTGAAGATCAGATGAATTTCACCAACATGAAAATAATAATATGAATGTGGGAAACCATTTTTGGCTTGTGTGTTATGTTTCTGTTCTAGACAAGCTAACATATTAAAATATGTTTTGATAAAAAAATATGACCCATAAATGTGTCACAGGTCAGGCACCACTGTATTTGTAAGACCTGATTACATTACAGTATGCATGCGTAGTGCATTTTTTTGTGTCGGATCATCAAACAAGAGTTGCATAAGAAAAAAACAACAAAAAAACAAAACATGAAATAAACCAGATCTATTTTCATGGAAAATATTTTGAAGTATTATTATCTAACATGTTACCTAATTCATTATTTCCATGGAAACAGGTGAATAGTGTGTTTGGTGACTTACAGATGTTGCAAAGTAATGCTCGATCAGCCTATCATCTTGTCCGGTGCGTTAGCCAATGTTTCCTTTCACTGAGCTTTCAGTTCAGTTACTTCAGAGGAGCTGTCCAGTAAAGCTTAGATATCCAGTGTGTCTGAGGCGAATGTGATCTAACAGGAGGCGTCAGGAGAGGGGCAGGTGAAAAATAACCTGTCATCACTTCACTTCACACCCCCTCCCCTCCCTCCACCCCCCATCCACCCCTCCTCTCTCTGTCTCTCTCTATGTCCTCTGTCTCAACCTCCACACTCACTCCATCCCAGCACTGGAGTCTTCCTGAAATTACAAGTGATGCTAGCCTTATGCAAATCCTTTTGGAAAGTCAGATCCATGTTACGTCAATAGATAACAGGGACTGAATTATTATGGTTTGTTTATGATTTATCTGTATTACTGCAAATCAGAGACTCTTTCAGACAATGGAGTCTTGGTTTCTAGTACTCGAAACATCTTCATATTTAGGTTATGTTTTTTCTCTGTGTCTGGTCAATGGACTCGATACAAGTGCAGTCTTTAGGTGGGAAGACTGGAGTCCCAAGAACGAGTGTTACAATCGCAGTCTGTGCTTAAAGAGAAGATCATTGTGTTAAAGACTGCAAAAAGTGTTATGTGAGTGAAGACTTGAAAATGGAGATAAGGCTGTGCCAATATCAGCTCCCCCCCAAGTGGTAAGTTTTAGAATTCAGAGATAAGTATCAAAGCAATGGTGATAATAGACTTGTTAACTGAATGATACTGGCTAAAAAACATCTGAAAAATGAAACAATTAAACATATTTAAACGACAATATTCAGACAGTATTCAGTAAATGTCTTTTAAAGTTGCAGAAAATGTGAATAAACTGCAAAATCAACCACTAAAGGAATAACATACTCAGCGGTGGAAGGTAATGAAGTACACATAGTAAAGTACTGTACTTAAGTAGAATTTTTAGGTATTTGTTATTTCTGTAAGTACATTTTACAGTGGATACTTTATACTTTTACTACACTACATTTGAGAGCAGATATTTGTACTTTCTACTCAACTATATTTTTGAACAAGTATTTTTCAAATGACTTGAGGGGTTATTTTTACCCTGACTCAAGTTTTTCAAGTGCAAGCTTTGGATTTGAAAAAAAAAACATCAAAAAAACAACAATTAAGATGTGCATAATTTTTTTTTTTTTTTTAAACTAATATCACTACATTTAACACTTTAACAAATTAACAATGCTTGTGTGACTTTTTACTTTTACTCTTAAAGTACATTTTTAAATAGGTACTTAAATACTTTTACTTCAGTAGATTTTTTTTATGTGATACTTTTACTTGAGTAACTTTTTACCTCTGTATCTGTACTTTAACTAAGTGTACTTCATCCACCACTGTATGCCCCTATTTCAAATACCCCACTGCAAGTTCATTTTATAGTTTTATTTGAGGTAATTTAAAATAGTTTTCATTCCAATCTCTATATCTCAAACAACAACTGTGACATTAGGATTTTTCGATATTGCCCACTTTTACTTCTAGCTCATAACATTTTACAGATTCGACTTTTACAAATAAGACCTAACCAAAACTAAGCAACTGTTCCTCACTGATGAGAGACACAGCAAACACTGTCATGAAAATCCAGCCTGTACTGTATCTGGAGGCATTCATTCAGCCTTCACCAAAAATGTAATAACATACTTGCATATTTTAAAGTGTATAGAGATGGGTAGAAATACATAAGATATAATAAGCTTGGTGAAAATTTAACTATAATGTGAAACAACGGGACATTAAACAAGCCCGCAGGTGAAAAGGTGGAGGTGGGCGCAGGTCTGTTAGTGTGACAGCTGGGCCCCCGGCATAGACAGAGAATGCTGAGATGAGTGTGAAGTTGGAGTGAGGTTGCTAAATTGAAAGAATAACCGTAGGAGAGGTGCGAATTACCCAGTCAGAGAGTTTTATATATATATATATCATTGTAAGGCAGGTGCCAGTATGACAGAGCCATCCCAACAGGAGACAAAGGAATGGTTTCTGATTCCTAAGATATGAACAGAGAGACCCCTGACTCTGGGTAATGAATGAGATGATTTATTCTTTTATTCACACTAGACTGGATGGAAGGCCCGGATCTAAAAATGGCTGCAAACTCCTCAAGTTTTATAATTCTATTTAACAGTTACTCAGAGTTTGTAATGAATGATTGCAGGCACATTTTCGGAACATAATGGAACTACCGATCTCATAATCAATCTATTTTT
The DNA here is from genome assembly GCA_019594935.1 of Periophthalmus modestus. Classification (NCBI taxonomy): domain Eukaryota; kingdom Metazoa; phylum Chordata; class Actinopteri; order Gobiiformes; family Gobiidae; genus Periophthalmus; species Periophthalmus modestus. Next base: position 27,338,182 of record JAIEZT010001390.1, on the reverse strand, counting down.
TTTGATTGATTTGCGTGAACATTATTGCAGTTATAAACTAGATACAGTGAAATTGAAAATGACGCATAGTATGCACAGTGGCAATTTGAACATGCTAAATCAGGACTTAAGCATGAACGACTCTATAGGATTCAAAGCTGTGTGGTGTATTCACTAGACTACCACTGACACTGCTGGAGCTGAAGGTTTCAAGTTTCTCTGCTCACTCAATCAGTCAAAACCATGCCGACTGTGAAGTTCGTTGCGTAATTAAAAGTGTTAAAGTTAAAACATTTAAACAGATGAAATATTGCCAAACTTTAAAAAGGTTAAAGAAATTATAAAAAAAAAAAAAAAAATAAAAAATAAAAAAATTTAAAGAGAAAATATGAGTTAAGAATATTGTGAAATTCTGAAGTATAAGTAAGAGATACCTTGGCATCAACTCCTGGCTATTTGTAATTATTGCATAATAACGTGTCCTAGAGGAGGAACTATTTCATTTAAGTAACAGCAGTCTAAGCAGGGACTCCCAAGACTTCCCTCACCCCAGACATGTCCTGCAGCTCCTCCGGTGGGACCCCAAGGTGTTCCCAGGCCAGCAGAGACATAGTTCCTCCAGCGTGTTCTGGGTCTTCCCCGGGGCCTCCTCTCGGTGGGTCATGCCCGAAACACCTCCCTAGGAAGGCAGCCAAGCAATTCATCATATTTGAATGTATATTTTAAAAACTATAAATTTAACTAAGTTAAGGCTGTGAAAAGTAATAGCAAATGAAATAATCAATCCAAATGTGAAAGCATTTTCATTTTCAGTTGAGGGGTTGAAGACTTGAAATCAGACAAAGTTTTGGCAGAGAGGTGATAATACAAGACCAACTAACTGGCTATGTAGTCAATCAATAATCTAACCAAAAGATAACTTTGTCTGAATAGAGGCTATCTTCTTTACTGTCTCCTAGTGGCAAGAGGCAGTATCTTTACATCTTTCCATATGTAACAACGGCACACATAAAAAAACGCATTGGTACACGATAATGGTGTAAAGTGAATTGTTATGTGGGCAAGCTCAAGCTACAACAAAATTATCCAGACTTTTTATTCACCATAAGCTGCAAACGAAAGATGGAAATAGACTTTGAAAAGGAGGTGTAAAGTGGGCCGAGGGTGCAAAGAGTGTTGAGGAAGCCAGACATGTTGGAGAACATTTGGTATGCAGCACACCCCGAGGAGCCTCAGCCAACGCAAAGTAGTGAATGCTCATTTCATGTGTGCCGGCGTGCCCTCGAGCAGCAGGTGATGTCTCCAATTCTAACCAGGGCGCGCACTGTTTAGCATGGCTGAAACCGAGGAGGGAAGTGTTGTCAGGTCAGTGGTGTGGTGTCAGTGGTGGATCTTCTATGAGTGCATTTCTCTGTGTTTGTCTGCAGAGTGTGTGTAAATACCACCGGAGCCATGTTGACTTTGGAGATCGATGCTTGATCTCAGAGGAAGATGAAAAGGCCAGGCTCCTATACTGTAATGTAACACTGCACCCACAGGTGGGGTTTACATATGCATTGACTGAAGCATGTGGAAGCAAAAATACAAGTGAAAAGGTACTGTAGAGTTTTCAGTTTAAACTACATTTTAATTGTCACGTCAAAGGAGGTACGGTTTTCACATGCATTGATTTGTTGCTCATCGAAATGTCATCTAGATAATGAAATTGTCTGAAGATTGTGTGTGATTGAAAGATACTTACATGAGGTCAAGAAAAGAGTCAATGCAATAATAAACTTTTCTTCTGACATAAAATACAATGGCCTTTTGTTTCTTGAAAATCGTGAGGCACCTATACACAGCAGGAACTGTCAAGCTAGCATGTCTTTAACTCTTCATCCTGAGATAGTTTGGATTCTTATTTCCTATTTACGGCCACATTGTACATCACATTCATATTCAAAAGCAGGATTTTCTAATTGAGACTTTGCAGCTGAAGTCATCAACATTCCCTGGGGATGTGATGCTAATGAAGGCACTGCTCTGTCCGAGGCTCTGTTAGACTTTAATAAGAGCCTCATTTTAACACAATCTGATCATTAAGAACTGACTTAGCTGGAACTACAACAGATGAGCTGACATGTGCAACTCAACAAGTCTCTCACACATACAGCTACAGTCACAACCTAGCATTAGCCAACAGTTCTTCAATTAGTCAATTTGTAGTTATTCTTGAGTTTTCAGACAATGTTTGGCACTGTTTGCTAATGTGTGCATTGTGTCACCAAACTGCTGAACATAATAATAATAATAAATAATAATAAAAAATAATAATAATAATAATAATAATAATAATAATAATAATAATAATAATAATAATAATAATTTATTTATAAGCATTTTTTTAAACCACCAAGGACCACCCAAGGACACTGAACAAGATAAAATTACATATAAAAACAATAAAACATTACAAGAGCTGATTGATAAAAGATGTGTGATTGATTATGAAAGGTAGGACAGTATGAACAGGTGAGTCTTGAGTCTGGATTTGAAGAGTGGAAGAGAGTCCAAGTTGCGGAGATCAGGAGGGAGAGAATTCCAAAGCTGGGGGGCAGAGCAGCTGAAAGCCCTGTTTCCCATGGTCACAAGTCGGGCAGAGGGGACAATGAGCTGGAGAGAGGAGGAGGAGCGGAGAGTGCGGGCAGGAGTAGCAGTGTGGAGGAGATCAGATATGTATGAAGGGTCTAGGTTGTGTATGGCTTTGAAGGTGGTAATTAGTATTTTGAAGTGAATTCATACATACATTCCATCAGAGGGATACATGTAGAACACCCCCAGTGTAAAATGTTTTCTTAACAATGTAGCTGGCTAATGTCCACAGGTCCACCTTTCACCAAACAGATAGCCTTGTAAAACATTGTAGAACAACTGAAATAAACAGCACCTTGGTGTGGGGGAAGAGAGCTGGAATGTTCTTGATCATCTTTGTATGCGCTGAGCTAGGTCCTCTCCTTCACCTGGTGCGACTCTGATGCATTATGCAACTGTCAAGGACAAATAGAAATCCATTTTCAAAAAGCAAATCAAAACCAGTCATGAATACATTCATCTGACCAATGTTTTTCAAGCATAAATCATTTACTTGAACAAGCTTTGGAGATGGTGCTTGTGCGCCGTCACGGATATGAACTTACTGTAAAATGTACAGGATATCAAGGATATGTGAAAGAACATAGGGAGGTCTGAAGTTGAGGGAATAAGGTGACTATTCACTTCTGTTGCCATGGAGCTTGAGCTCATAAGCCTGTAAGAATTTTATAAATTGATCTTTCATATTTTTGATAAAACACACACACACACACACACACACACACACACACACACATGCATACATTATTTTATGGTTTAAAATCAAACTTTTTAAAATTGCTTTCTAAAGGCACAACACTATAGCTTTCTCCAGTAACAAGGCATTGACATATTCAACTTTAAAGTGCAGTCATTTCCATTTCTTAGACCACTTTGCACTTTATCCATGGCATTTATCATTGTGAAAACCCATAAATTGAGAGATATTCAAATACAAAATCATCTGTTCTTTTGCGCAGTATATGCACTGAATGGTTTCACTTAAAGGACCACACTGGCCTCTGCATGTAGTAAATGCACCTAATTGGTTTGTGAAGATGAAAAAAAAATCTTCAGGCTTCTAATTAATGTTAAATATATGCAGAGTGGACTGGCCCTAACACCATCTACAAAGACACAGGAAAATGTTGTGGAAAGAAAATATCCAGGTGAGATTAAAATGTGGTAAATATAAAGAGTAAAACCTCCACACTTCATGTTGTATAAATAGCCACTATATTGGTCTCAGAAACTTACCCCAAAGAATCAGAATATCTCATATATTTTCATATTATTATTTTTAATAATAAAATGTTCAGAAATGTGCTTCCATGTTGAACCCCTATCCTTTTGAAAGACACTCAAAGAGTCTTTAGCGAGTTGTCCTGCCACACTCTGAAATAGCATGTTAGAATTATGTTTTCACTGTATTATTTACGCCTTTGTGAGTCAAATTTCACCTGACTTTTGGTAGAATCCAACTCTTTGTTGTATAACAACAGCAGTGCATCAATTATTCATGGCACAGTTGCCGCCACTAGTCTCATGTCTGTGTGAAACATGCATGCTCAGGACAGGTAACGTCTGCACCAGATAAAGCGGGAACAAGGAAATCCAGGAATATACCAGTAATGGGTCCGGGGGGAGTCACTGTGGGGAGGGGCTAAGAGCTCAGGAAACTCGGAAAAAAGCCTTACTATTTAAAACATAGTGGAGAGTGGACAAGCCACTGCACTTACCTACAGGTCACACTCTGTTAATGGAAAAGATGGAGTGATGGACAGATGTGCAGAAGAAGGGGTCAAAGGTTAAGAGAGGAAGAGATGCCTCCCAAAATCTTTAACAAGAATTACCTGTGTAAGAGTGAACAGTTGGTAAGTTTGAGAGAGCATGGCTGAAACTCTGAATGCATGACCCCAACTTTTCCTTAATAAAATGCAAGAGCAGAACCATGGGTGGAGATGGTGGGTAGGTGAAAGCAAACATTTTCTGAGCACTCAAGCCACAAAATGCAGGACCAGTTGTTACTCAAACAAGCATGAATATGAATCAATCCAAAAATAACTTCTAGTAAACTAAAGATTAAGGAAAAGCATTGTAATATGGTTAAAAGCCCATAAAAGTGGACTTTTCATAATGGGTCCTTTAACCTAACACCACTATTCCAGTTGTAGCTTGATTTACAATTCATTGTGCCTCTATTATCCAGACAACATATTTAAAAGTGTAACTCCATCCTTCCCTCTACAAAACTCATCCTCACACTACGCTCCACCTACACACCACATGTCTACCACATGAATACAACAGGTTCACAGCCAAAACGCAGCGTGTTCAACCAAAACCAATAAAACTTAACAGGACATTTAGAGTACAGAGAAAGCTAAAATAGCTTCACCTTTCCACTAGTTTGATGGTACAGTTGGTATGACAGAGGAGAGAGAGTGCATTTATATGAACTGCTCAAGGGGACTGATTGAGAAGCAAAGAGAGCACACACTGACTGACTGCAGCAAGAGACAAAAGCTCAGGACAAGGCAAAAAAAATATCGTTTACTTGGTACTGAAACTAAAACTCATCATCCTAGTTCGAGGTTGTTAAAAGTATTAAAAATCAGATATTAATCAATACCGAAATTTGTATCAAAACTAGATACTCATTTGAACAAGCATCGATACAAAAAAATCACTTCAATCGGACAAAAATGAACCTTTCCTGAATGATCTTGATATGGATCAGGACAAGTATAAGACCACACAGACTAGTATAGACCCATGGACCACTATGGAAACTACCTGGAAAACTGAGATTACACAGATATAAACCCACATGGTAATATAAAAGGAATTACTAATGTTGAAAATCAGTCTATTGTCTAAATAAAGAGTGGAATTGGTATTGAGTATTGGTATTGAGTATTGTATTGAGTCTATTCCTTAGTATTGAGTTAGAAATTTTTGTATGGTGACAACACTAGTTATTGTTGAACTTGTTTTGTGAGTCAGCACATAAGTCCACTCTCCAGCCTCATGCATGGGCCAGGGCGTCTGTTACCTGTTGGTGATAGAACTCTGAGGAGATGGAGCAGGACGGATGACAGCTGTGGACAGACGCACATCCTCACACCTGTCCTGTCACATTATAAACACCATTATTTTCAACACATCAACATTCAGAGCAGTGTAGATGCCCACCACAGGACAAAGACACACTAAACCTGCTCGGTTACACATGATGAAATATCCCTCTGTTTGAAATATGTGGCTAATAAAACTACGTTGGTATGGTTGAATATAGCTACACATCTGGTCTCACTTCAGGGAAGCCTCGACAATAGTAAAAGTATTTTTGATGTAGAGAAAAGAGGATATGGAGTGAGTGAAGTCTTTATTGTGCACAGAAGCTAAAGGTCATTTTTGGGGTTTATTTGGACAGAAATCAATATGCTGTCTGCGGCTCCTTTAACTCTTCTTCTTCATAGTCTTTCCCTTTATGAATCCACAAACAGTTTTTTCTCTTGGGAGGCCACACACTCAGTAGCTTTGTTTGGCACAAATGGAAGTTATATCTATTTGTGCAATGTATAGGATGTCTCTTTACAATTTAAAACATTTATTACAAATTCAAGTGATAAGATATCTTAATCAGACTTGTTCTATTGTATTCAATGGTTTCCAAAGTTTTTGACCTCATTTAATACACCTCTACATGGGCACCATTAGTCGCATGAATCACATCAAGACGGTACTCGATTTCTTGACATGTTCACTGTAGCATAGCCTCATCAATGGTTACAAACACATATGTTATCTTTAATTTTCGGACATGAGGGTAGATCTCTTCCATACCTTATTTTGTAGTTTCGTTGTGTCTGTGTGTCCGATTTTGTCTCAATAAACCATGATACACATGGTAGCCATTTCACAGGGATTCATTCAAAAGGATGTCTCTTTAATCAACAGGATGCCTGAGATTCAAAAATGTAATGTGTCAGAACAAATTTAATTTATATATCTTATCAATTCCTCTTTGTAATTAAGTTTTAAAATTGTAAAGGGACTTTATGGACACACCTGTACTGTAGTAATGCATACATTTTTGATACAATCTTTATAAAGAACAAATGTGTTAAGTTCATGTTTAAATAAAGATGTGACGTGATGAGAACAGCAGTACAAATAGTAACATTCATGTATGTAACATTATTTCAGGTATTGTAGTGGGTGAATTCTATATAAAGAAAGGTGACCTGTTTTCTGAATGTGGACCGTGAGGCTTCGGACATTGCTGTGGTGTGTGCTTGTTGTTTTCGGTGGAAGGAGCGGTTGTTGGGGTGGGCAGGTAAAGGTCAAAGCTGACAGTCTTTTAGTGATGCTGCCAACGGGGTGCACAAAACCACGCAGACATATGGCTGTACAGAGTAGGGGGTGTATAGAGAGAAGGGACAGTGCATGTCGCCCATTGCCTGCGCACAAGTGGATCATATGAATTAAGTCAATATTTATCTAGAAATTATTAATATTAAAGTAGATGCATTTTGAAACAAACCCAGCACAAAGGGGAGGAAATCTGGTGAGAGGCGTTTTTTTTCTATTTCTGCTGTGAAATACGAAAAAAAACAAGACAAAAAACTGACCTTACTCTGATTTGTTTTTCTTGTTTTCTTGTTTTTTTTTGTTTTTTTTGTTTTTTTGTGTTTTTCATAGTTTTGCTTATAACAAAACAATTTGGCATATTCATCAATTTCACAACAAAATCAACATACTGAGAAAATAATATAGACACTGCAATATTAAAAAGAACAAAAAAAAAACCAAAAACGTACCAAGTTACATGCTTAGTGACTGACAGCTAACTCACTCACACCTGTTTGACCACTGACTGAAGGAGCCAGGCAAAAGCACAACAACAAGGCTACAGGCTGTAACTGCTAAATCCCAGCCCAGAGTAAAGAGCGCAGGGATGCTACTCTCAGAGGGGTTTTCCCAAATATCGTTCTTTTGATCCATTAACTCTTTTTCACAGCACTGGCTCCCAAAGGTGCGCAGTGCTTTGCAGACAGCCCCTCCTGTTTGCGCAGTCTAAATATAACTCATGAGGATAGAGGGCTAGTGTGGGCAAATGCTCCCACGGCAGAGCTCCTCCACAGAGAGCTCAAGGAGTCTAATGGGGTAACTCTATATATGCCCTATGCAAAATGTACTCTTGAGAGCTTTAAGCCATCTTATAATGCTGTTACCTCCTCAAGAGCATACCTGGAGCTGTGTTTTGTGTTTGATTAACCCTTCATTATTAGTCTGTGTACACTGCCAGAGCTCAGAATGCTCTGTTCCACCTTGTGATGTCATGAAATGGTAGTTTTCAAGTTAACAGCTTAACAGCTAACCTTTTACCTTTTGTTCAGTAGAGATCGCAAATTCCAGGGCTGAAATCACACAAATGATTCTAGTGAAGGGGTATGGAGTTTAAAAACACAGTGGAGCACTTCATGAATATGCCACAGTGTTTTCTGTTTGAGAGAAGAAGGCGTTGTGTATTAAACATGTGTGAATTAAACAAAACATAACTCCAGGTATGTTTTTAATCAGTAAACATTAAAACATAGATCAGAAAACAGTGTAATGGGCCCTTTAAAAAACAACAATATTTTACATGTAGAATATATTTTTGGGGTTATTGTGTCAGTGGCATAAAGTCATTTCTATATTATTTTTCATCTACATTTTCTTCGCTACATAGCTGATCCCCCATTGTTGCCAGTCAACCACAGCTTCCTTTGCCTCTCAACCGATCACGTCTCAAGCCATTAAAATGCACTCTCATTTATTACGCCAATCCAGCAAGTGTTCATTTTGATGGCAACATTTTATGCAGTTTTAGTCTGAAATGTTGTTTAATTTGAATCAATATTTAGCCCAATAATACAGTAATATAGTCTGGTCTTATTCTGAGCATTTACTCTCAATGACTTTGCAGATGTCCCTACACCTGCCCAGATAAAACGCTACAGTTTATTTGTTCAATAACTCATATTTGTCTGTGTTGTTTGAAATATTCTGTCAGAACTTTATTTTTACATCTGTTGGGATGTTTTAGTGAAAGCCTCCACAGTTGCTTTTTGTCAGTGTGATGTCTTGAAAACTGGAAATATGTGCCTTTGGATTATGATGACATTCTCAGGAAAGGTCAGCAATACTATTACCAACCTTCTTTCTGCTGCAAGGGATCGGTAAAGTAAAACACGATTTAGAAGAAATGTAAAAAAAAACTTAAGGATGAACAACAGAACCCCAGGAATCATATTTTAGTAATGAATCTTCAGTGATGCTATGATTCTCACTGTGTATGGGATCTGAACAGTTTTCAGGGATAATTTGTACCAACTCACAGTCCAGTGCACAGACTGTATCGGGCCACAAAAGAAACGAGATCGCAGTGGACAAAAATAACCCAAAAATTTTGTTACATAGCACTTTTCGACCTTCTAGGCACTCAAGGAACCACCCTTTCACACACACACTCATACACCAGTATATGCAGACACAGACTCTCCACAGACCTGGAGCTGCACCTGTGGATAAGTGGATCTGATCGGTCTACCAATGATGTTTTATGTCCAGAGCGGGAATTGAACTGCCAATCTTTGGATCAGAGGACAAACACAAACACAGCTGAGCTACTGTCCCCCACCTTGTTCCTTGTTCTACCTTTTGTCATGATTATTTCATAAACCTAACCTAAATAAACAATGAAAACAACATTTACACTGGTTGGCAACAGAGCGCATGACTTGAGTTGTCTATGGCACTTTTTCCTGCAGCTCTCCCCAATGTGGCGGCTTTTAACTAGTTCTCATTTGTTTTGCCAGGGTAGAGGCTGCAGCAGGGACAAAAGTGAACCGCATCCACAAATGGATCCCTGGGGAAGACAGAGGAGAGAGAGGCAGAGACCAAAACAGAAAATATGGATGACATGGGCAAATCAGGATGTATGAACAGGTGAAAAAAGAGGTGGAAGTGTGTGGGTGGGGAGACTGAGATAGAACAGGAAGGATGAGAACAAATACAAAAAAGAGGATTAAAATAATTACATCTTGCACTCAGCTGTAATATTGTTAGAGGATGGGTTGCATTAGTATATAATAAGTATGCTCATTCACTGTTTTGGTCTGTTCTAGGGATGGTCCCATAGGAGTTTTTTGAGCCGGTACGATATTGACTATATATGACTTGCTACTGTGGCCGATAACCAGCATTTGCTTATGACAATATATAGCTTTTTAGTCCACAAATGTATCTTAAGTTGAAGTAAAGATCACAAATGTACTTTTCACTTTTCCACAAATAATAAAAATGTATTTATCTGGGACTAAAATTATTTACTACAGGTTAATTGCTACTGTTGGTAGAGTGTTTGTCCGTTTGTCCACTGATCCAAAAGCTGACAGTTTCAAATCTTGCTGTCGACATAAACCTAACTGGTTGAGCAGTTAGATCCACTGACCCAAGGTTGGCGGTGCGATTGCATCTCCCACAGATGAATGCTGTCGTTGTGTCCTTAGGCATGACACTTAAACCACCTCAACCCCAGTGTCTGTGCACACTGCTGTATGAATGTGTGTGTGAATGGGTGAGTGGTTCCTTCATGTTAAGAGCTTTGAGTTACTTGAAGGTGGAAAAGTGCAATATAAAAATCTGACTATTTACCATTTACCAGTGTAAGCATACAGCCATATATTTCTATTCTATTTCAACTTTTACACAATAGTCTGCTTAAAAATACAAATATGATACATACACACACAATCTGTGAAGAACATGGGACAGCAGCAAAAGAATATTTTGATTGCAGATTTTTTCCCTGATACCATTAGGCATGAAAACTCTCAGATACCAAAAATATACCACCTCATCCCTGTTCAGGGTGGAAGAAGTACTCAATTCTGTTCCTTAAGTAAATGTACAGATACTGGAGCCAAAACTTACTACTTACTACTTAAATAAAAATATTAAAGTACCTCTTTAGAAATGCATTTAAAGAGTAAAAAGTAAGTATTTCGTGCATATTTTGAGGTCTTTCAAGGCTTCACATTCATGCTGAATTTAGTTCAATAGAAACATTTGAATCAGTCTTTTTTTTTTCTAGCTGTTTTATTTGTATATTTTGTTTGCTCAAATTATGAACCTGTTAAAAATAAACCCCTCAGGCTTTTCAGCAGGTCTCAAACAATAATGAAAAATACTTTAATTTTTCAGTCCTCTTCAAAAATGTAGTAGAGTAGAACGTACAGATATCTGCACTCAAATGTAGTGAAGTCAAAGTAAAAAAGTATCCACTTTAAAATTTACTTAAGTACAATACAGATACCTAAAATGTGTACTTTACTACTTTTACTTTGTTACATTCCCCCACTGTCCCTGATCTCTCACTCCATAATGGACTGAAAATATAGATTTTTCTGCCAGACTTTTAAAAATATAAGTGCTGTAACTTAGAGAGACAAAAATGTGTATGTGTGTAGTGTTGTAGCACATCTTTTCAGAATATATATATACAGAGAAAAACAGTTAAGCTACATGAGGTGATTTTGGTGCAGAGATCAGTGTTAGTCCAAGTAAAAGATCTAGTGTGATAAAAGAAACTACTATGAAAGTAATATTTGAGCTATACACACTCACACGCATTCACTCAGGGCTATGTACAACTCACATCCACTTTGATGAGAAGTACTACTCACACTGCCATTGTGAAATATACAAAGAACATTTTCCTTTCACATGTGATGACGTCAGAATGATTGCATTACTATTGTGTGTGGATGAGGTTCTGATAGTGCCTTTTCTCTGAGCCTCTAGTCTGATCACCCACAGTGCATTGCTAACACAGGCCATGTATAATGAGACACACACATAAGTATTCCCTGGGTTTGGGAACATCTGATCAATAAACCTCATCAAATACATCTAACTCATTCCAAATCAAATGCCAAATGCTTTCATCAAATGTTGTATTTAATTGGGAGTAGGGCTGCAACGATTTATTGGAACAATTGTGCGGAACATCCTAGGTAAAGCAATAATATCTCCATGGCGACAAGCAGGTGACGGACCACCAGAAAAGTTACACATTACATGCTTCTTTAGCAAAATGGCAAAAAGAAGAAACAATTTGTTACTTTTATTAATAATACGCTCTATAAACATTCTCCAGAAATCTCCAGCATATTTTAACCTGTATTTGGTAAAAAAATAAAAATGTTACTACTAAACTACTGCGTAATGAAAATAATTACTAGCTACAGCTGTACGGAACAGACCAACATACAACATGTGTACAACTGTCACTATTATTGACATCTGTATGATGAACACAAACAACCCAGTCCATGCTGCAGTGTTCTAATCCCCCACCCACCACCAGCTCTCTCCATACATACAGCAGCATGGTCTGTGATAAAACACCTTCTGAGAACAGCACTGCACTACCGATTATTAAAGTGGTTACACAGGGCTGAACAAATATTGATAACTGTACGGAAAAGTGTTTTGAAAGAGCATGATTAATTACGCAAGATGCAATTACGGCTGCGTGATTTTGGAAAGACGATTTTTCTGACAAACTGGACGATTAGATTTGTGATATATGTTCAAAAAGTAGGATTCTGTTTGAGTGCGCACTGTAAACAACTCCAGGAGAGAAGACTGAAATTTGAACTGATAAACTAATACAAGAATCCTATTAATTTCAGAACATGTTTGTAGAGGTCTAAAGGGCAGGTACAAGATTTTTCTATTAAAAAACATAATAGTATGTTCTCTGCAAAGGACATTCTATTATCTAAACAGTTGCAGCCTTTGAGACTGGATAACTGTGCCAACTCAAACTGCCATTTCCATTCAGCTGTTATATATGGTGAAAATGTATCCTTTAAAAAATGTATCTCGGAATTATGTAACATTTAAAAAAAACTAATATTGTATCCCACTGAACTACAGAAAATATATTGTTCAAGCAACCCTTCTTTCTGTCCAGGATTATGGAGATGTAATATACATGCAGACTTCAGCCTCTACTTTGAAACCTTTAGATACGCTCTTTCACACAGCCCTTTGATTCATAACAGATGATGAATATAAACCCATCACTGTACACGCTATAAAAAAGTAGGTTGGGAGAGCAACACAATATAAAATGTATTTATAAGGGACTACTTGAGAGACTGCCAGCACTTGCTTGTTGAATATTGATACAGGAACATTTAATACAAGATCACATGACTATATAAATCTAAGGACTGGCTGCACCAGAAATGAGATGGGAAAAAAGGACTTTTGGCTGTTTTGTTTTCCAAAAATTGAATATATTTCCAGGACAAGCAAAACTAGATAACATTTGCACTCAAACTTGCACCTGTACTTAATATTTTAAATAGACTGATGTACGTATTTGTTTAGTTTGTTTTTTGTTTGTATTTTTCTGTGTTGGAACGTGGCGTCTAAGTGCTCTCATAGTGCTCTTCCTGCATAAATAAAGATCATTGAAAATAAACAGCTTGTGGTCGCAAGTTGCCCCAGTATGATGATGGCACAAATTATTTCAATGATTCTTTGATCTAGCATAACCAATATGTCAAAAGCACAAAGCCCAGCACCACTCAGAAACCACCTGAGACCGATAGAGGTAAGGTGACATTTTCTACATGTGCTTAGCTCTGCCACCGAGCCACTCCTGTATTGCGTAACATGTAATCCTTTGATCGATCATAAAGCTACCTGACAGTTACAGTGACAGCCAGTCACATGATCAGAACCTACCACAGGTGTATGAATGTGTACGACCTAAACCCCAGGTGTGACCTCACACAAGAGCGCTGCCCCCCAGTGTACACCAGGAGCAGTGTCACTGCCACTGCACCTCACAGGGAAACACACACAGGTGAACATCCACCGAGAGCAGAGGATCCATGCTGATGTGATTAGTAAAGAGCGGCCAGACAATTAAAATCCTTCTGATGGAAACAGTTATTGTCACACCAAAGACTTTCCTTCACTCAAACTGCACAAGAGTGACAACAGGCCATCTGAAAGCAAATAGACACAAGACAAATACAGGATCAATGAATCTGCAGAAAATTAGTCAGAGCCAATGGCTAATACAGGTTTGGGCAGGTAGAGACATCAATGAGGTGAAGAAGTAAGAGCAGGATTGAAGGTGCTCTATGTAATGTCTGCCTCCTGCACTATGGAGATGTTATTGCTTTGCCTGGGATGTTCCATGATATGGCATTAAACCTATTAATCTTCACAGAGACAAGGCAATACTTTGGCCATAACACGTCCATGGAAACAAGCAGATGACAAACTCCCCACCAGAAAAGTTACATAGTGCACCTTTAATATTGTTAAATGCTAAATTGCCCAGAGAGATTGCATATTAGAAAGGTTTTGGATGAGAATTGTTGCAGGCTGTGATTGGCAGATAACATTGATTAGACAGTCTACGAACATATAATGCGTTACATTTTTTCACCTATGATTTTCTATATATTTTTTGTTTTATATTTTTGCAGCAATGTTATAAATACAACAAACAAACCCCCTAGCCTACTACCACTTTTATTTGTAGCATAGCCCCAGACAGCGCAGACCCTGTGAGAAGACTTTGAGTGTCCTCGTCTCATTGATGAAATTGACTGTTGTGAGTCTGTGCTGCAGTTGGAGATGGACAGCTCTGTTTTGACTGTTGTTCAGGTCTCCTCTTGGCCAGTCCTCTCCACTCCTCCTCACACTCTCCAGCTCAGCAGTGGTTATTAGGTGGCGATCAATCAAGCCTTCTCCTCCACTGATCCTCTCCGTACACAGACACATACACGGGCGGCAGGCAGGACAAGCAGAGGAGAGAGAGTCGGGGCCGGCCTGTGTTTGCCGTGGCATTGATCTCCCGCTCACCTCCGCACTAAGGTCAGGACGCACATACAGGCGTGTTTGTAGAGGCCCCTGACTTCGACCGTATGACTGGTCAAATTAAACCTAGGCCACCGTGGGCCCCAGGGACAGAGCGCTCACAACAGGGGAGGCTGCGGCTGTCATTGTACAGAGGTTTTATAGAGGGATTGTAAAAATAGAAAAGGTTAAGAAAAGTTGTGTCTGGCAGGTGAAGTAAAAATTTTAAAGGCCTGGAACCTGATTTTTACTGTCTTAAAATTGAAAAACAGAAGTTGACGTTTGAAATGGTTTGCAGTGGTCCAAAGTAATTCCTCACTTACCTTAGGCTTTTTGAGCATATTATTATTCACCGCAATGAGTTTATAAGTGCTTTTCACTCTCTTAGACCAGAGCACAGTTTTGCTATTGCAGTAAAACTAGCATTTCATGATTGTCGACAATAAAACGTTTATAATTGCCGACAGCACACAGCAGACTTATTTTGACCCCAAGAGCTCCTTATACAATTTATCTGTCCTGAGGCAAGAAAAAATGTGCTCAAATACATAGGGGAAAAAAACTAGTACAATTGTTGAAACTGAAAATTAAATGCAGCAATCTTTCAATAGATTTTTTTTTTAGAGTTAGCTTGTTACAACACTTTATCTCTCACATTCATTGATCCAATGCTTATGTTCAAATAAATAGTACTTGGATGCATCAGACAAGACCTACTAGCAGGATTAATGGAGATTCACAGACTTACCTATAGTATTAACACAATATTAAAAATTCTAACCCAATTTTGACACATAAATACCAATTTCAATACCACAATCGTAATAAAAATGGTGTTGCTATTTGTCAACAGAATATGATTTTCAACACAAACTAATTGTAGTTTCTGTGGCCTTACACTAGTTCTTATATAAACCGATTCTAAAACCAGTCAGGAAATTCCAACTCCTGTCCAATGTATGTGATTTTTTCCAGTACTATCCAAATTCAAGTACTGTAATATTGGGTATTTATTTTCTTGATAACCCTTACGTGTAGACTACCTAATATAAACTGGTTTGAAAGTCTCCACAAACAAATTTTGGTATTTCTAGATAAATATGTAGACAACTGCAGAAATATGAGCGCCATAATATACATCCACTTTTAACCAGTATTGAAGACATGTTGCTACACACTGGCACAGATTCCACACTGTCTTGTCTACTGTACAGCCAATGAATGGATCCTGTGGGATGTGATAGCAGAACACAGACATTTAGACCTCCCTGTCTCCTGGCTTTGTAGTGTGGTGTTTGAGTTTGTGTGTACAAAGTGTGTGCGTCCAAAAGTGTGTGTGCTTGTGTGTGGGATTGAGCCCATGTGTGTCTCAGTTGTGCTGTGTCAGCGCCTCAGACAGACAGCCCTGTTGTTGTGTTCCCACAGAGGAAATAAAACGGCAGCCCACATCTTCTCAACCCGGAGACAGCTCCCTCTCTGCTCTCCTCCTTTTCTTTCATCCTTCTACACTTCTTTACCCTCTCACATTCATTTCATTTCAACACATTTTATTTTTCTGCCTCCTCATGGGTACTTTTTTGCACTACAACTAAATATTTTTTATACCAACCAGGCATCAAATTATGACAGGTGTTTCGCTTTGAATATGATACTTATTGGAAACAACATTTTCCTCTCAAAATGTCTCAAAAGTTGATGCGTTAAAAGCCAGAAGAACGCAAAAAGATTATACTGAGTTTCCAATGTGTGATGACTGGCACCTGGTCAACTCAAAATTGCTAATCACGTTAATGCAGTATTTGATAATCAACTCCACAATGCCACAATAACGGGTGGTCACTCTTGACCATAGTATAGCACTGCAGAATAGCAGGTAATGGTAAATGAAATGACAAAATTAGCTGAAGCATGCATTTAAGGTGGCCCTTTATGTGAGATTATTAGAGAAAAAAGGGCATTTGGAACAGTCGAGATGTTCGGGGTGGGTCTATGCAGATGAATGATAAACGACTTTGGACTGTAGCGACAGATGGGCAGGTGCCAGTGGGGGGTCAGTAATGGACACTACTATGATCCAGCAACGTTTAACTACAATTATTAAGGCCAAACTATAAGCATATGAGATTTACAAGGTTCATTCTAAATAAGCATATTAAAATACAAAGTGAAAGCAATTGTATTGATTTTCCATTGTCCACTCCATCCCATATGCTGGTTTTCCACCCACAGAGTAATAGGTCACTTTTCATTTACACAGTCGTACAATCTCAATCTTAAAGTGCAATGCTGCCATCTGCTGGGAAAATGTAAACCAGACAACATCACTGTTTTATAAGTAAAATTCAACTATAGGTAAGTATAAAGTAATGTGATAATTGTCTATTGGCTACAGAATAAACATGTCCTCTTGTGTCAGATATTATTGAACAGTTGCTTTATACACATTTGTATTCAATAGTGTTTCATCATTTAAAAGCCACTGAATGCAAGATCCTCAAGGACAAACTTCTCTGTGATCTACTCCACCTAGCTCCAGTTGCCATAGTTACTTTATTGGTTCACAGAGGGATTATCTTTATAATGACTTAAGTTTCATATCCACTTGATTAGCTTATCTGTTTTGGTTTATTTATTTTTCTGCAGGCAATGTGACACAAAATATGAAGTAATGACTGACATTTCAGTAATAATCTTTCAGTTTGATGAGATAAACTGACTATAATTATTAAGTTGTCTGAAAATGAGAGCAAAGGTTATGCGTAAGTGTGGTAAGGGTATTGTAGTTTGAGCATGTAATCCTGAACTGTGGGTCAATGGCTGGCATGCAGGTCAGAGTTGTAATCATTAGCTATTGCAAGACAGGTCTTCAAACTCAGAACAAGTTTAATGCAATGCAAAACTGCAAATTGCTGCTGCTTATCCATGGGTTTCACAATGATGAGAAACTAGGACCGCTGCCATAGTGATTAACAATTTAAATAAAATATTATATATTTTGGATGTGAAAAAGTCCTCAGTATCTACCAGGAAGTGGAAACCTATTATAATGAGCTGATATGCGTTATTGTTAATGTTGCTGCTTTTGTGTCCGACACTTGGTTGCTATGCCGACAAGTTTATGTCTAGGCTCCATTCGTCAGTTTCTGGTCTGTTTTGGAGACTGGCTCTGCTGAGCTGAGACTGCTGTTGTTTTGCTATTGTTTTGGAGTGGGTTATGGCGTGAGTTATAACCTACAGTAGCCCTTGTGTTGAGAAAATAAACAACCACAAAAAAATTGGTGCGTTTCCTTGCACCAGAACGCCACACTATAAATAAGCAGAGGACCAGTAAAGACTATTCAGTGGAGTTCGCATTTTCTCATTTACTTTTCTGTACCATTACTTCTTCTGAGAGCCCTGAATTATAGTGACATAACACAGGCCTGTACTAACACAACAACATCACTATTCTGGACATTCAGTGAGAAGTTCCAACACATTGCAGATCATCTTTCCTTAATGCTATCAGCTACTTCATCAGATCCACATTTCTGACTTGTGTTGATGCTTCCACACAATATGAACATGCCTAATTAGCATTCCCAGAGCATGGAAGAGGGGAGTGGGATGACAGTTTGACAGAGCCATGTCCCTGTGGTCTTATGTCAGCTATTCATCAGCATCTCCCAGTGCACCCAACGACACTGCTGCAGCACCCACACCCATCACCCCGTCCCCATCATCCACTACCTACAGGCTGCATGTAACACTCAATTAAAGTGTGAACTATTGTTGTTGCTGCTGTTTATATTTATGTACCAATTCAGCATGTGGTTATACGCACACAGTACAACATGTGGTGGACATATTTCAAGATAGAATAAGACAAATATTATGGAATTATTTAATCTAATTTCATGGTAGAAAAGATTTGGCCATCGAGACAATGGATTTGAATTAAGACATTTAAGACTTTCAGCTTCAGTCATGACCATGTGCCTCCTAAAGATCTAAATGAAAATAAACACTGTGATCATCACTCATTGCTCCAGTGACGTTGAAGGATGGGTCAATTGTTGCCGTAGAGATGTGAGGTAAGGTTGAAGGTGATTTTGCTTTTTGCCTGTTGAATTTGCAGAAAATGTGAAAAGAAGAAGATCTTCACAGACCTAATGATTAATGTCTGTGCAATTTTCCTATTGAATTATGTGAACTTCTTTTCTGAATATAAATAAGACTATTTCACTTTGTTTCTACATTATGAACTGTTATGAAACATTTTAGGCAGTAGGTGGTGCTAGGCAGCCTCTATAACTAAGCAGATACCATTACAGCTGACAGTTGTAACCTTATGTTAAGCTGTCAGCATTTTGTCACAATTAAACATGCAAAACATCCATGCTGAAACTATGAATTTCGATTTGGAGGAAATTCTGGTTGTTATATTGCACTTTTTCTGCAAGTTGTTGTCATATCGCGGACTTGATTTTCTAGAGCTTTTGCTTTGCCTTTGGCATAATTGGGTTTCTCACCTGAGCAAGTGCCCGCAGGTGAGTCAACACACAGCATATATTTTCATGTGGAAACAATTTCGATGCAGCGCTCTGGTCCTATACAAGAGTGAGGCGTGAACACACCTCTGGATGACACTGCTCTGCCTCCCTCACAGAGCAGAGGAACCCCAGAGACCACACCGGGTGCAGAAACAGAACTTACAACTTTAATTAGATTTGCACCAGTTTCTCTGTCACTGTTAACAATTTGTAATTTATGAACACGTTCATATGATTTTTGCAAAAGTGTAAAAACAACAGCTAAAATGCTGATAATTAAATGTGATATATTCTTGCAATTCACTAGTCACTTTCACAATTTTATGTTATGATAGTGAAATTATATATATATAGTGCCTCACCTGTCATCACAGAGAAAAAAAATAAATGAAATAGTTATATTTATCCAATGATTTGTACTATAGAGTTATTTTCTATTTAACTTTGCGATTTTATTATTATTATTTTTTACTGAAAATCGCTGAATTTTTACGTTTACGGTTGAAAACCTGAGAAAAGACGCGCGGTGAGGCACAGGCCGTTCGTGCCTCACTGCGGACTGACTGCGCTGTAGCTAAGCTGCTGTTTTAACTCTTTAAGGGCTGAGCACCTTATAGCGGCTGTGAAAAGGCGCCAGGTGAGGCATGCAGTTACCTTGCCTCATGTTAGGGGGCGCTCGTGAGCCCAGGAATTCTTGTAACTCCCGCAGAATAGAATTTAGAGTTAGCAAGTCAACTTTAGCAATTCACTTTTTTCTTCGTGTCTGGCCCTTAAACGGAGGAAGATTATATATTAAAGCTCAAACAGTTTTCTAAACTGGATTTTCGGTCGAAGCAGGAGCTTATAATTAAAGGAAGACCAACGCTAAAGGAGCTAAATGGTTTGATCCAGACACGGGACAAAAGACTCGCTCTTTTCAAACAGAGACGTAGGAAATGGTAAGAAATTTAATGACTTCAATCCACTGAAAATTGAGGAACCAGAATAAGGATAAAAAACAATACAAAATCAGCTTGCTTTTTATTTCATACTATTAGAGCTATTTCATACCGACTTCGGAACTTTTATTTTGAAATTCTTTTTTATTCTGGCCCCAAGTCACTGGTAGAGAAACTGACCCGGGGCGAAATATACTGACACCTGGTTTATATGTTTGTAAATCTGATTGTGACAACATCAGTGCCTCACCAGCCACGAATGAATGTGTGTGTGTGTGTATGTATATGTATGTGTATGTATATATATGTATATATAGTATATATAGTATATATATATATATATATATATAGTATATATATATATATATATAGTATATATATATATATATATAGTATATATATATATATATATATATATATATATATATATATAGTATATATATATATATATATATATAGTATATATAGTATATATATAGTATATATATATAGTATATATATATATATATATAGTATATATATATAGTATATATATAGTATATATATATATATATATATATATATATATATATATATATATAGTATATATATATATATATATATATATATATATATATATATATATATATATATATATATATATATATATATATATATATATATATATATATATATATATATATATATTATGTGAGTTAATGAGACTGTCATTATTGGTTTTAGGTAGGCCCATAGTAGGCCTATAGGCGATCTCGTATCTCGTAGAACCTCGTAGAACTCCTAGCTGTACTTTCTACTCTACATTTGCTGATGAATGCAATATTATAATTAATTTGTATGACGTCTTTCCTAAAGCAACTACATTTGCATAAGGGTCCTATTTTTGTTGCCTCAGTAACGTTCTTAGGGCCAGTTCTTAGGAAGATCATCAGTGCCTGATTTGGCACCGTGCCGGGCCACCTCTAGATCCAAGGCTGGCCCTTCGTTTCTGATGGATTTTATTTAACATTATAAATGGTCCTTGCACTGGTGTAAATACATAGCTGCCCTCATCTATGCCCGGCTTGAAAACAAATGTAGGCAGCAGTAGATATTTTGCAACTATAGGTATAAAACAAATGCAATTGTTTTAGAGGGATATTTAGCCTGCTGTAAACACACAAGCACTGTGTCTAATAAACAATAAAACTTGATATATTATACCGTTTTCAATATAAATGTATGGGCTCTCTGGGGCCCTCTGGTGGCCTCGGGCCCTAAGCAGCTCCTTAATCTGCTTAAAGGCTGTGCCGGCCCTGTCTAGATTACATTCAAAATTACTTATGATTCCCAAACAGAAAATCTTTTCGTTTCCCTCTTGAATGAATATAGGTAACTGTGATTCTGATTCACTGCTGTAGACTAATAGCCTATAGGAAGAAGGGCCAATAGTGGACCCATCTAATCTGAGAGGCAGTTGTCTGGTTTCACCACAGAAATGCCCATAGACTGCCAATGGAAATACCCAATGGTGTGAGATAACCTACCTGATAATGACTTGAATTGCCAACAATAGAAGCAGGACAATCTAAATGGATCCACTACTTTTTCCTCATATGATTTAGCACATTTTGACAATCCAACAAACTTTTCTTGCGGCACAAACTCGAGCTAAGTGCTGCACGCTGTTGGCTCCTGCGTCTCGTCGCCCAAAGTGTTGCCATCAAGCCCCGTGTTCTCAGTGTATCTGTTAGAAACTTTAATAGCTAACAGCATGGAGTGCCGATCAGCCAAGCACATCAGCATAGTGCGATCCAATATGTCACCGCCACGCAGAGACTGGCAGAGACTGGAGGGCTGTGTGGCGTCTTGTTAGCGCGGGCTTTAACAGTCAACGTGATGGCAGTAATGTGGGAAAGACAAAAGACCTCCAGCGGTGAGCTATATGAAGACGTGAGATCAGCGAGTATTCGGCAGCATGACGCCCCCTCACATCGTGGAGGTGTGTGGCAACATACCTGCTCCTCTGACGCGTCACATCCACAGGCCCGTGCGCCCCAGGTTTGGCTGTCTCCTGAGAAGTGACAGTCAAATGCACGGGGAAATAATTGTCACTTTGTCATTGTGGTTTTCAAAAGAATGTGTTTGACTGTGTGTCAGATTGAAACAAAATGTGAAATAAGATTTGTCAGGCACAGTAAAGCCACTGAGAATAGGCCTACATGACCTGAGAAAAGGCTTTTTGACAGTAGCTGAAGGTCAGAGGGGTGAACAGTGTCTGTTTCCCCATTTCAAGTGCAAAGATAACTAAAGCCAGGGCGCAAAAAGAATGGTTAAATTAAAGTTTGACTATTCATTTCTGAAGTATCTTTTCTGAAAGCAGTGGTCAGTGTATTAACTAATTGAAAGTGTTCTAAAAATCTACCAAGCTGAGAATCTGTCACCATAAAAGGGGGACATGCTAATGCAGTTTCTTTCACCTCACCTGCTGAGATAAATTCCCCATTATGAGAAGACGAAGATGTTTCACTTTTGTTAGCGAAATGCCTCTTTTTAGTGTCCAAATAAATACTAAACAAATCCCAAATCTATGCC
The DNA here is from genome assembly GCA_019594935.1 of Periophthalmus modestus. Classification (NCBI taxonomy): domain Eukaryota; kingdom Metazoa; phylum Chordata; class Actinopteri; order Gobiiformes; family Gobiidae; genus Periophthalmus; species Periophthalmus modestus. The sequence goes on along the minus strand of JAIEZT010001390.1, from coordinate 27,315,606 downwards.
ACTAGAGGGCGGCGTTGCTTCAGCAGTAGGAACATTCAGTTTCTTGAACTGCTCACAATTTCAACCACAGACATGGTTCAGGATAGCGAGTTGTTCATAGGTTTTATTTGAACAAATTAAATTGTGTAATTCAGAATCAATTCTTTTATTCATCCCAAAAAGGAAAGGTTCTTTATTACAGCCATGCAAGCTGACCAGCATAAGAAAAAAAAAAAGTTTTGCAAAAAGTTAATTAAAAAAAAAGAAAATTAAATCTAAAATTCACCTAAAACCAAAAGTCACCACTCCTCACAGTGATGACACTGAATAGCCGTCTGAGTTAATAAACCTTTATTTAAATCAAAGAGCAGATAAAAACATTAAGGCAGACAAGCAGCGAGCGAACAGCTGCTGAATGGAACATTAGAATTGTAACTCTATACAAGGCTTGGTTTGTCCATAAAAATAGAAAATTATAAAGCCAGAAACAACAGAACCAAGTGGCAGAGCAGAGCAGAAGACATGATTTCAGTGAGTTTCAAGAGCTACGCGGGTGTAACAGGCTGTTATTGTACAACCTTAACAAAAGGGAAGGGCATTGTGTCAAGTGTAAATAAAAGCAAAATTAGCTAAACGCAAATGATGTTACTGACAGTATAACATGACAGGTGAAAAGTAATAGCAACTAGGCCTAACTGAATTTGCATGATAAAAGCAAAATTAAAAAGTAAGCATTTATTTAGTGTAAAAGTTTTAAGAGGTCACACTGTCAATATATCCAAAAGGCGTGCTTTTTTTTTTTTTTTTTATTATGTTAAAATGTGAGTAAAATTAGGGTTTAAAATGCAAACCATTGTATTGATTTTTATTCACATTTGCACAGAGCCCAAACTTTTTGTTGGTTTTAAGCGTAGAACAGATGTAACTGAGGGTATATTGTCAAAATAAAGTGCTATTATAATTGACCTTTGTGACTTTCATCTAAAGATGAAAACAAATCCAGCTGCTCTCCTTCCTAACACAGCCTCATCAGCAGTGAACACCAGTCACTGGAGTGTGATCAATGCGTTTTACCTTTGTGTCGCTTCAAACTGAGAGAACAATTGGGTTTACAGAATTGTGACACATTTTTACAGTTCCTGCACAGTGTGGCATTCAGTGGCACTAATTAGCGTCGTACACAACTGTTTTCACTGTCTTCTCGGTGTGATAGCGTACAATGTTGTACACCAATGAGGCCCCATTTCAATCCTCTTCATAATTACATTTTATTAGTCCTGAACAAATCCAGTTAACTGTCTGTGAGGTGGTGAAAAAGTCAAGTGATGCTAAACTGGCAAACTCAGTCTAAAGTCAACAAACAAGCAAAAACTTGAGCCACTGATTTGTCTGCCTATGATCACATGGCATAGAAACCTCTCGATGGCTGTCTCCTCAAAAAGTGCAAAAAAACTAAATGCTTATTTACCAACCATTTGTCTTAATTCTATTCTATCACATGATGGACTTTAATTCTCCACAGGAAATACTTCTCATAAAGACCGCCTTTAAGAAACATAACCTTGCATGTTAAAGCAACAACACATTTGTATTTTTGAATAGCTTTTCATTTGGTCTGCAAGTATTTTTAAATGTTTTAAATGTTCATAATGCTGTTTATGAAGAAGAAGTGTGACCTGTTTGGAAAAGTGTGGTAGAGTGTGTCTTTGTTCATAAAACACAAGAACTCCAATTAAAACATCACCTTTGGTCCAAGTCCCCAGTCCATGTAAATGACAAGACTGAGTATTCATAACATTAGATAACATTAGGAGATAATGCACTCCATTATACTCACTCTAGCCCTAAAGGAGACAACATTTTATTTTAGGGGAGCATAATTGAATCAAATAAGCAAAATCAGAATGTGGAGGCTGCTTTAAACATAGCATTATACATTACTTTTATCAATTATCAACACATCTATAACTTTAAACATCTTAACAGCAATATTTTTCACACACCAAATATGCCATTTTCCTATCTTACACTATAAATAGTTCTTAAGTTCTTAATAGGTTCTTATAGCATGGGCAATTATGTGAGAATGTTTTAAACAAACAAATCAGAAATTACAGTGTGACCCTGTGTCTGAACCAATGACAGGCAACATGGCGTTAATCCTGGAGAGCCCAACCTCCAAGAGCAACACACCCCAACATATCAAGCACATACTGTTTCAACACGTCTAAACCAACCCGCCCATTGGCCACTGAATAACACAACCCAAGTCACTGCAACCATCTTGGATTTTTTTTTTTTTTTTTTGCAAAAAGCCAGAAGCATAAAGAAATGAGAAGAATGTGTTAGGTTTGTTGTCACTGGGTTTTCTTTGCCCAGGCCATGTCGTCTGATCGAGGCTTCAGTCCCGTCAACTGCTCGATTGCACGCTCCATCCACCTCCAGAAGCCCAGCTGGTCCAGAGGGTAGTTACACCAGCCTTAAACATGTGAGGGAACATGAAGAGGGTGGAGGGGCCAAGGAGTGGATGAGGGGAGGAATGGAAAAGGGAAAAAACAAGGATAAATTTATCATAACTTATGTATTCTATTTGTCAAAATGTGGTAAAAATGAAAGCACAAAAAAAAACTTTAACTCATGATATTTGTATATACAAACGTCTACAATTACAAGCCCTTATATGGAATTTCCTTGCTCTTTGTTTGCCTTTCCACTTGTGTATTAGTCTCTCATTTGACTACATGTGTTCAGCCGCTCACAGCTGTCTCCTGTTAACCTCCATCTCTGCTGCTTTATATCCAATCATATGCACACACTACATATCTAACAGTGTCACTGTGGCTCCGGTCTCCTGAGACATCCTTAGTCCTTATGCAAACCCACGAATACATTCTACGTGGGTTTAAATATGTCAGAGGTAAACATGTTCAATGCATGGCCTCAGGCAAACACAAGATTATATGCAAGGAAAGCTTATTAAGATTTCATACTGACAACGCATGCAAAAAAAAAAAAAAAAAAAAAGGTACACAGCTCCATGCTTACGTAAAAACAAAAAGCTGACTACTTCTGCTTTTGCATTTTAGCTGTCTTAAAATAGCAACTGCCAAAATGTATAAAAAGTACAAGGATTTTGTAACCGTTTTTTGTTTTTTTTTCCTGCTTTGAGAATACCGTTTAAACGGTTCTAATCCATTGTTTTAGCAAATCGTCTCCTTATATTATGGTCCATATTGGTTTGGATAAACCACAAAAAATTTTTAAAAAATTTAAACATAAATTACCATTTTAAAATGGCATGTAATTTACATTGGATGCATCTGTGAAATAATTATATTGATGCTGTACAGCAGATATATACAACTTTCAGCCTGCAGCTTCTACTCATATGTGTCTCCATGGAGACAGACAAGCAGATCACAGATTCTCCACCAGAAAAGTTACATAGTGCACATTTAACTAAAATTAATCTGTTTTAGCCTGACACAGACTTGCTAATGCTAAAGGCTTATTAAGAAAACTAAGACCACAAGCACAATCACATGACCAAAAATATTAATTTCTCTTTGGGCCAATTATAATTCAACCTTGGACGTGAGAGAATTATCAAATATGTAAAGTAAAAATGGGAACCAGAGAGTGAATGCTACAGGGGCTGTGCTTAATTATGATGTAGAGTCGTTAGCACAATACGTATTAGCTTCAAAATACACAAGCAGGAATAACAGTGCGTTAGCAATAGGTGGGTGCTATGGCTGAGGGACAAAGTTGGGTGTCCTGTTTGTGACCTCCCGCGCTATTCTCAATTCTTCCTTTTGCTTGTTTTTTCCCCCTCCAAATCCCTGCACCCCCCCTCCTTTTGCCTGTGAAGTCCTATTTGTTAGAACAGACAGCAGGTTAGCATTAAATATACATGGGGATTGTCAGCCAGTGGCGAACACAAAGGCAGCCAGGCGAGCCCCAGTGGAATGGTTGCTCGGCCCAGGCAGAGAGACTGAGGGAGGAAGCGTGTGGTGGGCCGGCTGTCCCTTGTGGGTGCCCCCCCTCCTCCACACGACCACCACCCGCCCGACTACCTCCCACCCACACACACAGGTTAGGAAGCAATGAGGAGGTCAAAGAGGCTCCACACAGATGCTGGAGTATGCAGAGGAGCACACACATCTGTCGTCCACTGGGGCTCAGGGTGACGTACCGGCCGGGGCCCCCCCGAGTATCCTCTCCTCTACCCCCACTCACCCAGATGCACACGGAATACAGGATGTGGATCTATTACACAGGCCACCAGTCTCTGAAGGCACGCACACGCTAACACAAACACTTCTTTTAGATATTTATAAGATGACCGCAGACAGACCTACGTACAGACGCAGCGGCCATTTTGTCAGATTTGTTGGACATTAAGTCATCAGCTGATTACAGTGAGAGAAGATGGCGACCCAGACTACACATATTCAATGAGAATCAGACTTGGGTCACTTTCTACAGTTTGCTATAGGCAAACTATAAATAACAGATTAAAGAAGAAATATTCCGTTTGTGTCTCCTATATAGTTATAATATGACACCCGTGGATCATTACTTTATAATTTGGCCAACTTGGATCTAAAAAAGAAATGAAGAAACAAGTCATCTTACATCTGGTTGTTAAATACAGTGCTGATTTAAGTCTATAGATTGCACTGCTGAATTTTTGGAACAATGGTATTTGGAAAGCTGGAGAATAAAGATTTCTCAAACTGAAGTGAGAATAAATGAGACGGGAAAACAATTATAACCTGGTTAAAGGCTCTTAATGGTTGATTTTGCATATGTCTCCTTTAACATGTAAACTAAATAGAGGAAATGTAAATTTCTCTAATTTTCTTACTGTTCACGCTCACTCGGTTCCTCCCTGTACTCACCTGTAGTGATGCAGTAGTAGGTCTCGTGTGGGGATACGTGGTGGATGCGGTGGTGCTTTCGTGGCAGGACCAGGTGGCAGTCCTGGAGCAGCCGGACCCAGCGAGGGAGCCCAAAGTATGAGTGGCTCCACTTGTGGATCTGATTGGTCAGCGTTACGAAGACCGCCAGAGCAAAGATGTAGCAGTCCCACGGATAAGATGTAGCCAAGGCCTCTGTGATGGAGAAAAATATACAGGACATACCAGTGTTTACCTCATTCTAGTCAAGATAATTTAGTCAAAATTTTCACTCATCACTACAGAATAACCTCGAATTATGGAATCACATAGGTTCCTCATTCTATCTAATCTCATACCATCTCCATGTCTGTCTGTCCTGGGTTCAGAAGTAGTTAAGGCTACAGCAAAAGCTAGCCCAGCACAATTGCCAGCTTAAGTTTACTTGTCTTTTTGTTTTTTGTATTAATAAAGATCTGCTAACTAAATGCTAAAACATAAAGTAGAGAAGGGACATGGGCTATTAAAGTGTGGAATTAAGTAGAAATTTTAAAGTGACATGGCCCCCAAACAAGAATAAAAGACATACTTGCAAACAGATTTAACCACAAATCATCACCAGCAATCTTAAATTAAAACAACTACTGCAAATGTGCTCCCCCTTTTAAAAAGAACAACACATTATTCCTTTAGTGACTCCCCGGGGTCTACAGTCAAATGTGGCCTGATTTTGTTGGAGGTAGGTGCAGCTGGAGCTCAGGTGGAGACTGGGGAATAGAAAACAGCGGTGGTATGTGGATGTCCTTTTGAAACACCGATTTAATTAAAATTTCATCCTCAGAAAAGACAGAAACAGAACGGTCACGAGGCTGCAGGCATTTTAGTACTGATGTCAGCATTGTGATTTAGAATTAATGCTGCATTCATGGCCGCATGGGATGTTTCCACTTTCAGAGTCAAGAAGTCATTTTTCATATTTGTCTTCATTTGAGTGCAACTTGGGTTACACTTTATGTCTTACTTACTCACTTATTTACAAGAATTTTACACAACTAACACATAAAATATAACTAATATTACCCCCTTGTTAAGTTGGCACCACTTAAGTAGTTAGTTTGTGTCTACAATGAGTCATAGAAGTTCATACCTTGACCTCTCACTGTGGTACAGAAAAATAACCAAATATTTCCCATTAGTACAAAGAAAAAGTACCACAATAAATATTGACCCCCAAAAATTATTATTATTCCATCTGTCATGTATTGAACAGTAAGTTAATATAGTACTTTCGTGACAGGCCTAGGAGTGGTGGGAGGGTTTAGACATTTCACCCACCCTCATTATAACATTTAGGATTAAAAATCAGTTAGCTGCTTCACTGATAATAAAAACAGTTAACTGTCAAAAAAAAGCAAGGAGGACATATAACCCCTCCCAACTAAAGGGTCTATTACGTATAAATGAAAATAACATTAATAAGTATACTACCCACAAGTTCTCTATGGTATCCAATTAGCACTAATTTAGAGCGGGATTATGCTGCCTGTCAACAAGCGAGCCATCCTGCTGATTAATATGTGTACATTATTAAGCATTATCATTATTATCATCACCACAGTTATTTACACATTTAAAGGTGAGTGCTCTTTAAAGACTCAAACATTAAATTAGCATTAGGGATGGTCATGGTAATTACATCCTGACTACATACAATTAGGCTCGTGTCCACATTTCAATACATAATACAGTTTAGGGCTATAGAGACTAAAGAAACTCTTGTTTGACAAAAGACGTCCTGACGATTGATTAGTCAAATTAAAAGGGGGCATGGCAAAAGCTCTCAAAGCTATTATGCATCTCTATGTATCTGACCCAAACTGGACTCACGGTAATACTACAACTGCAAGGGAGTTCATGCAAAAACAATTGTTTGCAGAAAAAAAATATTAGGAGACAATATATTTATATAAAGACAGACTAAATTTGTTTGTTCTTCCTTTTACATATACCAATACCAAAAAATATCAAATCTTCAGCTAACTCACTCACTAACTTCTTTCTGCTGTTGTCCCATATGAATCCTTATGATCCAAATAAAATTATTAGTCCACAGATACATATTTTGGTAGACTACTACAACATCAATTAACAATACAGCCCTAATACAGTTTACTGGGGATTTTCTGCCCGACAAACTGTCCTCTGCGGTCCATCTCAATCCTTCTCTCCTTTGGTTTTAACAGTGACCATTTGACCCCAGCTCCACCATGACATAACAGCTGGAGATGTCACCTCTCAGCTTTTCTCATTCCATTGCCGTGATGTCGCCGTCTTTGTCTGTGACCGTTCGAAACAGCTAGACGTTTGACTTGACAGGTTTCCATGTCATTGTACCGGCCCCGTGTGCGGTCTGAGCCGTGCCCTCTTCAGGTGTGCTTGTAGTGTGTGTGTGCGTGCGGCTGCTGACCCCTCCACTGCCCAAGGCCTGTGGAGTGTCAGCTGTGAATGTCACGTCTCTGTGTTTAAGTCTAATCTGTGCTGCCTCTGCCCCCTGTTTCACTGCTCCCTACCTCAGACACACATTTGACCTGAAACTTTTTCCATCCACATACTTTTCAATGACTTCAAGGATTTGGGGTCAGATGTGCAAGGCGATATATAATGTCATAAAGTACATATGTCAAACTCAGGCCCAGGGACCAAATGTGGCCCATGGTTTAATTATATTTGGCCCGTGAGATCATATCAAATGTGCATTCGAGCTGGCCGCCGCTATCAATTTTTCAATAAACATTAAGTTAAGCCTGTGAATTTGTCTCAGTTTTTAATTTTGGCCCACTGTGCGTTTGAGTTTGATGCTCCTGTCATAAAGCAATGTCTATTCAGGAAAATAACAAGTACAATGGTCAATTACAAGCATGCCCACAGAATTGGTGATTATGAATTATTTACTTGTAACATAAATAGAATATGCGGCACAGAAAGACTCAAAGCCAAATAAATTTTCTATTGTGATAAAGGCAACATGAAACTGAAGCAGTGCTGATAACAGTGTAGGTTGTCAGTCGTGTTTATACTGCACAATTCAGAAGGACTGGGTTTAAAATAGTTCAGGTAAAAAGTTAGTGTATGGTTGTCACTTTTTTGTCCATTAGAGATCCTTCCTTTGAGTGTAGTGTAAGTCGCGGTAAGGCACATGACACCTGTTCAATAACAGGGTTTTCTGTCTGTGTCACAGTGATGCCCTGTGCTCTTAGGTCACCCAGTGGTCATCAAGGGTGACCGTGGCCACTGGCCTATGCTCTGTAGTAATGGCCCTCACTGTGGGAGCTCCAAACCCTCCTTTCCAACAACACCATGTCCCTGATGTCAAAGGCCTCATGCGACCTTCCCCACGCTTTTATACTGCACTTTATACAATGTGGCTACAGATGATATGTGTTAAAGAAATCAAAGACTGTAAATAACTATCATTCGAGTAATGTCTGTGTAAACCCTCAGTCGACTAAGTCTGAGCCATAGCAAAAGACGAAGTTTAAATCTGTCAACTGGAACTGTCACTCCTACAGCGATTTGTCCAGTTGACAGATTTAAACTTTGTCTTTTGCTATCATTCGAGTACGTTTCCGCAGATCCTCCAAGCTTTTCTACCTGGTGAGTAAGTGAGGAACTTGTAGGCCATGTAGGCCAGTGGGAGGATGGGGATCATACAGTTGTCGCCATTTATTTCAATAAAGTCATGGCGAGTGATGGCTGTTGGGTCGATGTGGTGCTCCCTGAATGGCCGGATAAATGCCTGCAGAGAGAGAGACAGAAAAAGTAAAAGTTAAACCAAGACCTGTTCAGTCATATAACTTTATTGTAAAAATGTAACAAAATGCAAATGGATGGTAGCAAATGAAAACAGAGTGAAATAATGGTGTTTATGCAAAAGAAAGTCATCCACGCTGGTACACAGAGGTGCCTGGTGTTGTGTGCCCCCCAAAGCTCATATCCAGCATCCTAATAACCCACTGAACAGCAGTGGCCTCCCACCACACACTCGTACAAACAAATGGCCCATAGACAAATGTGAGGCACAAACGCACGCACACACTACTCCTGCATTGTGCAGAGGCAGACACCTGTCTGAGAGAGCACGGGGGTCTCAAATGAAAGACCAAATCTGAATCTCACAAGCACAAAAGAGACAAAAACTACAGGATAAAGATAATTTATGTCTCTCAATGGAAAAAGCAAAAAGGAACGTTTGCATAAGTGTCCAAGCGTGTGAGTGTGCCGCTGTGGCAGCAGCAGCGTGAAAACTCATTATTGCAGCCGTTCAAAACCAATACAGCGCTCCTATCTGGTGTTTATGGCTGGTAGGTGTCACTGAAAACATATCTGTGGATATCGGCACAATTATGTGGCCATTCCCTTTTGGTGTGACTGTTCTGCTGGATGCCCTGCAGCCCCCTGCCTCTGGCCCAAACCCTCAGTCAGATGAAAGGAGCAGAGTTGCAGAGGTCGTGCCGAGTCAGGTCCAAATCAGTGCTCCCAGTTAAAGGCGGGCCAATACGGGCCACGTGTCTAATCCCACATGGTTTATGGACACCTCGCACGACGTCCACTAATCATCAGCTCACATCGGACACTGCCGCTGTCCCACTGGCGCCCAGGCACGCCCTCCACCCCCTTCTCTCTGTGACCCCAGGCCTGTACTGCTTTTTAGTCTCATGTTTTTTGTGCACTTTGAGATTCAATATGTGCTGGTGTTTACTGTCAATCTCTCCATCCTCTGTCATCCTTTGACATTTAAATCAGCATAATTACAGAATAATTATAGAGACAGGGTAACTGTGGTCTATACAACAAAAAAAAGAGAAACAACATGTGGCTATGACTACATCATTACAATATACAGAGGACCTAAACTAAAGACATAGTATATATCCCCAAACTACAAAAACATCTGGCAAATTTCACTGTGAATCGAGCATCATTGGAAGTTAATGAGCATGACTAGGTCCTCAAAGCAGAGCCATTAGAGGCTGCTAAATCCTTGTTGAGTCAATTAAAGTACAACGACATGGTGACGACAGGAGAAGCGCACAGCCCAGAAAGTCACCAAGAACAAGCACTCCTGGGAAAACACCCAACAAAAAGAATATACTTTAGTTTTAAAAAACTGCCAGTGGATACATCTTTGCAACCAGGTTTGCAGACCCTTCTTCAGTCACTTTGAAGGAATAATGTAATCTACATTCATCTACAATTCTTATCTGGATTCTTTCTTTCACTCTGCCCTTCGTTTATAACAAGTGATGGATTTGAAACTCATCACTGTACTCTCTATGCAAAAGTGGGCTGGCCATCACTATCTATTAGAAGAGAACAGCACTGTATGAAGTTTATCTATAAGGGACTACTTCAAAAACTGCCAGAACACCTCAACTGTATGTTAATCATACATTTAATATTTAATACCAATTCACATGACTAGCTATCCGCACTTGAACTGAGACGTTTTTCTTCACAAAAATGGAATACACTTCAAGGAAAAGCAAAACTGGATACGTCGGTGACACAGTCACAGTTTAATAATCTGATAACAAACATTTATGCACACTCCTGCACCTGTTTTAGATGTTTTATTTGGACTTATTTGTTTTTATAGTTTTTTCAGTTTGTATTGTATTTTAAGCAGAGTGCCCATGAAAAATAGAGCCCAAGTGCTCTCATTGGGACCCCCTGTATACTGAAAATAAAGATAAATAAAATAAATAAAAATATCAATTATAGACAGGCTCCATATGGCCAAACTTGTACTGGAATTAGGTACCCCAGTACTGGGGTGATCCTCCACTGACCCACACAACTCTAACAGCTCTAAAAATATTATACAAAAACACGTCAAAAGCATAATAAATTACATTTAAATGTAGAGTGATGTGTATGAGCACATCTTAAATCAGAAGAAAAGCTTTCTTTTCTGAAAGCAACTGAGCGAGTGGTTAGAGCTTTGGCCCCCCAGCCCGAAGGTCGGAGGATCGAGTCTCGCACAGACCAAGTTCTGTTGTTGTGTCCTTAGGCACCCACATTGCCTAGAATAAAAGTATTCGATTGCATAGATTGGCAACCTCGCTTCCAGGGCAGCTGTGGCTACAATAGTAGCTTACCATCACCAAGTGTGGAAGTGAATGAATAATGACTATAGTGTAGCGCTTAGAGAGTCTTTGACAAGCCTGGAAAGCAGATTACAAGTGTAAGGCATTATTATTTATTATTCAGTTAGCCTAAATTAGTGTTCTCTTTTGAACCTTTCGGATTTTCAAACCTTAACCAAGAGCAGTATTCTTTAAACCCAACATATTTCACATTTTTAGTGTGATATGTGGGGATTACAGTGTAATGTATACCTCCTGGACTTAAACCAGAAATCCAGTTCAAGGGTACAAGTATTGTTTTGACAATGTAGTGATAAAAGTTACATAAAAAACTCAAACTTTGGTTATTGTTGTTGCATCATTGCATGTGTTCACTCAAATTTGTTTTGTTTCCTTCCATTGATAAAAGCAAATTACAATGTGTTTTTAGAAGGACCACATATAGTTATCTGCAGTTAGAGCAGTTAGAACTGGCACGAGGAGGTTGATTTATTCAAAATGAACTACAAAACACAAGACAAACTCGAATCAATATGAAAAGAGATTAAAACTGTGTTGTTGGAGGATTGTCAGTATGGCTGAAAATGTTACATGTTATTTTAAGAAAAGCAATTGTGCAGAACAAAATTGGCCCAAACAAAATGCAGTTGCCATATTTGTCTTTATCACCAGGACCTCTAACATTTCTTTTTCAATTCAATGAATATTTCATAAAATAAACTATTTAACACCGGTCCCATTAATCATAACAAAGTTCACCAATCTAAGTCAATCTACACGCTGCATCTGATCACACATGTTTTAATTGGCTGAAATAAGAATAACCTTTTCTCTAATTGGCTGTGGGAAAGGTAGCCAAATATGTGTGTGCATTAATGTGGGCGATTTGTTTTAATGTCATCTCGTTAAATGTGCATCCATCTTTAAGCACACTTGCATATGCACTCTACATGCATAATACATGTGTGATGACAGCCTGTGGGAGTTCACCATGAGGCCATTTCCACTGAGAGTGTGTGCCAGTGAGTGGGAGAAACAGTGGACATCACTGTCCACCGGGACGCCCGTGCATTTAGTTTTCAGGTCACTATGGCATGAGGCTCAGGGGAGTAAGGTGCAACCACCATGCTGCCATGGTTATGCTATCCCAACAGAGAGGGGACCCTCAAGAGTTTCACTCCCAACATAAACGTATTTAAGTTGTTTTCTTATGTGAAAGAATGAAGAACTTTTTTATATATGGTTAAAATAATTCAAATTACATTCAAATTAATGTCTATGTCAATTGTTCTAAGTCAGTAGAAACAGAGAAGAGCCATTAAGTTTTTTTCATACCAGTAGTACTTGTACTAAACCTAAAACATGTTTAAAAATTAAGTTGAACCATGGCTGGACTGGGAGAAGAAATCAGTCCAGGACTTTTTGGTCTGGACTGGTCCCCTACATGATCGCAGCTTTAAGCCAATTCAGTAAAAAACATGATTTTTTTATGCCAGTTTGACATTATCAACAGGCTAAGCTTACTCATTTAATATTTGTGTGTAATTTGAATACAACTGGGGGGATTTCAAAACAGACTTTGTGGTATTATTGCTGACCTGTTTATGTATATTTTTTGTACTTAAATGTTGTTTTTTAATTATGACGATTGGTGGAAATCAAAATTTTATTAATTACAAATACTGTACAAAATCAAATAAGTTTAAGAGGTCCCACTGTAGGAACCAGAGTGTGCTTGTTGTGCATGCCCCTGGACGCTCAGAGTGTATAGTCACAGTCTGAGCACAGCATTGAACAGTACAGTCTAAAGTGACCCCTAAATACCACAGGCTACACACATTTGTGTCAAGATGTCTGAACTGATTTTTCTATCAATTTTAAAGAGAACAGCTTAAGCTACTTTGTTGAAATCACGTAAGAAACATACAGCGCACCCACAGTAAATGCTTTGACTGCACTGTATAAAAACTAGTGTCCTTTATTAATTATCTGTATGAGGTCTATGGATTTAAAACAAAAAGTGGAGTGAAGATTGCCACTCGGGATAGGGGCTGGTGCTCCTGCTCCAGCCACGCCCTGTCGGCTTTGTCGCGGGTGATAAAGGGGCCACATGTGCCTCGGACTGGGATGTGGTGAACGTCAGAGTAGAGCATATACAGCCAGTGAACGCTCATGAAGAGTGAGCTACTGACACATTACATCAGGACTGTGCATGCTCCAGATGGCCAATCCAGCCCTGGGTTGAAACACTGAGCACCAAAATGAGTACAAAACAACCTGCCTGACAACCATTACAATGGAAAAATATGGACCTTTGATTGACCATTACATCTTTGTAGAAGGAGAAAGGTTATTTGTTGATTGTTTGATCGTACCATACACATTTAATTGTATCTGCTTACCTTGCCAATTATAGGAATGTCCACAGATCCCCAAGTGTCTGCTCCCCAATGGACGATCCCTGATGCAAAGTCCGCTGTCACTATTCCTAGGACTGGGAGACCAATACAAGTCACACGTCATTAAAAAGCAAGGAGCTGGGCTGGCTAATGTAATAATAAAACGAATACAACATTTCATAAGCATGTTTCTTATCATGTATTGCCATAAACTAAGTTAGTTCTGAAGGTCATCTTACCAATGCCCAGGATGATCTTGAAGATGTGAACAGTGGAGAAATGGAGGATGAGGAAGGAGAAGTTGATGATGAAAAGAAAGAGGCACAGAACTACACATATCCACTCCTGGAGTCGCTTACCTGGAAACACAACAGAAAGAACATATTTATACACATGTGGCATTTCATCTGAATATTGGGTGCAGAGCTTAAATCTGTTCCCATGCAATGTGTAAACCTCAAGAGAATTTGAGAAGGTTTCTGTGCATTCAGAGAACACAAATCTTTTTATCATGAGCACAGCAGTCTCCACAATTTAAACTAAAAATATAATATAATAATATTATATAGATATTATAAATGGCTTATAAATCATGTTTTCAACTAAATGTCAGTTATTAAATAAGAAAAAAGTATGCAATTTATATGAAGTTACCCAGTCCCTAACATCAATCGTGTTAAGTTCGGTAACACAGTTTCTCTCTGATAGGCTCTGGCCTTTGTTTCAAGGACTATTTCTCATCAAATGTTTGGGATACATACTACATTTTCACAGTATTAGTAGATTTCACCGTAAAAGGGGACAATGGAGGACCACAAGTATCTATGCTGGCTGAATTAATAATGATAATAATGCATACAATTTTTATAGGTTGGACACTCGCAAGATGCTTTACAGTACATTATTCCTTCACTCCACATTCAGTGGTGGTAAGATACTATTGTAGCCACAGCTACATCTTTCAATCACCAGTTCATTGTTAGACAACTTCTTTTTCTTTTCTTACTGTCATTTAATTTTGATTTATTTTGTTTTGCAAATCCTGATATGGCTGATTATGAACAAAAATTTACATTACTAAAGCTTCTTATTTAAGCTCAAGAAGAGTAAGAAAAAAGCTTATTAAATCCCACCCCTGTCATATCGCGTATTATTTGTATTTCACTTTGTTTTATAAAATAAAAGTTTTGGCTGCAGAAAAAAAACAACATGTTTCAGTATATAATCCCATGTGGCTGGGCATGAATACAGGACACAGATAATAAATCTATGAAAACTCAACCAATCCTTATTTTATTTCAACTCAAATAAGTTAACTGTATTACTATTCTTTCAGTAAGCAGTAAAAATATTTTAATCTATCAAATATTAAAGAAACGAATGAGGTTTAGGCTGCCTTTGGGAGAACTAGACCTTCTAAATTTCGGGTCAAAGGACCATCCGAGCACAACGTCTGTGTGTATGGTGTTAATATGTAATCAGTCAGATGAAGACAGGTGTAGCCAGGCTCTGGGGTCATGACCTCTGCTCTGTGGAGCAGCGGAGCTGACACAGCAGTAGGCCTACAGAGAGGCTGCTGCAAGTGGGATCCAGGGCCAACACACAGGTCAGCACTATCAAGTAGAGGACACAAGAGGAGGGACCCCCTTTTACACAGGACCTGGATTAGACCAGGGTCAAACTACAAAAAAGAGAAGATTAGAGAGGCTGAATTATTGAAAACATACTGCGGCTGATCAAAGATGGCGGAGTACAGTTAAATCGCTGCTTTGTATTATAACTTCCAAGTGCGACAGCCCAAGAACAAAACATGACATCTGATATCTTACCCCAAATGAAAAAAGGCCTAATCTATCATTGGTCTGATCTACTCCATATAACTCATTACTCGTAATCTTTCTTTCTTACCAGTCTAATGTGCTAGTGAAACTTTAATGTGTTCAGATCCCGATGTATCACACAGCATTAGCAGCCTATGAGATATTCATGACAGTTTTTTATACAGGCCTGAGTGTGCGCCTATAGACGGGTGTGACAATGAATATGCAGTGAGTCTCACCTCAGGTTCTCACTGGAGAGTGTAATAGGTGATTATGGATATTTTACCACTCATCAAATCTGACCTTTCACCTTTTTAAAATAGTTGAATAACAATAATATACAACTGGAAAAAGGAAAATTGTTATCCTAAACACATACTTTAACTTGCTCTTAGGTCAAAAAAATAAATAAAAAATACCCCCCTACTCACACCTTTAACCACTTTGCCCTCACAGATACATACAGTATAAAACACAACACACATGGTAGACCCACAGAAAGCAAGAACAGCCATCACCATAAATGAGTAAGCCTCACTCATACATCGGGTCATGTGACAGATCCAGGCACACTCTGCACTACTGAACTGTTTAACCATTTCCCTTGAATCCATGAGGTTAAGAAAAGTAGAGAAACCATAGTCTCCCCTGTAGCTAGGCACACACACATCTGCAGGCAAAGCCCTGGGATCAGAACACTAAACTCACTGGGTGCAACTGTGCCACTGTATTAAGACACACTGAGGCCTGCACACAGGCCTGACGGCCGCACTGATGGATCTGCTAACACGTTCTCACATCTCTCACACACAGAGCAGGGCCGTGGAGCAGTGGGGCGGCTGTCAGGTGATGTGCGTCACTCCTTGGATCCTCTGGCTCCCTGGTGCAGCAAAGGAAACTAGGACAGGCCTCAGCAGAGCCAGCATACACACTACACAGTACACACATACACACTACACAATACACACACACACCACACAGTACAGTACACACACACTCATAAGTCCCCGTCCCTCAGGCCATGGCATTGCTGGATATCACGTACAGCTACAAACAAACACACAAACACACAACGCATGTTTAAATGGACATATGCTGTAGATAGATTCACAAATCCGCGTAACTCCACTTGCTCAATAACACTGAGGGAGTTTTAGCTGGCATTCACCAAAATGAAAGAGGCACACTTAAGGCTGGCGTAAATACACAAGGCTCAGGAGCAGCACTCATTAATATCGCTCTGACAACAACTGGCTCCCTGGCAACCTCTGTGCCATCGCTCACCCAGCAGCGCCCCCGCCTGAGCACGAGCACGCGCCTCTGCACAGGGATTTAACCTGGGCGGAGTCGGGGGAGGGGAACCAGGGGTGCTAATAGGCTGAAATTAATCAACGCCGGCTGATTCGCTATCTAGGGAATGAGTGGCGGGCAGCAACGCTGCAACACATCCTGAATACTAATGGCCTAATGGAGAGGGAAGACACAGAGTACACCTACAGCTCACACTACTGTTTGCCAGGTAACAAGTGCTCACAGTCGCTGTGAGGTAACCAAGCATTAGAACTTTTTGGACCCCAGGACATTTTTCACTTTAACAAATATAAATCAACTGTCGGTCATGAACTAAACTCCAGCTATTGTAAAGAAAATGTTCATTACATTGGTTTAACTAGAGCCCAAACCTCAAAGATATTAGTAACAGTGACTGACTGTTACATGATATATTGGATCATAAATGTAAATGTGGAAGATGGGATAGTACTGTCTGGAGTTTGTCAAATGTATTGGACACATGTAGCTAGTAATACGTTGAACATGATTTTAAACTAATAGTGAAAAGTCAGAGCCATTTGCTCATTCCCCATGTTTTTCAAATATTCATTATACAATTTGAACTCTTAAACTCAAAACATAAAAATGAGTTACACTCCCCTTTTTGCTTTTCCGCTCACTTGGCCTATGTCTTTGAGATAACCTCCATTTACAAATACTTATTCATAGTGATGGAACAACTACTGAAACATTAGGAAGCAAATCACAGGGGGCCATGCTTTCTGAAAAGGGCAGGAGGCGGCTGCGCCTCTTTATTCTCCATCTCGGTCTGTGGGTCCCCTGGCTGGCTCTCCGCAGACCGTCTTCAGATGGGACCTGGGGATGGGGGGAGAGGTGGGTGGTAAAAGTGGGTCACATGCTCTGTGAGGATGCCGAGTGTGACAGAAACAGGGAGTTATGGGATGTGAGAGTGAGAGACAAGAGGGGGAGGTGGTGGGGGAGAGGGAGGTCCAATTCCCCTGTTTGGAGAGGATCAGTCACAGGATGCTTTCCTTTCATCTGATCTCAGAGGGCCGCCGAACCTGGGACACACACACACGCTAACACACATACACCAAAACAAACAGCAACACACACCTCATGTATGTCGTTCTGAACACGCACAGCGCTGCCAGACAAACTTAATAAATCCATTACCCTGTAGAATCAACTGCAACAAAGAGCACAATGTGGCAATGTGCATTCAGTAACCGAGTACCAACATAATAGCAATCTGAGCCATACATTCAATGTAAAACAATAAAACAAACACATGTGCAAAGTAAATCAGCTCACTAAAACTGTTGTTTTGTAACTATAAATGCAAAAAAACAACTATTTAACTTATCTGATGCAGAGTCCGCCACTTGCTGGTCTCCATGGGGATGCTATTGTTTTGTCTGGAATGCTCCACAGTATGGCATTTAACTAAATAGGATACTGATCACACAACATTTTATGATTCAAATCAAATTGAAAAAGACAGTAGGGAGTTGCAGACCTTGACAACATCCGGCCGACATCAAGACCAAAACAAAGAATCCAATAGGATTACCTAAGATAGCTAACCTTTTTTTACCCTTTTCAGCAATTTTTCAGCAACACAAAAACATCTTTAAAAGCTGTTTGTTACATCTAATCTGAATATGAGGGAAGTTCCATTATATTTTAGATCGCAGAGCCCTAGAATCCGAGCACAATAGGACTCAGAGGAGTAGTAGGATTGGGCCCTCCGTGGACAGACACACAGACGTCACGTGTGTGTTTCTTTGTGTGTGTGCTTTGCCATGTAACTCTCTCCTGGGCTTTGGGCTACTGCCATATTCATCTGCGGTCCTCATAAGGATAATTAAACACGCACATACACACACAGACTCTCTCCTGCCATGGTCAAGGTCAATAGACAAATCCTGCCTAAAGGCCTCGCCTACAGCCATAGGTGCACCCACAGTGTACAGTGTTGCATTGTGGGAAAGTGTGTGGACGGTGCCTGTAATGTGTGTATGTGGGCACTCTTTATAGTGGCAGGGAATCGTTTATTTAGTAGAAAAATTTTGGAGGAAAAATTAATATCTATATTAGCATAATACTGGTAATAAAGTCCCAGTCGTGAATACTACAAAATGGAACCCCTTATGGTTTAATTCAACTAATGTTTATTGTTCACTTGTGCCAATTAAGCTGCATAATTACAAATGTGTAACAAAAGCGCCAGGTTTAAAAGCACCAGCCAGCAGAAAGAAAGTAATTTTGGCTGGCCAAGCTACGGCAATATGACAATAAAAAACAAATTGTGATCTGAACCCTGGAGTGATATGGTGGTATTTTGATGAAAGTGTAATTATTATCTTTATTTAAATTATGAGTCAATGCTTATGTTCAAAAATAGACTCTTTTCCCTACCCATTCCTTATATTGGTCAGCCCTGTCATGTTCTGAATGAGTGACAGGCATATGTAACCAAACACAGTGAAGAAAATGTCTTACCTCTTAACAGCAATTAAACATGTACATGAATCGTGATAACATTAAAATGGTGATCTCTATTTGTGAGATTATTTTTTGGCACCTCTATCTTAATGTTACTCGTGTACAGAAAACGAAACAAAATACACTGCAATTATATGCTCTCATTTACAACGTGAGTGCTTTTTAATGTCTGTTTTACTGAGACAACCGAGAACAGTGAGTATTCAATTACAATAGACATATAGTGACATAGCTAGAGAGTATAGAGCACAGAGGGTTGCCTCAGAGGCCTGTGTCTCTGGTGTTTAATGTGAAAGGTGCTGCTGACAGGTTCTACTGACAGGTGAAGATCACTATCTGTCTTTAGATGGCTCACAGCTGACAACAGATCCTCCTCTCCCAACACCTGATACCTCTCACATCCCCACAAATACACTCTGCGGCACACTGCCATCACAGGAGAAGGATACAGCTATGGCTGAACAGGTCACTGTTTGAGGCTAAAGCACAATCTGTCACATAACAACCATAAAAACAATAGTCATTGGTTAAACTTCTGTTATCACACAAGTTACACAAACTAAAACCAACAAACAAAAAACAACCAAATTATAATCTACTTAGCCAAGGCATAAAAAATATTGAAACTTACAAAAGAAAGAAAGTTTGACTCTACATGTTGCATATTGTGTTACCAAAGTAAGAAATTCATGTTTTTCACTCTATGACAATATATTTCTTTGTATCAGTCTAAAGTAGCCAAGGAAACGGCCAAGCACATAAAATGTAAAACATAAAGAATAAGTTTTGGAAAAAACAGCATAGTGTGAGAAGTTTGCACCATTATCAGGGATTTATTTGTCAGAGCCAGAAGAATACTTAAGAGTTGTGCATTTAATCAGATTGTGGCTCTATACGTAGGGGCTGACGGAGCACCCTGTGAAGACTAAATGTGTGTTAATGTTGTTTTAAAACTGCAGATGTCTAAAAGGATTGTAAATGAATGTGAGCTGAGGAGGGGGCCGTCAGCCAACCATGACACTTCAGACATATGGGCGTCCACAGAGAGGCGAGGGGTGTGTGGAGACATGTCCAGCTGTTTGTCCATCCTCTCTCTGCCCTAATGAGCCCATGTTTGGCCTATGGAGCATCGCCAACGCCTCATCTAACTTCTCCAAACTCTAACAAGCCAAACGGCTATTTAGATTTACCTCCCACCGCCAAAGAACCCGACCCAAACAACTAAGCACATAACAGCATGCCGCTCCCTTAAATGGACACTTTGACATTTGGATTTTTTTGCTGTTTATTTTTCCTGAACAGACACTTGTCAGCATGTGGGTGGAACATTTCTGTTTTTAAGTTTCTATAAAATGGTCTGGCTGCATTGTTAGTGTTGTTGAGCATGTCTTGCACTTGCGGCCTGCTGTGCCCTTTGGCTGAAATGAGAGAAAGCTTATAAGTCATTTGGAGATTTACCTGGAGTCACTGGCGGCCACATGCAACGCCGCTTCCAAGATTACAGCCGTAAGATCCTGCACCCTCACTGTGAGCCTGGTCCTTCCACAACACACAAGGAGGGGGTGCTCTGCTTTGTGTCATGTGACTGTAACTGACCACTGCTTTGGTCTGCTTTCAGCAGGATGTCCTGTTTCATGACAATGGCTTAAGATCAGACAAATGGATGATATTTACAGACTTCTCTCACAGAAGAGTTTAGATTTTTTATCTTAAAGTTCTTAAGTCTGTGTGCCCCTCAGTCATCCAGGTAGGATCCATATCAAAATTAAATTAAGTGAACTGAACGAAACTGTAAACAAATAATGATGTTAGTTTTGGTGTAGCTAGCTCCTCCCTTCAGACGGATATAAGGCAGATATAAGGCAGATATAAGGCAGAGTCCCATCGGTAACCTGACCAGAACTGAAGAAGCCACTTGGATGAGCAGCGAAACATTTTCTTTGCATAACTTTTGCCCAGCTGACAGAATTGTATTTCTTCTGTGTGTCAGAAATAAAAAATTAAAAAATAAACAGAAAATGTCTGTCATTTCATTGCATTTATTGTAACAAATGCATTGTTGAAAAATGTCTATGCGACATTTTTTATGCCAATATCATGTAGCATCAGGACAGGAGGAGTATTACTATATTTTCAATAATCAAGTATTTTGCATTATGTTCTTTGGTAAAAGATGCAACATCAATGCCAAATACCAAAAGTAAGTCAGCACAAAATACTGTATGTACCATAAATAACATCTGTAGTACGTATGATATGGTTAACCTTTCATAACATCCCATCCCAGCACCTGTTTTGTCAGAGGTGCAGAGGGATGCTGCTCTGTTCATCCAGAGGCTAACTGAGCCCTATGGGCTCTCAGAGATACAGGATAAGACCCAAATGCATGTGATCCTCTTATCCATCAATCAACACAACAGCAGCAGTCTGACACTTAGTGACAGTGCTTAGGCTGTCTGTCTGTGCAGCTCTGAAACACTTTTTGCTTGATTTAGCTATTTGTTTATTTGTTTATTTCTTAGTCTCTCTGGTCTTCTTCTGTCAGGCCAACGCTGGTACACTGTCAGGCAGCAGTAATGTAGATCTACTGATGTTGAGTGAGACTAGAACAGGGCCAGGTCGGACAATCTAATTACAAATTGGGATTTTAATGTCAACCGAGACACTTACAGGCTTGTTTTAGCACATTTCTGATGAACTGCTAACGTATAATTTGTATATTGTCACTGGGATAGTAAAAATATATATATAAAGATCTCCTAGTCTGTAGTGCACATAAACTGAGCACTTCAGTGATGCCAAACTGTAGTTCTACGGCTCATATCTTTTGGAACTTATGAGCTTTATGAGAGCATGTGTTGCTTAGGACAAATTTACTACACCTTTGTCCCCTCACAGAACATTAACATGTTTCACTTCTTTATTTAACGATACTATGATGCCCGCTATATGGTCAGAAACACCAGTGGAATAGGTAGTCTATACTTGTGGGATAATTGGACCTATACTAGAAGGTTGTTTTTGTTATAAGGTGTTTTAACACAGAGCAACATAAAACAGCTCCTCTCATGGACTTTCACTCACAACTCCTTTAAAGCCAAACAAGGACCAAAAACAGGGCTGTGTTAGTGAGCGTGTGCGCGTGTGTGTATGCGTGCTTGTTTGTGTGCAAGTGATAAAACAATCTTAAAACAGAAGATTAAACACAGATAGAAGCAGAGCCTTTCCTCTAATATCACTGAATAATAACAACATCCCAGTTACATTAATGGTGAAGGCGACATCTTCTCTTAGCCTAAAAATAAACACCAGAGGGCTTGTTAGCTGCCACACTGCCACAGACTTCAGAGCTGTCATCATACAGGTAAGGGCCACAACAACAGTGAGCAATCATATACTTATTTGGACCATCCTCCCTATTTTTGTATGAGAGAATTCACAACATGTGTGTCCAGCGGCAATTAAGATGCTCAGTGATGTGCAAAAGAGGGCAGATGGTGAGGATGCACAGTCCACACTGGTCACACAGACAGGTTTAGACCAAAAGTTTAAATCTGTGTCTCGTTTGACTGACTCACCAAACCTTCGAATAACGATTAACCAAAAAGAAATTGTGTACAAGTCTCAAATAAAAGGCCAATGCTCCGCAAGACCTTGGGTTTTCGGAAAAAAGCAACATTTTGTCGAGTTGATAGGTCATTTGGTCCATACTGGAACGTCGTTGTAGTGTATTTTTGTATTAGTTGTTTTACTTTTAAACTAGGATGTGCAATACAGGAGTGGAGATATGTAATTACAAGATGAGACATAATCACACACAAAAGATCTTCAAACTTGACTCAATTGTTGTTTAAATATTTGTATCTAACTGAACAACTTACATTTGCCTATTCAAATTGCTGTATTGAAGCATGTGCACTTTTTTTTTTTTCCTGGAAGAATAAAGTGGAAAAAAAAAACAAAAAAAACTAGAACCACAAGACTATCTGTGACATTTGCATATTATGGATTTGGACAACAACATGTGCCTTGTACTTGTTAATGCATAGGCAGAGGATACTTGGTCAAACAACAAATGTTGAATGATACTGTGTTATATAGAACTACCAAAAGGACTAACTTATGGAACTGGGATATCAACTCGGAGTATAGACAGGCTCTGACCAGCACCCTATCTCAGAGGGCCTAAAGAGAGCAGTCTTAAAGAAAGCCAGGCTTTGACATAACAATTACACTACTTACATCATCAGCTTAAGAGGCCAGACTGGAGTCTACTCTCCTCCACATAATGTGAAATATTACAGTCTACAGCTGACTTCCTGGCACTTTTTTGTCTTATTGTGTAAGCCTTATGCTCTATGTAATGTTGCTATCTCAGCCGGTTGAAGTGTGCAGTGTGCAGGGAGCATGGTGAGCAGTGTGTAAGGAGCATGATGGTGAGCAGTGTGTAGGGAGCATGGTGAGCAGTGTGTAAGGAGCATGATGGTGAGCAGTGTGTAGGGAGCATGGTGAGCAGTGTGTAAGGAGCATGGTGGTGAGCAGTGTGTAGGGAGCATGGTGAGCAGAGTGTAAGGAGCATGATGAGCAGTGTGCAGGGAGCACGATGAGCAGTGTGCAGCATGATGCTAGCTCCTTCACCTGTGAGTTTCCCTGATGTCGCACTGGAGCTGGAGCCCTGTGCACAGAGCCAACGCCTCCTCCGCACTCTCTCACACATGAAAAACAAGCACGTTGACACGGTTGTTAACACGGTGCTTACCAGGCGAGTACAGCGTCGCTAGCTGTCGGGCCCCGGCGTGTTGAGGACCCCACCGAGGAGCCGCGCTGCGTGCAGCCGCCCCGTGCTCGTTGCCGTTCGGATCCTCCTCCGCCATAGACCGGTGCCTGATGTCGGTCTCGGAGAGAAGCGACGCCGCCATGACTCGTTCCGCTGGCCGCCCTGCTGCGCCCGCTTTGGCTTTCAGCTGGTAGACATCAATTATACATGGAGCCGGTGGTGAAACGCGGGGCTGGGTGCGTGTCCTGGCCTGTGGTGGACGTGTTATCAGCGGACAGAGACAGAGCAGCAGATGATGCTAGCTACGATGCACCCGGAAATCCATCCAGAGCCGCTGACACACAGACCTATTTACTGGTTAAAGCAACACTGCACCTGCTGCACGTTATTACACAAGTCTCATGCAGGCTCTAGTGTGTGCCAACAGAAGTACATTTAAGGTTGAATTGTCTGTACGATACGGCTTTTAATTGGGAAGATAGAGCATAGTTTACGCGACAAAATCATTTTATCATTAATATGCTTTGGTTATAAATAAATGACCTTGAGGGAGAAGAATGAAGCCACATGCAAAGTCATCCTGAATAAAATCTAATTCATGCCTTGCAAAACCTGCAAAATAGGATGTTTTTACTTTTAACAACTTCTAACGTAGCTCATTGAAAGAAATTAATGTCACAAGCTGTGTTGTACATTTTTTAACCTAATTACTATTGTGTAGATTAGTTATCACGTAAAGTTAAGTGGCCTCATATAAGAGCACACATTTTCATTTTTCTTATTATGTTTTTGAAGAAGCATTAGACCTTCACCATAGACCTCCTGAGGAACATATGTTTTCATTGATGTAGGATATTACAATCACAGCATGAATCTGCATGGTGAACATATAAAAGTTTTCTCATTCTCAGACAGGTCATGCCTCATAAGAAAGCTCAGAAGACCCAGAAGTCACTCACTGGGCTGCAGAGGCTGCACTAACACTGATTAATGATTGGCTGCAGGTGCTGGGGTTTATGTAGTGATGATTCAGGTCAGACTGTAAACCCGCATGATTTAAGTATTGAAAATGATAACTCAAATGAGGTTTCTAATTGGATAATCATTTTGAGAACCAAATCACCAAATTATAATATAAACAAATGAATATGGTTGTCTTTGTATTCCAAAATGATCTTTTGTCATTTTCCCCAAATACTGGATGTGTTACATAGCCTACACATATATTTACTACCAACAGCACTAGTGGAGCACCAAATTCTGTTATCTCACTATTATGTATCACTCTTACTTTGTGAATTATTTATATTTTGTCTTCCTGAATACATAACTACAAATCAGATGTTACTCCCAAACATGTTACTCAGTTTAGTAGTATTTTTGCCAATTGCTTTTGACTGTTACTTTTTACAACTACTTAAGTAATTTAGTTTTAATGTTATAATAGGCTTTCTCATAATTTGAATAGATTTTGGGCTAATTCATTCTTCTCAGCAGACCTTAAACCAGTTTAGGCTGACCTGACCCTGACCTTTCAATCAGAAACACAAGCATGCCTGATGTCAGCAGGCTGCAGCATTCACAGAGATCCACATTTGCCACAGCACATCTGAATTGGACCTGGACCTTATGCTATTTATCAGAGGTGGAGACTTGGGGGCTGTCACAGGGATTACAAGCTCCCTTTCCTAAATCCATCATTTTCACAGACCATTATCCTTTGCTCCATTTCAGTTTAGACCACATGATGAAATAGCATTTTTAAATCGTATTTTTTTGGATTGTGGCAGTAATGATTCATGTTTTACGAATCATATACACTGCTAAAATACGAGCTGTATTTGGTTTAGACTTGAAAGGACTTGAAGCTCATAGCAGAGGACTTTGACTTGACTTGGATTTGTGGGGCACTGACTCAGGACTCGACATGGACTTGCCCGTCTTTACTTGGGACTTGACTCGGACTTAACGTCAAAGACTTGAGACTTAAGAGGACTCGGAACCATCTATGCTATTTATCAACAAAGTTCCATAGATAAACTTACACTTGTGTGAATAGTGTTCTGTGGCCTCCTCTTATGATGGCATTACCTGTAAAGCCATAATATAAATAAGCTGTCAAAATAAAAGGGCCATGGATATAAGTGTGTTTTGGGTTTCAAAGAAATGCACTGCACACCAAAGCTGTCATTTTGTCAAGTATTTATTTGTTTATCTTTCGTCTGTACTAGATTATTGCAATCTGGTTAATTCACATTTAAAAAGCAGTCGTTGACCAGACGCACTGAAAACTGAAGATATTCATTTTTACAATAATCCGTATAGGCCCCATAGAGACTGGAAAACCCAATCCAAAAATGAAACATCTGTATGATTTTCTGCTCTTTATTTTGATTTCTTTTTTCATAGTAATTACAAAAAGGAAAAATATATATAGTAATCATAAAAAGGAGTTTCAGGGTAAAAGAACTGAAGAATGCAAGTGGCAAACGATCACAACACAGCACAAGTACCTACTTACAAAGAAATGAATGGTATCAAATTTAAACAAAAGGTAAACTGGAGAAAAGAAAGTTTATGAGGCTGAATACAAGAAGCAACAGAGTGACGGAAAGTGAAGCCTCTACAATATAAAACCAATTCTCAAAAAAAGACCTCTCTTGCTTTTTTCATTTTACATTTGATAACAAAATAAAACAGATAACCTGGGAGGGGGGAGAGGGAGATGGTAGGGGGCGAGGTGGTGGGACAATAAAAAATACTGCACGTACAATACCTTTTTAACTCCTTTCTCTCTCTTTCATCTAGCTTGCACTGGTTTGCTCACCCACTTTTGCCTTTTCTTTATTTAATAGCATATCCCATTAATATTCCTTTCCCCGCTGCTCCTAATAGCCGCACCCAGTGGTGCGATCGTTACAGTTTTACATGTGAGTAGCAAATGACACTTTGATTGGCTGTGATGTGGAGATGGGGGTCCCCTGCCGGCCGCGGGTCGGGGGCCCTGGGCTGAGCCGAGAGATCCTGCCAGGCCGCGGTCTCACTGCGCGTGCTGACTCAGCGTGTGGTTCTGCAGGAGACAGACAGGGAGAACACATGAGGAGAGCAATAATGGGCTTTCCACTCGCCCCCCACCCAATAATAGAACAGAACACAAGTGAAACACAACTGCCTCCCACAGAAGCACCAGGCCCGCTCACTTTACACACAACACACTGACGAAGAACAGAGGAAGAGGAGGCACAGACACCACACAGGATGAACAGACACTATGCTCCATGTGGCGTTAAATATGCCATTGTTGTTGTGCAGAAGGTGCACTTGGAAATGTAGAAGCAGTAGATGAATGTGCCTGATCAGGGATGACAATGGCCTATGAAGTTATCATTGAGCTCTATGTTTTGTCCTCCACACATTTCTGAAGATTCTCACTATAATGACAACAAGTTTCAACATCTGACTGTAGTCATCTCATCATATTTATTCATAGTGGAGAAACCCAAGCTTTTTTGTTTATCCAGACGTGTGTGAAACCCCTGTGTCTTTTGATACTGCGATTAATATTTTACAGACAGCGTCTCCATACCTCAGAGACGCATACACTCATGCTCTCTGAAGGCATCAATGCACTTCACATCAATGCATCACATCACAATGCAAAAACACCTTTTTTATAAATTAACATTCAAAACAGCAGTAGTATGGACCTCAAAGGGAGACTGATACTGCAATCTCTCTAGGTATAAACTAAAGGAACATTAGTATGCAGGGATAAAGAAGCATACAGACTTCAGTATACAGTGTGCTTAACTTCTGTCTCATGCTATCGCGACATCCCGTTTCAAAGAGTTGTGGAATCTTCAACTGTTTCAATGACCTATAGCTCAGAAGCTTCATAACGACACCAAGTTTATCATGCTGTAATGAATCTATCTATGACTTTTAACTACAAATGCTAAATAAAACTAACCTAACCTTTAACCTAATATAGAGATGTGCAAACACATAATCGCAATTGCGTAAAAACTTGCCAGGCCTGATCTACACAATGATGCTTAAACAACATATATATATATATATATATATATATATATATATATATATATATATATATATATATATATATATATATATATATATGTGGTATATATATATATATATATATATATATATATATATATATATATATATATATATATATATATATGTATATATGTATATATATACACACACACACACACACAATCTACAGATTTGATAGTACAGGATAATCTGAGTTGTCAGTTTTAGACGATGTGTTGTCCCTATAGGCAAGCTTTGGTCACAGAATTCCCAATGCCCCCTCTGCCCCTCACCACCACTAAAAGCAGCTTTCTCAGATTAATCACCCTCTCTCTCGGATAGACCCCACTATGGAATATGGAGGGAAAAACGGGACAAAAAAGAACAGTGGATGGTGGAATAAAAAAGGAGGGGATAGGGGGATGAACAGAGAGCATGGAGGGGATTATATGTGCTTTGGGCTCGATAAATACTTATTTGTCATTCTGTGGGCCTTATCTTGTGGCCCATGTTTGGTTGATCCGGTCTGAGAGTGTGTTTTGTCACTTGGATTCACAGGCCGGGCCAGTGAGTCCAGGGGAAAGGCAGAGGACTCAGCACCAAACAGGGCTAAACCAATACAAGAGAACATGGCCACAAGAACGAGTGTGTGTGTGTGTGTGCCTCCAGAGTGCAAGGACAGTGGTCGTTGGGGAGTGCTGACCCCATTATTATAGCGAACCCTCCATTTCTCCACCACTGCTGCCTCTCACGCAGCAGTTGGACAGCCAAAAGTGTAACATATAAGATGCCAGTTTTTAAAAGATATAAACATGTTTATTTGGTGATCAGTAATTAAGTTTTAGTATATTCATTATGACAAAACAAACCAGAAACTGCAATCTAGACTAATATACAATATAATAATACCTTGGAAAGCTACAGGTAACTTGTTTTAATGGGGACTAAAATCTAAATACACACTAATTTTGAGGGGGACCTTGTGGAGAAAAAGCGAAGTCATAATTTAAAGTTAAGATATGGGTTAAAATAGGTTCTGGTTAGAGTTATGTTAATATTAGATAGGCATCTGTGTAATCCAGATAGGTAGCAACTATGGTTAAGATTAGGATCAGTCTCCAGGAAATGAATATAAGTCAATGCATTGTCCCAGAAAAGCACTGAAACCCAACATTTATGTGTGTGTGTGTGTGTGTGTGTGTGTGCTGTCCAATGTTTTTATTGGTCCAGCATCAGCATCACCATTACCATGACTCAGATGTCCATTGATCTTTACATACATCAAATTGCACTCGACTTGAGCACCAGCAGAGGGCAGCCTCATTCCTCTTTAGAGCACTATTGTGAATGGAGCAGCCTGCGCTCATACATGTCCACTCGCACAGGTCTGGCCCTCCTCATTACACTCTCTTGTGCTCTTGTGTGATCTTTGGAGCTGGGGTCACATGTCAGCGTTTAGAAATGCCAATGGAGGGAAACTCGCACTTCCTGCTATAACAAAAGGCCTGGAAGTAACAGGAAGAGAGCGTGTGTGCTTTTGCCTTTGGTTCATAGGGTCCTACTGCTGCTGTATTGATTTGTGGACAGAGGAGAGAAAGAAGGGAGGAGCAATGAAGGGAGGCCATGGATGGTCCCTTGAGGAACTCCTGGCACTGCAGTGAATATGGCCTAGAGGAAAGAGAGGGAGTGCTATGACAGGGAAACACACACACCCACGCACACACACCGCACTCTGACATCTCCTGCGTACTTGTCTTCATTTCCATTGTTTTTTGGGAGTGTGCTATTGATTATGCAGTGGAGCGATCGATCCCAAGTGTGTGTCGCAGTGTGACACGGCTCTACAGCAGAGTAATTGATATATTCTACAGAATTAAGGGCTGACAGAGGGGGTAGGGGATGAGGCTGTGGACATTTAATACATGTAATATTCTGGTCCAGTGAGAGCTCTTTCTACTAAATAAAGAGGTGGCTAATGAATCAGCTGCAGATGTTTCACAATAAAAGCCTCGCAGCAAAGTGAAGGCATTCATTTCCAGGAATCAGACCTTAATGTGAAACAGATGAGGATGGCTCTGGCTCGCACATGAAATAAACAGGTTTATTATGACGGAGAAGAGAAGAAGAGATACAAAAGGGTTAAATCTTTTACTTCATAATTTCAATGTTTTTCAGTAGTCATTTCTGTATGCATCTACATCCTTTCTCATGGTCAGTTTTCATATGCCTATAGCTTTCAAGAGTATACAGCGTCTTATCTATGACAGCTTACGTTATATGGATGAAAATGCATGCCTCCATATGACAGCCTCCTACATACACATGCGTTTTAGCCTGGCCAACTGTATGTTTTACCCCACCAGGCCATGAACTGCTGGTCAAAGCTATGTTCTGCTGTCCATTTAAATGACATAGTGTGGATTTGTATATGCAGAGGCTGAAAGAGGCCATCTTGGAGAGCAGACCGGTCGATACAGGGTCCTGTCATTGTTTTTTCCTAAACTGCTTAGAGAGAGCGCAGCTAAAGCCTGCAGAGCCCCAGACCCAAGGGAAATATGGCCCTGTCGCATAACCCACGCCTCGCACTGCCCCCTCCCAAGCACACACCAGAATGCATCCAACTCCCAGCTCACGGCATATGCATACAGACGCCAAATGCCAAGAAAAATGCAAGAACAATACACAACAGTCCAGTGGAATACATAGAGTCTCCTGGGACAGAGAGAGGGGTGAAGGCACCAGGATAGAGAGATGAAAGCAAATCTGATTCAGACCCCAAGTGTGAAGGGCAATGGAACACCTGCCTCACATTTAACGTATGTTTTCATAAAGACTTTAAACAGCCATATGATAATATATCTCCTTACATTTGTAATGTGATTTACAAAGATGACAAGCCTCTGAAAGTGAGACAATAAAGTCATTATTCAACACTCAGTTTCAAACTACTTCTGTGGCCACAGCCCAGCTGACCTGGAGCAGACTGACAGATGCCAGTGGGCCCTCTGACCATCACTGATCACTCACTCAACACATTCATACAAAGGCAAGTGTCTGTCCCACAACTATATGCACTGGTCAGTTCATGCTGGGATCAGTGAATAATGAGGTCCTACCATATTTGCTGTTATTTCAGATGATACTATGTTTTTATTTATTTAAAAAATCATAAACAGAGCAGCAGGTAGTCAGTTATGTTTTAAACTGTATAAAATTGACTGAATACCAGCGCTCTTGGATATATTAGCTGGTGAATTTTGCACATGCTTGCTTTCTAGGATACTGCCATGTATGATGTCATAAGTGACCCAGGAGCAGGGTGCTGTGGACCTCTGTCGGAGTGTTTTGATGTTAGCTCCTGTCTTCTCCAGAAACCTGCATGCATCTGTCAGTTAAGTAATGTGTATGGAGTGTGTGTGTGGGGCCACTGGATATAGTCCAAGCCCACAGTGTGTTTGTGAGGCCTCTCCACGGCTGTTTTTAACTCCAAATGAAAAATCACCTTTGTCGCCTTGCGCTCTTCTTTGACTTGAGAGTATTTATAGCTCAGGGCTGACACTCTTCCAACACAGGGAGCACATCTTGGTTCATATGTGTGTATGTGCGTGTGTCTATGTGTGTCTGTGGGCCTGTAGCAGATGGGCTGTCTTAGCACCTCTTCCTCTGCTCCCTGGCCTGTCTTTAGCCCCACCCACCCCGGACAGGAAGCTGCCTCAGGAGATGGTTGAAAATAAACGCACCCACCTCTCCACATATGCCCAGGTCCTACTTTGTTCATTTATCTGTCTGTCTTATGTCAGTTTTCAAGCTTGTATTTTTTTATGCATTATACTTACTAAAAAATATTTTTCACTGGATTGTTAGCACCAGTTCTGCAAAATACAACTCCAAGAACTGAGAAGTTTAGTAATCAATATTTTTGGAAAAAAAAAAGTATTATGATTCCAAGTGTTATGTGAGCAGTCACATCAACTTTTAGAGCTGTTTGTGTGAGCTGGTTCTGATTATAAAGCATTATAAATACAGAAGTTTGGTCTAAAAAAAATATTAAACATTCAGCATGTAATAATAAAAAACATATATTTCCAAATGTATGTTAAAATTCTCATGTCTGATATATGGGTATCTAGATGTGAATGTAAGTCAGTGGCCCATGCCTGAGGCCTCCTCTTGGAGCATGTCCTGTTTGGTGCTCTCCTGTGGGGACTTCCCCTCTCCTGTCGTTACTGGCCCAAACAGTAAACAGGCCTGAACACACTCTCAGCGTGAAGGACACACAGGTCACCACCAGCACCACTTTTCAGACACACTTTAACATGAGGCCTGCTGGACACTGTTTTACAAAATGAAGTTATTAGAATACGAACATAAGCTTCATTCTGTATTCAGAACTACTGTAACCTCTAACCATATATTCCTATATTTCTACTCATGTTTCTTCCAACATCTGTGTTTGATAATCCTAAACCCTAAACCACATCTGATGCATCCAGTTTAGGGTGCATAGTATTAAAAAAGAGCAGGCCCCCAGGGGACCAGCAGGGTTTGGGTGTGTGTGATAATATGACAGTGACACGGAAAGGCGCCGCGCTCAGCTAAACTGTGAGCTCATATATGCAGTAGATGGATCACACCTCTGAATGCATTTGTATGTGGCTAAAGCCTGACTGCATGCTCATGTTTGTGAGCCTGTGTTTACTGTCTGCAGCCGTGTCACAGAGCATTAGCCCTTCATCTTGTGAATATTTGGTGCATATGTTTACCTACCATTCAGTCAAAAGGTCAAAAATATAAGATATACATAACACACACAGATGGGATGTCAACACAGTTTTACAAGCAAAAGTATATAATTGTAATTTTTTTATATCCCTAAATGTAAAGTGATTAATTATATGGCAGTTTGTGTTAATTACTGAACTTTAAAAAATCCTAAAGCTAGTCAGAAACTAATTCATTAATGAACAGAAAATGAATGAAAAACTGATTTGTTACTGAGACATCCCTATGCAGATGTTGACATAAACTCCTTAATGTGGCTGCCTTTTTGACTACAGACTAATAACACTTTGATATAGAAGAGAAGAATACAATAAAAAACCTAAGTTTGATATATTCATTGTCATTGGCAAACCAGAACTATGTCTCTTTGAATGTGTGTCTGTTTCTTTGTGCATCAAAACCAAATCTAACTTATTTAAACTTGTCTTTTTGGTCCTTGCCGAGCCACAGCATGTGTCTTTTTGCTAAGGTTTTCTCAAAGCGGTGAGGCAAATACGCTCAGGTGAAAACAACATTACAAATGGAATATTTGCAGATGATTAGCTGATCCATATTGAGATTTTCTTTCTTCTATTTAAACCCCACATGAACATAATGTGCTTTGCATTCGCAGTGTGACACACCAAAGACAGCACAAATCCCAACCGTGTTAAGAGCCACAGATGCAATTTGTATGCAATTTTTCCTCAGGTGGTCAGACAAAAACATCTGCCAAGACTAAGGACAGTACCGGCAATGACACTACCATCCACATCCTCCCTTCTGTTCAGTTATTAGAATACATCTAATCATGGGTCACACTTACAAAACAATAAGGACTAAATTCACAGACGAAAGTAAAGTACATTAGGACAGATTACTTGCATACATGTTTTGCCAGCTTATGTTCATATTTTATAAATTGAAATTTGATTATTCTGCACCATGTCAACAAGTTTGATGGCCTGCAGTAAAAATTTTAAAAAGAAAAAAAAAAAGATTTATTCAGGAAAAATAAAAAAACATCTTTTAGGTAAATGTTCTCAACAGACAGACCCACCAAGAAAAGCAACAGGCTAGTAAATGTATGCTGTAGGTTAAACTATTTTTTTTTAAATGAGACAAGCAACAATCCATGTGTTTCAGAGTGATACATAATTAGCCCAATGACATAGCAAAATAATATATCTTTTGAATGGTCAGAAGTCCTCAAAATGTCATGTATAACAAGAAGCAGAAACCCATAATTATGGTCACCACATAACATCCTTCGATGTCAATAGCATCTACAACCCAAACACTGAGTTTGCTCTGTACAAAATCATTGCTTATTTTCCTGCTAATTTGGCACAAATAGCAGATGATGGCCAATCCAGTGTGCGTGACTCAGTCCCTAACCTCTCCATACAGCCACAACGACACAAAAGCGCTAGTGCTAATAGCATTAGACTAGCTTGCACTGTGTCTTCACCTCTTCTTTGTTATGAATCTTCTGCCTCTCTATCCCCTGTTGCACATGCCTTCAAGTCCGGGGATTTAGAAGCCCAAATGTGTGTGAGCGTATTCTAGGTCCCCATTCTAATAACACTGAAACTCCCAGTGTGCATTGGGGCAGCCGTGCATGCTCCCCCAGAACGCCACAGGGATCTACGGATCAAATTCTCACCTAATCAGGGGATATGTGCTTTAGATTGAGCCGCTGAAACTTGACAAAAAGACTGGCGCGCACACAAACAGATAAAATAAAGCTATCGGCAGTCTGGCCACATCCACACCTTTCTATAATTCATTCAGAGGGATATAGATTCAGACAAAGACAAAGGCAACATTATTCACAGACAAACTAGAAACACAGAGCAGACCAAACACAGCTCCCATCCCAAAAAGCGCAC
The DNA here is from genome assembly GCA_019594935.1 of Periophthalmus modestus. Taxonomy (NCBI): domain Eukaryota; kingdom Metazoa; phylum Chordata; class Actinopteri; order Gobiiformes; family Gobiidae; genus Periophthalmus; species Periophthalmus modestus. Next base: position 27,281,068 of record JAIEZT010001390.1, on the reverse strand, counting down.
TATATCTGTGAAAGGTTAAAAGCGGGAGTCTGGGAGAACACTTAACAGAGGGGGTATTTTACTTTTGTCATGTATTAATTGCTAACACATAACACATTTAGATCACTATGTTGCCTTTTATTGTTTTGAAAATGTAAAATTTACCAAAAACAACATATTTTGTAAGTGTCACTTTTGTTTTTGAGTCAAAAGTCACTCCCCTTTCACAGAGCCATCACATTACAATGAATGCGCATTCCACTAATGAAACTAAGGTACATTGCATCAGGTTTGTAAAGCTGTAGTGTATTGTTTTGTGTCATGCTTTTGTGTATTTATGGAGAATTGATGTGTGGGACCATGGATGACGCATGCTGGGGGGCGGAGTGTTGGACAAATCTTAAAGCTAATAAGGAGGGTTTAGGGAGAGATTGCTAAATTACTCAAACATGCATGGATGACATCTAAAACCACTTTAGGCATGTTTTGATGAGAGAACAATGTTATAACATGGTATAAAGCTCCAAAAAGTCTATTTTGCAAAATAACCTATTTATGTGGCTGGGCGATATGGAAAAAAAATGTATCCTGATTTTTTTTTTTCTCATATATTTAAATTTTATATTTGTTTGTTTGCTGCCAATTTATATTAGCAAAAGTATTGAAAATCAGATACTAATCAATTCTAATACTAGTATCAACACTAGAGACTCATTTGAGCAAGTGTTGATATTAAAACAGTCATGATTACAGGGCAGAAATTAACATTTCCTGAATAGCTTTTGAATGATGTTGAGCTGTATCAGAACAAGTGTAAGACCACATAGAATAGTATATATGCCCGCGGACCACTATGGAACCTACCTGGTCAAGCATCGTGGTATCAATATCGGTATTGAGCATTGACTATATTCCTTAGTATCAGACTTGAGTTTTACATTTACATACAGCAGCACTACTTCCAATATTCATTTTCTGAACATAAACACTACAAACTTTTATTCATTCCCATTTCACATAAAATTGTCAAATTACTTACCAAACCACAAACCTTTACTGACAGAGGACTACCTGTGTAGACCTCTTGATTAAAAAGAGCTAAGCTGAACATTGACCATTACAAATGACTGAATCTAGAGCTCAACTAAAATTCTATTAGTTGCACAGCCCAAAATGTCCCAACTTGATGGACATGAACCCAATATTTTGAACTCACAGAACATAACTTGATTTTGCCTTGTTCTAAGCCCAACCCTCCCCTCCTGCCAACACTTCATACCTCAGCATTCTTGAAACCATGTACTAGGCATTGTGGTTGGGTTTGCGTGCACACTCTCAAATATTCAACACCACAGGGACGAGTGGAGAGGGTGCAATCCCGGGAACGACAAACAAACATCTCCTCCGCCATTCCATCCATCCATTGGACCAACTACCCACGCATCCAGTTCTCTTTAAATATTTACCTGTGCTAAAGGAAATGGTGTAGCTATACAGGAGGACAAGGCAGAGAAAAGTGGGGAGATTCGGGAGAGGAGGAGAGAGGGTGAAAAGAAGTGTAACATGCTCAGGAGGGATGGAAAAACGATATAAACGTAAGAAATGCCATGGATGAGTCACTCTCTGTAGCTAGTGTGAGACGTCCATTTCAAATTGATCAAAAAATCTAACTATATTTACTGTACAGATAGATGGCTGGTTACTAGCAGATGCCCCTGGAAAATATAACATATTGATTAGTAATTCAAACTGAAAATTTGTCCCATCACTGTTTAGATAGTGATGAAAATTCAGTCCTGGTGAAAACATACCAAACTACAAAATATGTTGTACATATAATGAGAAAAATGTAGGCTATATGCACGGGACAATATACATTCTTGTGATTGTTAATTATAATTATTTCAAAAATATATTTGCTGACTATTTAAAGCTCTTATGGAACTACACTCAAATAACTATACATGAATATGTTCACTGCCTAAACTACTGTTATAGAATTAAACTTTGTTAAGTGTAAAAAAAACAAGTAGTAGAAGAAAACATCATAGTTAAGTAGCTTTTTTCTGCAAAATCTGGTGGTTTGTGCCAATTATATCTGTTGGCAACTGCAACAAATATACAAAAACGTACAGCAAACAATTATAGTCATGCTTTTATATCATGATTTTTATTGTTTCATCCCTGAAGTGAACACGATTAAAATGCAAATTTTAAACTAATATTAAAAGGTTTAAAATCAACTAGCAGTACATAAAGGCAAGAAAAAGTCAAATGAAACAGGGAGAATGTGAAAAGTGGTGTATGAAGTCTGGGAGACAGAGATCCAGAAGGATGGCACTGATCAGGGCCACAGCATCTCTTATTTACACACACACACAAACGCACGCACGCACGCGCACGCGCACACACACACACACACACACAAACACACACAGCAAAACATGTCTTATTTACCAGCTTACGTCTGCACTATTTATGGGACACTGGGGAGAGGCACGGAGAGAGGAAGAGAGGAGAGGGGCTTAAATATGCATAGGGGCTGCTTCTTCTGGGACAGACGGGGGGAGTCTGGGGGAGACGGGGAGGGGGAGACACAAGCACAGGAAACACAGCCCATATCAGTGGAGAAGATTCTGGCCACAATAAAGAGATTTACTGGTTCCAAGGAATATGCGTTTCAAATGTTCAAGAGTAGATCTAGAAATCAGTGACCCTAAAAAATGTTTTCCCCCTAACTAACTGTATACTATTGGGGTGTCGTTGGACAAAACACTTCAGCCACTTACCATGGCTATGTGACTGCAGCTCCACTGTCTTTGGTGGTCACAGAGTAAGTGCGAGGAATGAATAATGTACAAAATTATAAAGCAAATTTTGAACAGACTATAACCCAGTAAGACAAATGCATTTTATAATTCAAAGTGTGAATGAAATATACATGTAGATGCATCTTTGGACGTGTTAAAGTTAAAGCTGCATTACCAAATTTTTCTCTTATAAATTAGTAAATTTTGTCTTCCTCACCAGAAAGTGTATTGTAACTAGTGTTTGTACTAGTATTTGCGTGCATGGGTTTAGGGTTTGTAAGAACTAGGAACAACTTCTTCCTTTCACAGTTAAAAACCGTATTCTTGTGTTAGTTAGACCAAACCTGTACAAAGGTAGAGCAGTCGTACAGGGCCGTTTGGGGGAAGCGGATGATGCAGCGATGTGTCCGCATGGAGCTGGCCCTTGGGTGCATGAGTGAGTGAGCAGGACATCATAGGCCCTCTGAGGAGCTCAAAGAGGCCAGAGCCTTTTCTAACTGGCCAAAACGCCTTCTTCATCCATCCGCACCTCATTAAATCACACACACACAAATTAGCCTATTCCACTTTCCCTGGCACATCGGTGGCTGCACACATACACACGCTAACAGCTAGCAGTGGCATTAACCTCTGTGCTTGTAGCTCTCCATCTACCCCAGTCAGCCTTTCTGTCTAGCCCACTTAGAGAGCTCTCCCCTGGGGCAAAGGAGCTGTGGCAGGTCAGAAACAGCCTGCGAGTTCCCACATACACACACATACACACACATCAGGCTGCAAACCAAAAAGCTACAAGATGGATATAGGCAGAGCACAGAAGCCAGGAGGAGGAGTACAAGGAGCTAAGGGAGGGAGTAGTTGAACAGAGCTCAACTTAGCTGGAACGAAAACAACTGAATTATACTTATCTGACCCAATGAGAGCACAGCTTTTCAGTTCAGCTGGATAAAGCCAAGAAAACCTTAGTGCACCCTTGCTGCAATGTAAAAAAAAAGTCAGCTTGTTGTTGTTATTCTGGAACAACTTTGCAAACTTTGCAACCATACTCAGAAGTAATTTTTGTTTTGCGACAAAATGAATATATCTGAGAATCAAGTGATGTAAGGTGTGGGATTTCAATGGTGAAGCTTTTATACATATGTATTGACAGTCTAGGTCTAGCATGCTGTTTATCTGAGCGGCCAAAACCACCATTTCAGAAAGGCGCGACTGAGAGGCAGATTAACCAGAGATCATTGACGTGCGGTGAGGTTCATGGCTGGTGAGGCACTGATGTCGTCACAATCAGATTTACAAACATATAAACCAGGTGTCAGTACATTTGGCCCCGGGTCAGTTTCTCTCCCAGTGACTTGGTGCCAGAATAAAAAAGAATTTCAAAATAAAAGTTCCGAAGTCCGTATGAAATAGCTCTAATACAGTGGTGCTTAACCTTGTTGGAGGTACTGAAGTCGGGCGGGTACTTCGATAGACACATCGAAGGTGCATTTGTAGAACTGGGACACGGCCAGCGTCTGGAGACCCTCGCAGTCCACAAGTCTATTGGCGATGACAGAATCTAATGCTACAGAGTTAAAAAAGAAACCACACGACAAATCATCACGACAGTCCCAAGTTGACTACTGAGTCACTAAATTCTCTGCAGCACAGACTGGCCAAGCAGCATGATCACCTGCAGCCAGTGATGGACAAGTGTCTCATCATGAATCATATGAGTCGGGTGCGTGTCTTGACCTCCGCTGAACCCCTGAGACTGACTCACCGAACCCCGAGGGTTCAATCGAACCTAGGTTAAGAACCACTGATCTAATAGTATGAAATAAAAAGCAAGCTGATTTTGTATTGTTTTTTATCCTTATTCTTGTGCCCCAATTTTCAGTGGATTGAAGTAATTAAATTTCTTACCATTTTGTACGTCTGTTTGAAAAGAGCGAGTCTTTAGTCCCGTGTCTGGATCAAACCATTTTGGTCTCGGTCCTTTAATTATAATCTCCTGCTTCGACCGAAAGTCCAGTTTAGAAAACTGCTTGAGCATTAATATGTATCTTCCTCCATTTAAGTGCTAGACACAAAGAAAAAAGTGAATTGGTAAAGCTGACTTGCTAACTCTAAATTGTAGTTTGCGGCCCCTATTCTGCGGGAGTTACAAGAATCCCTGGGCTCAGGAGCACCCCTAACATGAGGCAGGGTAACTGGTGAAGGACGCCTCACCGGGCGCCTTTTCACAGCCGCTATAATGTGCTCAGTCCTTAAAGAGTTAAAACAGCAGCTTAGCTACAGCACAGTCAGAGGCATGGCTCACCGCGCGTCTTTTCTCAGGATTTCAACGGTAAACGTAAAAATTCAGCGATTTTGAGTAAAAAAAAAAAAAAAGAATAAAATTGCAAAGTTAAATAGAAAATAACTTTATTGTACAAATCATTACATAAATATAACTATTTAATTTATTTTTTCCCTGCGATGACAGGCACTGCCTCACCTGACCGCACGTCACTGCCAGAGATGCATAGTCCAAACATACATGGCAGATTACATGTAAAAAAAAAAAAAGGGGGGGGTTGGGGGGGGGGGGGGGGGGGGGGGGGGGGGGGGGGGGGGGGGGGGGGGGGAAATTACACAGAGGACTAAGAAGCAAGTGGATTTTGGCAGAATTAACAAGCAAAGCACTAAAATGTTATTTCTTTCAGGAAAAAAGACGTTTTTTTCTGAATCATACAAGAATTTTCTCTTCCACATTTGAGTCACGTGATATAAATTAGCAGCTGTGGTTGAACCGTATCAACTTAGGACAGTGGTTTGAGGCCCTTATGGTCCGGTTCCAGACCCAGAATGTATAAGGGACAGACTGGTCAGGCAAGCATGGTGTATATTGTATATTTGATTACATACAGATGCTATGTTTTGCTATGCTATGTAATAATATGCTGCCGTAACAATCCCTACTGCTCAAAAGTAGCATTATCTATCTGGAAGTAGAGCCATGATATTTTGCCAGAGACCTGTGCACTCGATGAGTACAATGTACGCGAGCCAAAGACAGTGGAGCTGCAGTCAAATGGAGGTAAGTGTGTATGCAGAGGTGCAGAGGCCGAGGGCAGCCTGTGTGTTTGTGTGTGGACATTAACCGACAGGGTCCAGCGCTCGCCCTGCTGCTAAATGGACTGACCGGCCATATGCCCAGCACCGCCAGCCACACATCACTGCCACTTTGTGAGAGTGGACGCTGCACGAGAGGGCCCCACCAAATCATCACCACTATCATTCATCTGTGTTTTACGGTTGGAGTTTCACACTGTTTCTCTGTACCAGTTTTGCCAAATTTCTCCATAACTAAATGATTTGGAAAGTTTTTAGATTTTTCCTCAAACTTTGTATTTTAGTTAGAAGCATGTCTGTCTAATTAACCACCATTGAAATTGAATTTTTCGATAAAGGCTTTATGCTATTTGAGATTTATTTCGATGTCATTATTACTGCTTCATATTTACTTAACCCTGTTAGATGACAAAACAAATTTTATTAAAATGACACTCCATAGTTTCTTGTGTGAGCAGACTGGCAGGTAGCAGAGGGCAGGAGCACAGACCTGGCCACAGCTGGCTCACGACCCACTCTGGGGTGACTTATACCCTCTCTCCTACACACAAATGTGTCTGCACCGTAATGACACGACGGCTGCCAGGACCCTACCAGGACCTCATGAGGAGAGATGGAAGGATGCAAACAGAGCGGTGAAGAGAGGAAGAGAGGAAAACACACTTTTACAGGAGTTTCAAAGACAGAGACAACAGAACAAAATAACATGCCACACAATCAAACACACACACACAAGTGGAGACATAAAGGCATGTTATGTGCCAGCTTTTTCTGGCTGTAACAGTAACACACCATTGGAACATGCATGTCCTGATCACACACACATAGTGACGTTGAAGGACAGCGGAGGTAGAGTGAGAGCATACCTGTAGCTCAGTCTGAAAGAAGAACTTCTGTGGACACTGTGAACAGTCGTAGATCTTGTCTTCTTGACCGTGCACCGCAAAGATGTGCTGCTGGAGCTTGTTGGCCTGTACAAATACTGAAACAGACAATTACACACATGGTCAGTATTTTTGCCACAATATGTCATGAAGTCACTGATTATTACAAATGTGTGTTTATTGCAGGTGACTTATAATCCACCACTAAGAGACTAGCTCCTAAACCATTTTCCATCAGTATACTAATATGCACTGCCCTTACATTTTTTGTTTTTCTTTGGGTTTAATTTGTGTCCCGTTTTCATCAGTATATGTCTCAAATAAACTTACTTACTTACAATATTTTGTATGGTTGTTAGGATGCAAAAATACAGTATGTTTGTAAATGTATAATATACAAATATATATTAGGTTACAAGTAATCAGGTTTGAGCTATTGAGCATGTGTTGAAAGTTGAAAAAAATTATCTAATGGGCAAATATGCAGCCCAAAACAAGAATAAAACTTTGCTTTATTCCCCTCAAAGGTTGTGATATTTATCAATAAATTATCCCACTTTTTACCACCATGTTGTACACTACACTACACCACACCTTCACTCTCCTTTTGTTTCAGTAAACTTTGGATTGTCTTTGCTGTGTGGATGCGTATGTGTTGAATTATTAAGCCTCCCCATAGGAGCGGTGCCCATCTTACTAATTCATAAGCCACCAAGGAATAGAGTTAAAGTTTAAAGTGCTGGCTGTGTACCTGGGGGTAGGCACACACAAGACATACCCCGATTCAGTGAGGGGGTGACAGGCAAAGAGAGGAGGCAGGATGGAGCTGGAGAGAGGTGGAGACTGTGTGTGGCACTGTACAAGTCTAAACGCTACAGGCCTAATGCACTCATCCAGCATTTTCAATAGCGTCTCTGGTGAGTTTCCAACGTATAAACCACTACAAACTGGTGTTACACTATGGTCTGCAGTGGCATCCTGCTGCTATTGTTTACCCACTCTGCAGAACAATGAAACTTTTACCAAAACTTTTAATGGGGGTTTTCAGATTAGTGTGGTCTTAGCCTCTCTGATAACACCAATATTAATAACCAAAACAATTAAAACAATTAACCAAATTGTAAATGCGACCAAAGGTATGCCTGTCACAATAACACATTTTGAAGTACGATATATTGCTGAAGAAAAGGATAAAGGAATAAAATTGAAAAAAATGTGTGCCAATGAGACAACAATCCTAAAGTAGAATTATCCCCTCCAAAAACGTTTAAAAAAATGTAATATGGTTAAAAACATGAGCTGCAATAAATACATCTCTTTGGCTGTTAATTCAATCTTCTACAGCTCAAATCTAATCGTGGGGGAAAAAAAAAAAGTTCTCCACTAGTACAAAGAAAATGTACTCCCGGTAAATATTCACCCCCACAAGTTGATATAGTATTTATTGTTACAGACCTAGCCAAAGGTCATCTAATTTCTAACTAATTTGACTAATAAAAATATAATATAATTTAGCGTATGTGGCTATTTATGCTGCTACTTGCTGACACTGTATTAATATGCACTCTTCTAATTCAAATAAATAAATACAAATACATGAAAACCTGTCATATGCACTTTAAAGTACTTCAATTGTTGGCTTAGATTTGTTCAAGATATAGTACGCGAATATAAGATGTGATCCAAAGCACGAGCGAGCTAATGTCAAGTATGGGACAGGAGCGTGGTGGTCTGTCCTTGAGGAAGTGGCTCACCTGTGAAGCAGACGGGACACTTGAAGGTACCTCCCATGCCTTCGAAGCTGTGCTCTATCAGGTGGCACAGCAACTTGGCAGGTGAGTCAAACATCTGGTTACACAGCTTGCACTCGTGATTGATGCCCTCCTCTGCAAATGAGAGACAGACACGTGTGAGAGGGCTACATGACCAAACAGGTAACATACATTAACCAAATAAACATTGTATGTACCAGCAGTTATACCAGGTGATGTGGTACTGGCACACTAACATGGGCAGGGCATGCTTTGAAACCAGTTGTGATTGAATATAAAGTATGGCAAATGCTTTCTGTATTAGTGAATTTGATATCGTGCTCTTAACATCATATCACTAATACAAAATACAGTGGGTAAAACGCCACGCTTTCCACTGTAGTGTTAAATAAAAAGGTAACATTGTACACTAGGGTATGTATAAAAATACTATATTAGATTATAGAAATTAATCATATGAGACAAACTGATTAATGTCGAATAGTAACCCAGCTTGCATAATTTGCAGCATATTGTTTTATTATATTTTTTCTTCCCACAGTACAAAAAGGCAATATTAATATGTATGGAAAACCACTCTTCCAAAAGCAGCTCTCTGGAGGCATACCAGGTTGGCTAAGAAGACAATTGCAATAAATTTTGTATAATTAAAATTAAAAATAAGATTTCTCATTTCCATGTAGTGGTTGCATCAGATGTTAACTTATGGTACACTCCTAACACCCCTGAGTGGCTGTCTGTCCCGCCTGGTAATTGCCTGTCCTCCCCACCGGGGCGGCGATGATTTAGACTTCCTATAGCCACCTTCAGCCCCCCTCTGTCCTCGTTATCTGCCCTCCCCACTGCACTAACCCCTCCACTCCTCACATCAGGCACAGCTACATTACATATACATTAATAGCCAGACCTGTACAGCCACAATGTATCTTTGAGAACAGCACTTTTAAAGTTTAATATCCACACTTTATTAACTAAAACAAGAAAGAAAACTAGATAGCATTCAGACAGTAGATGAAAATAAAAGAAAAAAATAATAGTGAAACAGTATGTTACAAGATTGTAGAGCAGCACAGGGACAGCCTTTTACTAAATTATATTTATGTTGTCCTTTTCACAATTATTTACAAAGAAAATGCCCCCATTATCTTCTTTTCTCATCGATCTCATGTGTTTGAGCATATGTATCTATTTTGAGGAGGTGCAGGTGACTTCAGTGCCCCCCAGTGATGGACCAGATGAAAGGTGGGCGTTTAAAACTCACATCATGTGGCGATCAGGCCCCAGCCATTTGTCCTTATCACTACTGGACCATACATGACCAATGCCCCTAGTGCCCCCCCGCACCACAGGGGGAACACAGACTGCACACACTGCCCAGGGACATCAGATGGTGTCATCTGTGGCCAATCTGGGACCCCATGTGGAAATGCAAAAAAAACCCTCTAAACTTCAACAAACCTGTTTTTTAGGCCAGAGAAGTCTGTGACTCAAAATGTATGATTATATTTTTATACTGAATTGTTGAGGCCTAAACAGTCGCCCTGTGAGGGGACCCAGGCTAGCTGTATGGTCACTTATCTGGGGTTGGAGAAGTTGAGCTCAGAGCTGCAGGGTGGTGTGGGTTAATAATGGCTTCAATCATACATCTATGACACAAACTCACTAATACACACACAGATCACAATCACACTCTTCAAAGGGTGACACGAGGGTGCCCTAATCCTTGCTCTGCAGCCGTGGGGGAGGGTGCCAGGAGATGTCCCAGTGCCCAAATAGAGGCTGTCCATGAACACATACGATGCTCAAACGCTGTGTGTGGCGGGGCGCCAGCGTGTCCATTCCACACTGGGACAGATAGAGCTCCATTATCATTGGGCAGGAGATTGAAACAGCCGGGGGAATCGTGCACACTCTGACCTGTGGAGAGACTGTGGGCGCTGCAGCTTTCTGTAACTTCTGAATCTAATGTAAATCATCCTCACCTGAAGACAAACACTTTCAATCAGCTCCACATTCTATAGAAATGTGCCGCTTTGATGGATCAAAACAAAACGGGGAATAATAACTCAAGTCGAAAGGGAGTCAAAGTAGCGCCTACGCTTGAGTGATCTCTGTATGTGAGAGTGTGCTGGGGGTCTGTGGTCCCTCAGTAAGACTAACACAGGCTTTAGAAGTCCTCATGTCCTCCTCCCACGCAAACAGGATCACACACACCTCTACATGGACAATACAATGTCCATTATCACTGTGCAAGACTACCACATGTACAGTATGCCACTGTAAATTCACTTACAACGGTCAACATGACAAGGGCATGGCCCTAATTAAAATTCTATTTAAATTTTACATGCAGGCTCTATACTTTGTCATGTATACACATACTGCATGTATTACTAAACTGTCTGCATTTCCTATTTGGCCACTAAACTAAAACTCTTAAAGTGTTGCTGAAAAGGCTGTTGCATATTACGCTATATAATGTCTGTGGGTGAGGTGAAGCGTTGTACATTATGTTATTGATAGACTAATTACTGACCCATACACTACCTCTCACTATGGACATACTCACAGATGCAGGGTGATGTAAGACAGCACAGGTCCACAGAGGAGCTGAACGGACACAGTGAGGTGCAGAGAGATAATTGGGCTGTCCGGAACAAGGCCATGGAGAGAGGCCTCCTCGCCTGTGTCCCATGAAAGACTTCTCTTTTCTGACAAATACATTGTTTTGATCTGTGTATGTGGGGACTGGGGTCTCTGTGTGCTGTCCCCCTCTGAGACCCAGGGCATGTGTGAGCGTGCATGTGTATAAATGTGCACGTGTGTGAGCGCGCATGTGTGTGAGCAACCCATAGTGAGATGACAGAGCCGCCAAGCTTCCCATTGCTGCGCTTTGTCTAACAGAGTGCATTTGATCCAGCAGCACACACACGTGCACACCAACGTGCACACAGCCCTGGGAGGCCGGAGCTGGGACACAGAACACAGGGGAGAGAGGGATGAGAGAAAGTCACAGAGCCAGAGGAGGGGTGAAGGTTAGGACTCCAACTTTGTGACCACACTACAAAAATCACTTACTGAATTTATCTACCTTTAATATTCTAACGCTCGGTGGCAACATTCATTTCCCACAGAATTTTCACTCCACAAATGTCAACATTGTCAACATGACACAGAAACAAGTAGTAGGTCTACTACATGATAATATGTGAATACACATACTACATGAAATCTATTCAATGTTCCAATAAAGACAGTAAATGGTTAATACATAGGCACTATAGAGTCACATTATTGAAGCCACTGTATCAGTACAACACCTCTGATCCACTCAAATCGAATAAGAACTAAAGGCCTCATACAGTATGAGTATTTTTACCAACCTGATTAGTCAAAGGCCTGATCCAGCTGTGCTCACAATTGAATAGTTGCCATGCCAACTGTTGGCAAAGAAGAAACCAATGGTCATGTGTGGAAAGTACATTACTAAAGCTGCATTTTAGGCCTTAGGCCAAGCCCACGAAGGACTGAACCAGGGCTCCTCTAGATCCAGGGATTAAGCTCTGGCTATCCTCTGAAGTGTACATAGAATGATATTACAAACATAAAATAAATATATTGTTTACAAGTCGACAAATGAAAATTATAGTTCACCATAATGTAGCATTATGTATAACTAGATATGTGCAGACTGACAAAATTACCAGGGCTCTCATCCTGCCCTAGTCTCTGGTTTCTATGCCACCTCTGTGCTAATTGGCTGAAGGAGAGGACCAGGTGGCACCAGCCTAACAGCGTGCACCCAAACCTCATCACAAAGTCGTGTGGCATTCAGCTAAACAGTAAAACACTCTTCGATTTCAGTTGCACAGCCTATTATTATATACAATCTTTAACCACTTCCTGTCCTGACTGTGGGATCCTTTGGGTGCACCCCAGCCCCCACTCCTCCATCTGTTTGTGTGCTCCCTGAGGTGCCCATGCAGTCAAACCGAGCCAGGCGATTGATGGCCGGGACAGCGAGGGACCCACGGGGAGCAGGGGAGGCGAAAAAGCATGCGGCGCTGGGGGGTGTTTGGGATGGACAGAGCAACAGAGGCCGAGAAAGGAGGCGGATGGAGAGAGAGGAGTGTGTGTGCGAGTCTCTCTGGGGGGCTTGCTCAAGGTGTGTTTCCATGGCAACCAGAGGTGGTGGGGGGTGAGCTTGACCCGCTGGTAGTGAGGGGGCTTCAGAGTACACACACACAGTACACAGACAGGCTGGTGCAGTGCTGGAGGGGTCCCAGGAGTGGCCCCACCTCTCCTCACCCTCACAGGCTGAAGAATGCTGCAGTGCTGGGGTCCCGTGGGTACCCAAACACCCACCCACACACACACTAGCCCTCCCCTCTCCCAGCCTTCATTTTCCCTCCGTTTCCATCACTGGCTCAGAGGTAATTGTTCACATTTCTCTCATTTGTTTAGTCCACATCTCACTGTGTGCTGGTACATTTAGGAGACTTGGCTAGACCACTTTTACTGAACAAAAGCCTTATCCTTTTGTGTTCAAGAAACATCGGGCTTCTATTGGCAGACTCAATAAAAATGAGCATGACAGGAAACATTTAGTATTGTGCAAGGCTGCTTGCAGTGTTAAACCAGACTGAGAAAGGTTAGGTCATGTTAAGTAAGTGCGTTTACAGCGAACATTATTATTACACATTTCTAAAACAGTTTTGAAATACAGAAAATGCTAATCTATATGGATAAAATGTTTCAACAAAAACAAATATTTGGTTAAAATTTGACACTTCTGAGCCATATAACTGAAGAGACTTTTTCTGTTCCGTATACCGCCTCTGATCCACTCAAACAGAACACAGGGACAAATCGTTAACCTTTTCCTACAATACCTTTAACAATATTGGCAACTACATCTTTATGATATTTACTTTCACTTATAAGCTCAGTCTCCCAATCAAGATGCATTGTTCTGATTGCCTCTCTTCTTGCGGTCGGTACAATTGGCCGCTCTCCTTGTGTGACATGATCTTTTAATAAATGCTTCCAGTGTAACTCTCCCTCAGCCTTGCGCGCGCACACAGTATTGGCAGAGCCGGACGGCATATGGCGATAAGCAGTTTGTGTTGGTGCCTATAATGACAGGAAGCACAAATTGAGCATATTCGTGTCGTGGATGTGTGTTTTGGATAGGGCCTGTCTGAATGTAGCTCGAGCAGCTTGGATTTTCCCGATCAGATTACATAACAGTAGGAAGCTGGAGCGCTCCGGCCGGTGAAAGCCAAAAGCCTCCTCACTTCCACGCGCAAATGCCTCACACATCATTAGTGTCTCCACTGCAGAGCTTAGGAGGATTCACTGTGTCGCAATGTAATTCTCTAGGTAAAATACAGCATTTAAAATCTAACATGGTCAAGAATCATTACATTTCCCTTATTTTACTAGACTAGGTTAATGCTTAATATCTCAACAACCAAATAATAGAGAATGAATGATTGATGCACCACATTTTAACTTTGTACAAAACTTCTAGAGGAAAAATGATAAAAGTACATTTTTTTCCTGATATCAGTAACTTAACGACACCTGCTTTCAATACTGATAGTTGAACTGTGCTTTTTTTTTGGTGCCTGTATTTTTAGTTAAGTGTACATTATTGGCCAATATTATGACAATGTACCAAAGGTCTTTGGGTACCCATACCTATTGGGCCTTATCGGTCTGTAGCAAAGAGGAGCTGAGTTTCAGTAACCAACCTTAACTGCATTACGACTTCAACTGAAATGAGGTGGCTTCCAAATTCTAAGTAGGCCCGTCACAATAAAACATTTTGAAGTGAAGTAAATATAGATGATAATGTTGAAACCAAACTGTAAAACAAAATCATCACTCAAACTGTATTCTTAATGTACAATATTAATTTAAAAAAAAAGTTTAAGCTGCAATAAATAAATAAGAGAATGTAACACAAAGTAGTTATTTTGTATATATAGTGAGTCATAGAAGTTCACAATTCAACTCTTATAAGCTCTAATCTCATTGCAGTACAGAACAAAAAAAAATGTTCCTACTGGTACAACGAAAGTACATATGAAAAATATTGACCCCCCAAAGTTATTGTTCCATGTGTCATGTACTGAACGATAAGTCGATAGTAATTATCATGAAGAAAATTAATTTAAAGCAATATAATTCAATTAGATTATAAATTCAAGTTCAGCATACACATTCATCCACTGCACTTTTTCCACTGTTGTCGGCGCAGTAATCACGAGGTAGCACATTTGCTATTAGTCATAACAAGGAGCCAAAGCAAACTTTAAGAGAAAGCTATTACGAAAAGGTGATAGAAAGCAATGGGAGAGAAGAAAACATACACAGACAATTGAATGTTGACTAACACAAACCCATGCTGTCCAATCACACAGTCCCTCAGACCAGGCTTGTTCAGAGTCATCTGGAGAGCACTTGACCATAAAACAATGAGCAGCTGACACATAGTACTTCTTGTAATCCAATACGTAATGAGATTTTAATTAATATTCAAACAGCAGAGGTGCGCATGTCTCTGCTCTGGATTTTCAGGGCAAAATTGGGAGTCTCAGTCTCCTCATATAAGAAAAAGAGCGAGGAGGAGGCACGCACACATGAACACACCTCTTTTTAGCTCGTTAGCAGGGATGAGTGTAATGAATGCAGGCTATATTTGTGTTTAGAATCTTAATTGAAAGCTTGAAAGTGGCCAAGGGGGAATAAGCCTAATCACTGTGTGTGAATAAACCATCAAAACACACGCGCTCTCACACAAGGATGGCATTAAAACTCAAGAGTGGTCCGTGCCCCCCCTAACCCTGTACCTCTCCTCTCGCACATCTGTGTACATATGTAAAACAGTGCTACAGCCCCCCCGACGCACATCAACGCTACGCCAATGTCTGTTAATCTAGCCGCTCGCCGCCTCAAACTATAGCAGACGACGACGTGGAGTTATAAAAAGCCTTTTATAGTGGGTAAGGGCCAAGGCCTAATTAATTACAGCACAGGGACCCAAGATTTTATTACAGGTGGTTTTGAATCAGATTTATAGCGATGTTAGGTGCAAATTAGTTCTTTTGGACGATTAAGTCAACTGTGTATACCTGTCTTTGATTGACAATAAAATGCACCATGTTTGAATCATTTTGAATCCAAGTGTGCTTTAAAGCTACAGCTTATACAGTAGGAGGTGGCATAAGAAAATTAACTTTTTTCTATTTTCCGTGACATAAAGTGGCAGACTTAAGGTAGACTTAAGTAGTAGGCCTGTCACAAGAATAACTTATTGTTCATTATATGAAAGCTTGAACAATATCTTTTGGGGCTCAGTATTTTTCTTTCATTTTCATTTTTTTTTTTTAAAAACAGAGATTTGGGGTATTTTTGTTGTAATGTGATAAGGTTTGGGCTTTGAGGTTGAAGAAGTGACTTCTTTGGCTTCTTCTTGACTTCTTTGACTTCTTTAATTATTGATTCATTCTGTTATTTATGTGTTGTAGCTCAGACCTTTAAATGTCTATTTAAAAATGATGTACTGGGATTATCTTACATTATTTTTATTGTGTCAGTGGATTACAGTACTTTCAATATTATCATTTATCACAGTATATCTCTATAGCAGTATCGTGACAGGCCTAACAAGAAGAAATGAAATAAAAATCACTTTAAAAAGCAGTACTTTGTAGTCAATAGTGAAAGTGACCGCTACAGTACAACAACAATGAATTTAGAAAAATGGGTTAAAAATAATTATTGAGTGTTTAGTGACCAAATTCTCATGCGTGTTTCTGTGAGAAGAATAGTACCACACACACACACACACACACACACACACACACACACACACACACACACACACACACTTGATGAAGCCACACCCACCAAATAAAACCATCAGTGGCCAATCCAGGTTAGTGGCAGGTCTGTATCCAGGGCTAATCACCACAGCAACCGCAATCAAGGCTCTGATCTAGTTGTCAAGGTGATGCAGTGCGGGTCACCCCTGACTGCTCCTCCCTCCATCAATGAACTCTGCACTGGCACCTGCCTTTCCCACTGTTTCACAGTTTCAGACATTTATTTTATGGATTCATTGATTCAAATGTACACAAAATCCCTCAGATCCTTAATATTGACAGGTTTATTTGTTTATTGAATACAGCATCAATAAATGAAAAAAATACAAAAAACTGACATTTTCTTAAGAAATTTGTCAAAAAATGTTTATTATGACCACTTCCAATTCATCGATTTGACCTTGACAGCCTGCTATGTTGACCTTGCCAGATGCATTCCGACACATCTACCCACCAAAATGGGCATTACTATCAATCAACACCAGACCAGAGTCATATTAGTGCCATTTAGGACCATTTTAGAGAGTGCATTCTTCCACCTCTAATCCAAAAGCTGTTTACTGGTTTTTGTGTGCAGAGCGCGTACGTGTGTGTGTGTTTCTTTAATCTGCTGTCCCAGGGGAAGCCAGGGGGAGCTAGGCAGGCTTATCCCCGCTGCATCTCCCAAATACCACTAAAAAGCCAATCTCCATTCCACAACAACAATATTAAGTCACACATACACACACTAACCAGAGTGCCTGCCCTCCGAGACATGTTTAATTTCTGGGCCTAATCCCACCTTGAAAACCTGTAAAAACAAATGTGCTCCTCACCAATCAATAATCATCTACAAGTGGTTAAAACACTTTGATATGCAAGTCTTTGGTTGCCATGTCTTACTGTATAATTTGTGATGGTATATATGAAGCTGACAGAGGATGAAGAGGAAGAAGGGATGAGGAAGGAGGAGAGGAGTAGAGCCAATAAGAGCTCACAGCAGGATGCTAATAATGCAGCTCCAGCTGTTCCGGTTAACCTGCAAACTGCCCATCTGGACCCAGAGAGACGGGAGATATATGAG
Source organism: Periophthalmus modestus (assembly GCA_019594935.1). NCBI lineage: Eukaryota > Metazoa > Chordata > Actinopteri > Gobiiformes > Gobiidae > Periophthalmus > Periophthalmus modestus. The sequence continues at coordinate 27,263,575 of JAIEZT010001390.1, read as the reverse complement.
AGGCAGAGGCAGTCCGTGTGCCAAGGGTGAGCACGCTGCATTCTTCAGAACAGTGCAACATTTTGGAAGGAAATTAAGATACTACAAGTTGAGTTGTAGCTGTCAAAGTGAGGGGATAATAGCTGTCACAGAATTATACATATAATGCAATGCAAAGAACGATGCCTATACCAGTTATTTTGGTTTCGGCACATTTAAAAGTTGTAGTCCAAATAAGGGTGATTTATGGTAAAGGTGATACTAGTACCACAAGTTTAAATATCCTACAGTCAACTACAAGAGATAGAACTTAATTTTGTCCCATTTAAACAGGTCTGTAATTACCTCTGCTACATGCACATGTGCTAAACATCCTCCACTGCACTGGACAAGTGGACACACATATATAGATGTCTCCACACACTCGCCATAGGAGTGACCTTGCTCCAGCCCGTCTGTCCTCACCCCCTGCCCTCCGCCCCCTCCCCCACAGAGAGACCCGCCTGATCCCCACTCACACATACCTATCCGTGCCAAACTACCCCATGCTGCGGCTGAACAAACAATATCACAAACACACTATCATAGCAGGGTATTAACAGAAAGAACTGAGCAGCATTTTTTTTTTTTTTTTTTTTTTTACCAATTCAAAAACTTAAAAAATATTCAACTTATTCAACACAAAAGACATGCAGCGGCCAAGTCTTAGCCTCCCTGAAGCACATGTGGATCGCCCCCACACACACACTGAACACAGAGAGTGGTAGCATGCTAATGAAGACAGTAAATCACCACTAGGTCATGTGTGTAAAAGTCTGCCAGATACCTGCACCACGGCTAGAGACCTCCCTCGGCCGCGCGCTGGGTATGAACCGCGTGTGCATGTGTGTGCGCGTGTGTGGGAGGGAGATGCCTGTTGGCTGTAAACATGGATGCTATGAGAAAATAATGTGGCTACAGACAAGTGTAAAAGGACTCAACAAACTGGATCTGTTAAGAAACCAGACAAGAAAAAGAAAGAAAAGAACTAAATACATATCTGAATGATTACGTATTTGAAGTGGGTGTGAATACTGTTGTTGTGTTCTTGGGCAACACACTTTTCCTAGCATGCACAGTTGTATATATATAAATGTGTGTGAATGGGTGAGTGATTCCTTGATGTAAAGCATTTTGAGTTTCCAACAGAGGTATAAAATCATGATATACAAATGCAACCATTTATCATAAAAATAAAAAATAAAATGTACTCATAGCTTAACGAATGTGTTTGATTACAACTTTGTGCATTTGATTAATGTTCCCCAAGTAGAGTTGAGAAACTCAGTAGGTCTCTGAGGTAGAGTGGTTGAACATTGGGCAGTGGGTTCAAGTCAGTGTGGCTCTGAGTGATCTGGGAACAGCTAATCAAAGTTACATTTGAGTGAAAAGGCCTGTCCAGCTGAGAGCAGCCAGGTGAACACCGAGCAGCACAATCACCTCTGAATCACAGCACAGGTGAGGTCCACAGCCCAAAACCTGTGTACTGCTGTGTCAAACTTCTACCTGCAAAATCAACATCACATGTACAGTACTGGCACCAACAATAGACTACTGCAGGTGGCCTGAAACTTCACAATGATTAAGAATTCCACAACGTGTAATTCATTCATCTGATTTCTCAATCGCATCTATTCAACAATTTTATACCTCTTAAAAACAACAATAGATTATGAAGATTGGCAAGACCGTGTTTTTAATCTAAAGAATATGTCGCACATTGATGGTCTAAAAATAGAATTATTTCAATGATAAAGCATATCTTACTCTCACGCTCATAGAAAGACACAAACACACTGCCAGTCTCAAATACAAACAAATAAATAAATGAACACAATGTTATTAATGATTCTGAGGCAGAATCAAATATACATGTCTGGAGACTTAGAGCACACGTGTGTGTGCGTGTTTGTGTCAACGTATAAAGAGAATCCCAAAAGATAGACAGGAAGACAGACAGAGAGGGGAATACAGACTCAAAACAATGTGGAAATATGTCCACAGTCCAGAGTTCAGTTCTGCTGTGGCTCTAACACAGCTCTTAACAAAATACAGGACGTGTATACGACCTCGTACGTGTATACGACCTCTGGACCAGAGGTTTGATTTCGACCTCTGGACCAGAGGTTTGATTTGTTCTCGATAATATGTTTCATAAACATCTATGGGTAAAATAGTGTCAAATGATCAAACAGCCTGCAGGGTGCCACACAATGGTCACAATGACATTCATTTGCCCATTCACTGTTCAAAGCATGCTTTGGGATGGTTGTACCAAAGACAATGACAGATATCAGGACATGCAAGTCAATATTCTTGCAGTCATAAGTCATATATTACTGAATATTTCTTGAATGACAAATGTATTTTTAAAAATTACTACAGCAAATATGAGTCTATGTAGGAGAGGTCTATTCATAGGTGCACCATGTAAGTTAACTGGTAGGAAGTCTGCCACTTGCTTGTTTCCATAGAAATGGTATTGCTCTGAACTGTTCCACAGTATAGCATGTGTATATATATATATATATATATATATTTATATATACATTTCATTTATCCAATTACAGATGATTGTGTTGCTGAAAAACATACATTCTTACTATGAGTGGGATTACCTATTCACAGGTCTGACCAGTAAATTGACCTTGTGGTGCCCCCTTCCTTCTACATGGCGATATGTTTACTGCCATAGTGTGGAACATTCCAGGCACACCAAAAAGTTACATGACAGCTTAGGATTAGAGCTCTGCCTTACCGAGCAGTCTCGGTGCACATCCCTGCACACGCATTGACAAGTGAGCATCTGAAAAGTCCTCCAGTTCTACTTAAGAGTTCACATGCAGAGCAGAGGCACTACTGGGATTCACAGTTTAGCCCTCTTCTTTCACTCGTCAACTTCACACACACACACACACACACACACACACACACACACACACACACACACACACACACACACACACACACACACACACACACACACACACACACACACACACACACACACACACACACACACACACACACAAACACTGGAAACACTGCTATTCTGTCTCTCTGTCAAGGCTTTAGGTTATACCATTAATTACATCTGACACCACTTCTCATGCGTGTGTGAGCCGCAGACTACGATCCATCCCTGGGGGCTGGAGTAGGGAAAGTGAGGTTCAAAGACCCCCTGCCAGAATGCTAAATCAATATTAATACATGCTTACACACTGCTACACACTGATATGTCAGTGCGCTGGGTAGAAGGCATTGTTTCATTGTCTCCACGGTGCCGTCCTTCCTCCATCAGACTCTTCCCTTGTCTTCATTGGATCTGCCTGTCTCTCTTACTCTTCTGAAATCCACACTTCTCAACCAACTCAACAAACCATGTGAGGATTCATGCTTTGAATTTATGAAGTAAAACTGTGCAGACTATGGTAATTGTGCAAGATTGACAGTGAATTATATTTTAACTGATCAAATGCAAAATAACCATAAAAGCCCTTAAAACTGTAATGCCTGAAAAGTAGGATACAATCAAAACCCCAATTTTTAGGTAAGTGGCTGCACACCTAGCAATTGTAAGTTTACAACCAAGTGAAAATAGTATAGTATAATATAAACATAGTATAATATGAAATCATACTAGTATTAGATAACTGATAGTTTAGAAATTCACATTTAATCCAACTTGATGATGATGAGGCCATGATCTCATTCACTAGTGTACAATACATACACAGCATTTCAAAGAGGAAATCGGGACCAAAGTTGGACCAAACCTGGATGCATACATTTTCCATAAGTTAGTTATTAAACATATCCCCACTCTCACAGTGTATCCTAGCCTTTGTTTATTCAATAGTGTGTTGTCATTCAGGCCCAGTGTGTCATGTGACCCATGCATTAACACTGGTCCACATTAACTGGAGCACATAGAGACGAGTATAATGGGCTAATTTGTAGGTTCACAGCAGCTGCAGTCACAGACACGTCTAATGCACATACATGGTACTAATTGCCTCTGCAGTAGACCATGCTTGACCAAACATCTCCTCATGGCTCACTTCATAGCAGAGTCCACTGTTGGACCGCTCTTGTAGTCCAGACTATTGTTTTGTGTTCAAGGCTGATCAACATCAAAATAACATCTGTCAAGTCCTGTTCAGATTCACCTGACAGGCGCAGCTGATGTCTGGACACTCCAAAACGCTCCACCTATCACACCAAAAACACAGGAGAAGGTTTCGGCACACCGGAGCACATCTGGACATGGAGGGCTCTGCTCACCACACATGTGAGTTTTTAAAAATAGACAAATATGCACACCTGGATACTGTGCTGAAAAAACAACAAAAATAACCAATTTATCTGTCAGACCAAATACTGCATTTCTCAGCTGTCCAGTTAGAAACAATGTAGTATGTAGTCTGAGGTGTTTGTATTGATGTGATAACTGTAACATTAAATAATATTATTAACATATATAAAACACAAGAGACTAATAGACCAGGCCTATGGAAGATAAATATGTTGTTGGTAGAAACTGTAAACAGTGAAAAAATAGAAGTTGTATTATTATCAACATGTTTACACTGTACTTGTGTAAAAATTGTTTGCGGGTTTTCTTGGCTGCTAAAATAACTCCAGAAAAACTTCTGCTCATTTCAGCACATTTCCAACACTCGCTCACACAATGGCAGGGGGGGTGGGGGCACTACCTGCACGGCCCCAGGAAACTGAGATGAGGACCCTCCTAATGACTTAATTGAGCTAATTAACAATGATAAGACGTCCAATCAGCACGCTCGCTTCCTGAAGGCTCTTGTTAGGGGCTAATTAAAGAGCCAATCACAGCAGGATAGGTGATGGCGCTGCGTCACAGTAAAGGGCCGCAGTGCAGTACATTGATTGAAGGAGAACTCAAAAGGAACAATTAGAAATAGGCAATCATTCAAGTCAACTTGACTATATGGCTTATGGTACAGCGGCAACCTAATATCAAAGGTTTATGTTGAGACAAAACTATGGTTTAGTGCAGTGTTGAAATTGTCTCTCTCTCTTTCACACACACGTGCACGTCATTTTGAAACAAATCTTTACAATCTCAATGAATGACCTAAATCTTGAATCACACCCCATCCATTCATAACCAGCGTAGGCCTACTTACTGCAATTATGACTTCTTCGACTGTAACGACTCTGAGTCTGGTTGAATGTAATGCATATACAGCGGTAGAAACAAAGTCAAATACTGCAATTACTAATCTGCAGATCTATAATAATAGATTATGACAGCAGTACATCAGTAATAATTTGTTCCTATGCATATAGCAGATATGGTGCTATGATATGAGATATGGTTTACATGGTGAGAATGTCCATCATCATGCATTGATATATTTACTATATTTAATGTCATGATTGGAGCTACTGCCCTATAGTCTGGTCCCATTTTCTCCATCATTACCTCTATCATCACAGCGTTTCACTGGTGCCCTCCTCTGCACCCCTCCCCCACTTGCTCCTTCCCTCTTCCCTACATGCTTGTCTTCCAGGGGTAGTATGCATGTGGTGAGGAGTCCTCTCCCCCCCCCCCCCCCCCCCCCCCCCCTCCCCTGTCTCTCTATCTGGGCTCCACGCTGCTGCGCCGGTTTAATTGCAACAGCACCCTTGTGAGCCGCTTGGACACTGTATGTGTGCAGAGAGGGAGGAGGGGAAGGGAGAGGAGGGGGGAGCACTCCTCGGAGTGTTCAAGGATACACAGCAGGACGCCGGGCCACCTTCCTCTCTCCTCTTCCACCTTGTTTTACATTTCTGCTCCAAGTGCATCGTTACTCTAAGTTCAGAAGCATGACATCAGCCATCACTGCATTCCTGTTACATACAAGAGAATTGAGCAGACTAATACGCTTACTCCAATATAACCAATAAACAGACACAAATACATATTTTCCTCCCAGATTACAAACACTGTACACAGTATTGATTTTCTCATTTAAATACAAGTCAAAATCACCCTTTACTTCAGTCATGCAGTTGCATAAACTTGGTGAGGTAAATCATCTGACCTATTTTGCCTGTTTACTCACAATATCTGTGCAAATGAAGGGGGAAATAAACAAAACATAAAACATGTATTTGAGTGTAGGATAGCAGCACAGTGCACCTCATGTTTTGACTCCACCCCTCGCCTGCAGCTCTGCTCTCATTGGCCCTCGCAGACAGCACAGCCTGCATCTCCTGGTCAGACCTCCCATGATGCCCATGGAGAGGTCCTGTCAGCTCCTCAGTCCTCTCCTTAATCAGCTGTCACATATCACACAGTCCGCCTCTTCCCTGAGCCCTGCCCCGTGGGCCAGTGTGTGCTCTAACATGCATGTCACTGACCACACAAGCACACTAACACAGCTTACATACAAACTGCTCTATTTTATCATATCACTTTTTTCTCCATAAAAATGTAGAGCTGCAATTTGAATAGTCACCATTAGCAAAGAGCCATTATTTGTTTAACTTAAATAAATATATCCGGTCTTATTCTGTAAAAAATGCTAATCCTGTAGTTTAGACCTCTAAAAACATGTTCTGAAATCCATGGGATTATTAGTTTTTAAGTTAGTTTATTAGTATTAGTTTAGCAGTTCAGATTTCTGCTTGTCTGCTTCTCAGATGTTAATACTGGTGGATGTATTTAAAATGTAAACTTCGAACAGAATCCTACTAAGACATACTCAGATAGGAAGAAATACCAACTCCCTATTTTATAAACACATATCCTAACTTGATTCCATACCTCGCACGCCACAGGAGCTCACTCTCCTACTCACTCGCTTTAGTAAACAAGGCTGCTGCATCTATAGAGGCAGCCAGCATCTCCGCATCTCCGTCCATAAATCAGGCCCAGTTCATGATGATGGAGCGCTGGTGTTCCCCTCTTAATGACAGCAAAACACTTGGCCACTCCGTCTCTCTGTCAACACCGCTGCGTGCATGTGTGTGTGTGCGCGCTTTATTAATTCATTTATCTGCTAATGTTGTGCAGCTGGGGAGAGCCAGATAGTAGGATGCAGGGGGGCTTGGATGAGAGGCGAAAAGCGAAATAATGACGGGTCCAGACTGAAGGAAATGTGCGATTGTTTAATCACCTCCGCGGCTGTAGCTCCATCCACACGCACACGCACTTGTCTAAATGATTAGTGATTAGCCCATGAACCCACTGGCAGACAAGACAGGCCACAATGCATCTCGAGAAGCCATCAAAACAAACAATGACCAAACTGTGATTTAGAATCTCTCTCATCTTGGACAGAAGACAGCAGGTGAAGTGAGCAGCAGCGCCTTGGTAAAGTTTTTAGCCTGGGAACCCTGTAGATAGACAGTAGACAGGGAACTTTCTCCATTGTATCAGACTAGAGTTTTTTTTTGCTCTGCCCGGCTGGTGCCAGGGAGTCTGATAAACAATAGATGAGGAGTAGGATTATTTGGGATGTCCAACTTGGCAGGAGAGACACTTCCAGACACCGGCACAACTGTAAAAGAATTTCAGCTGAGGCTTAGGTGAGTTTGGCTGCAGAAATGTGAGGAAAAAGATGTCAAAACCATACTTACAATTACTATACAATGCACTGAACCCATTAACTATGAACTGCTACTACTTAAACATCTTGGATAATATTCTTCCAGTTCCATTATTGTTTTGGTCAGCTCATTTATGTTCTCCTTTTGAGTTGTAGTCCCGGTGCAAATGTTTTTGGTAATTTGAATTAAGAATGAAAAGTTTTTAGATCTGGACTATGATTGATTGGTTTTTCAGCAAGCTTACCAAGCCATATGTTTCCTCTATGTTTATGATTTGTGAAGATAATAAACCCTGCTGCTTTAGGCTGTTTAGACATCCCTCATGTTCCATTGTCCTGTCTGAGCAGACAGGGTTTCCAGTCCAACAGAGCAGGGGCCTGGTCCCAGAGGCCTAGCCCCACAGCGCTGCAGCAGCGCTAACACACTTACACTCACTCACACAGTGTATAATGTGGAGGGAGCACCCAGGGGCCCACATCCTGCAGCGAGACAGGAGGAGCGGCTAACGGGAGGCTGGCAGCATGATCTAAGACCACAGCTGCTCTGATGTGATGGAATAATGTAGTGTAATTAACAAACACACACACATACACTTAGGATGTGCTGGCGTTTGAGAAGAACAACCAGATTAAAATATCTCGGGCTACAACAAGCCCTGTTCAAAAGACAAAAGAAGACCAAGTGTCTAACTCATCAATTGCAGAAAGGCCTAATGTGAGGGTGGAAAAGACTTACAACAATACAATGCTCATACAGAGACAGCAGACCTTCAGCCTCAGACTTTTGACATCTCTGTACAAATCAAGAGTAGAAAATGTAAGGGGCAGATGAAACAGGAAGAGCTCTTAGCAGGAAAGAGGAAGAGGAGGGTGCGAGACAATGGGGGCCGCCTCTGGGGCAGCTCTGTTCCAAACATAGTAGGGTGCAGTCTTGCATCTCTCCCTCTGTCTGCTGCTAGCCTTTAACTACTCAGTCACACACCTTGCACAGCAGGAGCACAGGACCAATAAATTGGGGAATGTAGGTTTATATGAAGCGCCCAGCACACATGTTGAACTGTCGTTGTGGGCTGCAGGTGAGCGCTGTGACTGCCGTTGGAGGAGAATACTTCTTTCATGTGCTCACCCGGCCGGTGCCCTTTGTATGTACAGTGCCACGAGTGGGTGTGTTTCTCCAGGCAGGAGACACAAAGTCTGTTTAATCCACAGCAGCCCTGGACACACAGCACAGCAGGCCAACACAAGCACAGCTCACACAGAAACACGCTGACGCCGGCTCTGCAGCACTGGGATCCTGCTCCTCACCACACATGGGTAATCCATCCACAGCTCACTCAGAGGGGGGCAGTGCCTCAGACAAGACTCCAAATATGGAGACATGTTAGAGGAGAGCCATACATGCTCACAGGCATGCCACAGGAACATTCAAAAACAGACTCAAGGTGCTTAAAAGCTCAACATGCTGCAGCCTATACGCACCACATAGACATTGCACCTTAGCAAATGTAAACTGCTACTCAAACTCAGAAGATGTCAGTACATCAAAAAAGAAAACATCCACAGTTGAGAGTGGGTGCCAGATAAACCAGTAACATTTAATCAAAAAATATGTAAATGAGTAAAAGGGCTACCAATTCAAGTAGCATTGAGAATGAAATATTTTAGTGCATAGTGCTTAGATGCACCTATACCTTCATACCATTTTTCCAAAACAAGTAAGGGTACTTCATTTTGAGTATTTGCATAGCATAACAGTGAGCATTTTCTTACTTTACCAGGGCCACACTTGAATATGGACATGGTATGCCTCTTTTTAAAAACTCTGAACCCGTTGTTTGTTAATTGCAAAGAATTTCGACCACCACTTTAGGTTATGTTAGCCTGCTACTGTCCTTGTGAACTATAAAAAAAACATTAAGAGTCCCAAATATTTTCATACTTCACATGACAGTCATATATGATTAAAGCCGAGCTTAATGCGCAGAACAGTTAATGTGCACTCATTGCTCAGAGTGCATTACTCAGCTGAGAGGTGAACTGTGAGTATCAAATTAAGACGTAGTGCAATTATAGTGGTATCGGCTCTTAGTATCGGCAGCACATTGACGAGTACAAGTTCTGGCACCCAGTATCAATGCATCCCTAATTATAAGTAATTGTTAATGGCAGTATTTGGAAAGCAAAAGAGAGAAAACCTAAATCAAACTGCTCGGACACACACAGCAAATGGTAAATTAGCGTAGAACTCCCCTGAACACCTCCTGTGCTTACTTGAATGACACCACATTTGATCATATTCTTGTGTGTAATCAAAGTCAACACGCGCTGTTTACCTCTAAACTATAGATCCTCCCACTGTGGAACATCTTTCCACATTTTCACAATGACAGTCCAGAGTTGTAACAGATACACCATGTACAAAGACATGAAAGGTGGTAGGTCGGGAGCCGCATTTAAACATGTAATGGTGCGCGCCCACAGTGTACCACGGGACTCCCCCAGGACCTCCTCTGCACGCCCGTTCTCCTGATCTCTCACTCCCCCTCCTTCCCTCCGACAGGTCCATCAGAGGGGAGGGGGCGGAGGCAGGTAGAAGGAGCAGAGAAAAGAGGAAAGTGAAAAGAGAGCTAATGAGTGGCCGACCCCCCGCTCCAATAAAAACAAAAAAGTCAAACCACAAATGGAAAGGATGTGGGCAGAAGTGCAGCGGTGAGGACGCAGCCACACAAAGAAACGAGAATGTGTGGCTTCATCTACATTAACAGGGGAAGACAAAAGAGGAGCCGGGGCTCGTTTGATGATAGGAAGATTCATTTCTGAAGACATTAGTAGAATTTTAAAAAATTCTATATATATAGAACGTATGAGGTTTATAGTGTAATCTAGAGTGAGCTCCAGCAAAAATATAATCTTAAATTGCATACAGTAATAATTTTGGTCTGGAAGGAGTTATACAATTAAAAAATATGATTGAAAAAAATAAATATTGTTTTGACACATGAATTAATATCAGTAGTTCTAGATATAATCCTAATGCAAAAATGTTCTTTTCAAGGAATCATATCAATCATAATCATTCTTGGTGATCCTTGTGAAAATATTCAGCATATTTTGTTTAGTTCTTATATTTGTATTAAATAGCAGGTCACTTCTTCACAAAAATAAACTGTACTGGCTGATTTATACTGCAATATTTCTTTTTTCACGAGCGGTTCATCTCAGTGCCATGTTTTCCAGAACTTGTGGACAGCCTGTTAACGTCTTGCCTCTTGTTCATTCATCAAGTTGGTTGCTTGTTGGGCAGGTGATACAAGATGCGGAGATTATGTTGGCGAGTCATGCCAGATAAGAACATCTGCTCACTGCAAACATTTAAATGTAAATGGGAAAAGACTGGAGGAGGCAGAGGCATAATTTAGCGTCAGAAAAGGCGAAGGTGGGACGGAGGACTGGAGGGAGGACTGGAGGGGGCCTGATGAAGGGAGTATGTGGGGGGCCCAGATCTGAGCCGCTGCACTCCTACCTCGGAAAAGAGGGATTTGCTCTCAGTGGGAGGGATGGAGAGACGAGGAGAGGCAGGAGGACCACGGAGAGCACAGAGGGGGTGAGTGAGTGAGGGAGGGGGGAGGAGGTGAAGCAGATCAAGAGAAAACACAGGGATTTATCGTACAAATCAGAAAATATGCTGTTAGCAAGGTGGTCCAGCTCACATAATGCAACATAATGTAGTAGTAGTAGTGATTAACAAAAAAATTACTGTACTACGACTTCAGTCATACAGTCGGCACCTGGTTGTCATGGTAACAGCAACTACAAGTAAATTTTGTCAAAGGAAAAAAGCTTTGCAAATATCTTGTTAATAGGCTCTTTTCATGATAGCGCTTGGCTAGTTGATGTTGACTAAAAATTGCAAACCTTCGCTTAGGGTCCCATTATATTCTTATGGAGAAATAGTCACAGTTATTTAAAGATCATGTAGTGGACAGTGAATTACAGAAAATAACTAACTGCATGTTAAAAAAAAATGTGTGTACAATGTAAAAACGTCACCGGAGAATGCTTCTGTATTTATGAAAGAAAGTGCCTCTGTCTTGAAGCTAACAGCTAACCTAAAATAAAAAATAATGCTAGCCTACATTGAATTCTCTTTGGTCAACTGGAACTAGTCATTTGATTCATTTACATTAATAGGACATTTTCTAAATAATTAAAAAGTGAAGACTAGTTATGATTAGTCATTTAGGAACTAGAATAGAAAAGACTATAACTTAATAATGTAGAACACAACTTTTGTAAAACTGTGAATGGACTGTTTAACTGTCATTTCTCACACACCCTAAACAAATACATCTGTAATTGTCAAGTCCACATTGTTCCTGTAGATATCAATCTTTTAGTTTGAAGAATCCAAGTAGATCTCCGTGTTGATGACCATCTTTGACCTTTGAAGGACCCATGTTAGTGCCTCTTGTGGTTAATGGGAAAGCAGAGAGATGGAGACAGCTGCTTCTGACAGTAGAGCAATACCGGACCTCCGCCCCTCACTGTCCCAGGCCCCTGCTGTGACTTTTACTACCAGACTATTTTCTTTGACTACTCTGTAGATGTCTTGTGTCTCTTCCACAAGTTCAATAGCACTGACTCCACTATTTCCAGAGCGTCCCGACATACATCACGTCCTACTCTCCACATTAAGAAGGTCACAGGGGCCAACTTTGTCTCGCACTCTCAATTTATTCATGCTAATTGTCTTTGATAAAAAGAAGAACCTCTTAAAACTTGCTTACACTGACCAAAGCTAATTGAAAAATGAGTTGGGACAGCGAGAGTGCACTTTTATGTCTTGTTCTTTGTTCGGCTGTTCTTAAACTCAATTAGTAAATTAGTTACAGCTTTCTGGGCGATAAACAGCGGCTTGGGAGTGCATAAACACACTAACCACATTTCATGAAGTTTCTGCAAGCAACATCCCAACCAAGCACAAGTAGGCCTATACGTACAACATAAAGGCACAGGTTTATGCGACAAAGTGTATAATTTAAGTTCAAATATTTAATGAGCTTCTCAGTGAGCTTCATGATGAAGTCACCCGAAATGGTTTTCACTTCACAGGTGTGCCTTGTCAGGGCTCATTAAGGGAAGGCCAAGAGTGTAAAAAGCAGCGGTCAAAGCAAAGCGTGGCTATTTTGAAAAATCTAATCTAATATAATGTTCATGAGTTATAACTTCTTGTTAACACCATTTTATATGTGTTCATAGTTATAATGCCTTCAGTGAGAATCTACAATGTAAGTTATGAAAATCAAGAAGTCCAAACTAGTAAGTCCAAAAAGTATACATATATAATTTTGGTACAGATAAATCACTATACCCTATGTATACACTATGTATAGAAGTGGGCGAGACACATTTGAATGAGATTGGACTATTGGATGGAGTCACAATAACTTTTTTACTTCTACCTATGATAAATGAACAGACTACCACACACAGGCTCAAGTACACCATGACATCCTGCGAAAGAGCATCAAGTGTGCGTAGCCCCTCCCACTGTGGAGAGAGGCTCTAGCACAAACAGCAGCAGGGTAGAGCCGGGCTGAGCTGTGGACCAGACTCTTTGATGCTCTTTAAAAATAAAAGCACACACTCTCAGGCGCTCAGTGGTGGATTCTGACACTGTGTGATGACCGTGGGTAAAGCACTTAAGCTGCTGTAATTAGCCTGATCGCCGTGGTGACTGAAGATGCTTCCTTTCATGCGCTCACATCGCACACGCACAGTGAAGACAGACAAGGAGAGACTGGTACGCATGTTTATATTAGGTACTCATAGTAAAGGGCTGATAAGATTATAGTCTGTGGAGATTCAAGTAATAATAATAATAATAATAATAATACATTTTATTTGTATTGCACTTTACATTTCAAAGAAATCTCAGAGTGCTACAGAAAAAGTACAATGAGACAAAGCAGTTTGAGCTTGACAGGCACGAGATTTCATCTTTAAACTATTTTCCGTTTTATTTTGAAGTATCTCATATATATATATATATATATATATATATATATATATATATATATATATATATATATATATATATATATATATATATATATATATATATATATATATATATATATATATATATATATATATATATATACATATATATATATATACATATATATATATATATATAATATATATACATATATATATATATACATATCATACTGTAGATTTTGTACATTAAAACCTGATTTTTATCTTATTTTAATGCATGTCCTTATTTTTGTTTTATCATAGCTTGTGTTATTCTTTGTTTAATATTGCACTGTAACACCAAAGCTATACTAGTTGAAAGCTACGTAAAGTGTTCTCTAGCGCTGCAACATCACTTTGACCAACTTAGTAAAACTATTGCAATTCTTAAATGATTTCTACTTGTTGGACCAGTATGAATTTATTTGGAAAATTTGCAGATACAGATATTCATAATAGTTTTTATCAAAGCTGTTTGTTTTTCAATTCAGCCCACAGTATTCCTACAGCGGGTAAAATCTTTTGCAAAATGACTTGAACAAAAATGGCACTGAACGTGTATAATAAAAAAATGACAGAAAAATGGAGCGAGTGTGAAAGAAATAAAAATGGGAGGAGGTGGGGAGCAGTGGAGCTGAGCCAGAGCTAAACAAAGAACTACAGTAACAGTCCACTGGCCACACAGCTGCTCTCTCTGACTGTGAGAGTCCCCATAGGTGTCCACCCATTCAGCGCGCGGCCTGCCAACTCATAAACCCCCAACCTCCACCTCCAGCAAGGACTACTGCACCGTGGAGTGGCACCAAAATGATTATGCCTTTGTACAGAAAATATAGTCATTAAAAAACTTGTTAAACTATTTATTTTTTATGCATTTGCCATTCAACTTCTTACTTTCACACTCTGTATTTAGCAGCATAATTAAATGCTGTATACTTGTATACTTAAGCTTTTATCAATATATATAATAAAATATTGTATGTAGGCCATTTCAGATGCATTTAATATAATTGGGCAATGAGTAGTTTGATTTACAGGAAAAATATATAATCAGCTAACAATACATTGCCGCAAACTGCTTTGACTGCTTTGAATTGTATGGAAAAAACTGTGATACTATCATTACAAGTAATTACCAGATGATTTTATTATTTGACATTAAGTGCGAACTACGACAACACTCGCACAAGAAGGATCCCTGCTGTTGTAATTAAAGGTGTCCTTGACAATGGGACGAGCCACTTTCACACTCCTCTGAAACTTAGCTCAGATACACTGGAATGGCTTCAAAAATCTCTGCGCATAAATTAGCAAACACAAATATAGCAGTATAACAAACTCCTAAGTCTTTAGGCCTTTTCCTTCTTACTTTAGATGTGGTTTACATGTTGAGAGGCAGTTTAATCACGACTAGTATTTTACCAGTGAGCAGTTTAATGTGATATTGTTCATTTGCTTATATAGGCTCATATTTAGAGTGTATCAACATTTATTACTCAGGACAAATGTGCAATTTGTCATAATTTAAACTAGTAAGGCAGCACAGATCTGTATGCATAGCCTGACGATGCAAGAGTGGCCACAAAGCCGAGGTGAGAGGTAAAGATTGAGAAGGAGAGGCAGAGCGGTGTCTGGAGCTTGCATCTGCATGTTTGTGTGTAGATGGTCCAGGTGCTGGGACCAGAGCATGTCCCAGGGCAGGGACTGCAGGGGTCCCACGTCTCCCCTCTGCTTCCTGCTAACGAGACACACACACACGCGCGCGCCCACACACACACACGCAAATGCAGTGGGCGCATCCATCAGGGCAAGGCTGAGGGTCGCACTGCGCCCCGTTAGCCCACCACAGAGGACCCAGAGCCCGGGGGCACGCTCAGTCTCCACCTAAGACACACACACACAAACATACACGTGCGTACATGCAAACAGGGCAGCTCATCAGGATTCAGCCCTGAATGAGAGCTTATGCTGCTCACATACTGAAGAGGCTAAAGCTCAACACTAAGCGCCAACAGTTTACCATAGCAACAAGTCATAGTGCGTTATAATAACAAATGATGGAACGAGTATCAGAGCAACAGCAAACAAATATGGAAGAAGCTCAAAATCACTGAGGTAAAGGTGTAACATGCAAACTCTCAAAGTCTCAGTAATCAAACTGTTGAGAGTAGCAGCCCCTGAGCCACTGCGTTGCCTCATAAAAGCCATACAAAAGTATACCTGGCCAGCTCAAGCAAAACAAGAATAATACAAGTTCTGGGTTAATTGATAAGATGCTTGTTAAGTGCAGGTTGTTTAGTTGTGACTCTCTCGACCTCAGTGGACATGAGTAGAGATTCATTTTGTTTTACATTTCGAACAGTAATAGCCCCATATAAATCCATCTATCTTTTCTGGCCAAAATGTGTGACTTCTCTATCCTCATAGGGGTGTCCTTTGTCTTGTATAAGGCGAGCTGCTGACTCTGGCCCACTGGGGTTGGCCCTTAGAGGTTGCTTCATCCTCCAGTATGCTACAAGTCGATGCGCTCCTCACTACACTGGGCTGCATGTACTCATGTGCATAGGGGATTGTGTCTTTCGGGCAGACATGGTTCTGTCAAAGAGCTGCAGGATAGCATCATTATGCTATTGCAGAAAATACTAAAGCAAGTGCCAAGGTGTAGGCTGAGTTACATAACATGTTAGGTGATGTGTAATTAAGACAGAATGGTATACATTTTCTCCTGCAGATGTGATTGGACCACAGGGACAGCCCACACATTCAAACACACCATGCACAAGCAGGGCCATTACAAAGCATTACCAGACACATTAAGTGGCTAACAGCTACAACAACACGCGGCTGTTAAACTTTATGATCGTCAGTGTACGAGCGGCATTCAGAGAGTCGCCGAGGTGCAGGGCTCAGAGGGTACCCAAATCAAACGAAAGTAAATCACTGAAAAGCCAGGGAACAGCAAATCTTGTTTTAGTTTCTGGAATTCAATATTTCTGGCTTCTAATGTCTAGGCAAACATAACAACAGGGTCTAAGAAGCGAATTAATTTAAACCATGGTCTCATCGAAATGTAGAAAGCATAATGGGCAGAAAGCAGACCACAAGTTTGTTAACCCACTCTACAGGTGAGCAATTATTGCTAACTTATAGTATCTGGATCAGGAGTCTATGTTGTAATCTGAGGAAGTCATTAAGAAGAAATATGGTTTTACAAAGCTTGGTCTCATCTAAGGGATATTATTAGAAGCTGATATAAAAGACACAGCAAGAAAAGTGCTGAGGGATGCCGCAATACATGAGTAAGCATCCGGGGAACTTTCACAGGTTTAAACAAAATACACAGAAACATGTCTGCCAAGGCCCTGGGCTAAAGTGCACGAGGAAAGAAATATAGAGAGGGAGAAAGAACGAGAGAGAGAAAGCGAAAGAGAGACAGAGAGTCTAAGGAGGGGCCAGAGGCATGGACAGGGGCAGCCACAGGCCAGCTCCTGCTCTGATGCTTGGTTCTGTGTGTGCGTGTGTATATGTGTGTATGTGTGTATGTGTGTGTGTGTGTGTGAATGGCCTGTTTGTGTGGATGAATTATTCAGGTCCGTGGAGAGGGCAGCCTGCTGCGGTAATGAGGAGGACATGCATTGATACCAAATATTGCTGGTGGGAAGCTATCGATTGAACAACCATTTGTCCAAACTTTAGTGTGCGATCCAGGGCGGTCTGCAGCCCTTTACAGAGAGTTACAGACAGCTGGACAGACAGAGAGACTAAACTACTGCATAATGCGCTGGCTTACAATAGGAATACTCAATATGATGGCAGCACGCTAATGAAGAGAGAAAAATATTGTTGTACCACTGCTACAAACTTTGCTAAGGAGAAAGTTCAGAACAGGAGTATAGTGTGTGTGTGTGTGTGTGTGTGTGTGTGTGCGTGTGCGTGTGTGTGTGAGTGTGTGTGTGAGTGTATAAAAATATACATGCACACACAAATACACAAACACACACACAGACAGATAGATTTCAAAGGTATTTTGGCTTGAAAAAGACTAGAATGGAAGGGGCATGTGGAGTAAATGGCATTTTTACACCACGATATTCATGGACTACTATTGTTTACTACATACAAATATATTTTCACAGCGTGTGTCTAAAAGGGCCCTGATTTCATAGAAGTATACTGACTGTAAAAGTTACCATCACATATTCCCCTTCTTTGTGGTGTCACAATGTCAGATATTCCAGGTTAGGTAGAACACAGGGGAAATTACGCTTCAGCCCGAGCCCCTAGCATTGTGTAGCATTGTGTAGCCGTGTGTGTGTGTGTGTGTGTGCGTATGGGTCTCGGGGGGTGAGTGTGTTACCGTAGGGGAAGTGGACACACAATGAAGAGCAGGAGACAGCGTTGGAGGGTACAGGGGAGAAGGAGGCTGCGTGATGGAGAGTGGGACAGAGCAGCGGGGATTAACACCAGGAAGTCTGAAGGCAACTACAGGAGCCCCATCAACCGGTCCCACCGCTTCTCATTACACAGGCAGGACTTAACATATTCTGCACTCAGATGGATGGCTATTTTAACCTGCATCTGCTGTGCTCTATCAGTGCAGCTCCGACCAAACACTGCTCATCCCAAGCTCAAATAACTTATGTTATGATGTTTTTTTTTTTTAACTATAGGTCTGGGGATGCAGAGTTTTCATACTCTATATGGTATTATAGGGTTGAAAGCATTTAAAAGCCGTTTATCCAAACAACTAGGGCAAGGACAGGGATCACTATTTTTTCAGATGATAAAAGACGAGTCTTCACCCTCACATTAATTTGCTACACTAGTATGTTATTTTATGTCTATGTCTTTGAGGTAAGTTAAACATTTTACTGTCAGTGCTAAGTCAAAACTTTTCTTTGTTTTAAAAGTTGAAACAAAACTGATATGGCACTAAGATTGCAGCAAAAAAGTCTTAAGGCCCGCAGTAAATCAATATTAACCAACGCTATCCAAGTCTGTCAAATAGTACTGAATAAATGTTAAGGCTAGGAGAATTCTTTATGAATAGTTTCAAATCTATTTAACAGGTAAAAAGTAGCTGGTGCCACAGGTCTGCAATCAGAAGCTAACGCGGCTTATTGCTTTGGTGACATACAGACAGTCAAAGCTTGTCAGCTGATTGGTCTTTAGCGCCCATCCAGGT
This sequence comes from Periophthalmus modestus, assembly GCA_019594935.1. Taxonomy (NCBI): domain Eukaryota; kingdom Metazoa; phylum Chordata; class Actinopteri; order Gobiiformes; family Gobiidae; genus Periophthalmus; species Periophthalmus modestus. The sequence continues at coordinate 27,244,756 of JAIEZT010001390.1, read as the reverse complement.
GACTGATGCCGGCGCTTTATTCTGCCTTTCCTGTGGCACTAAAAGCCCAGATTGAAAATAGAATGGTGGGAGGCGTTTCCACAGCCCCTTTCAAAAAGCTCAATTGCTTTTGGCTCGGCGGTAAGTCTGACACAAAGTGGCGCTGGGAATCAAACCCGCAGCAGCCCTCCGAGCTACCGCAGCGGGCACCGTGAAGTTACACTCGCACACACACGCACGCCCACGCCAATCATACTCCGAATACACACGCACACAATTAGAGTACACACAATTACTGCCAATCACACAGGGCGCCCCATTCTCTGCTCTATTCTTTGTGTCACAGTGGCTCTCACTTAGCCCCCCGCCCACCAGGACACCCCAGGCAGCGGCACTCCGACCTCAGCCTCTCCTTCACCTGTGCAGGCCCATAATTACTGTGTGACAAGGAAACGGCTAAAAACAGACCCACAATTACAATCGTGCTCACCCAACATACTATAAGTGTTAAAGTGAACGTTTAACATGAAGATGTATGGTGAGGCTGCAAAGTTTTTCATCTGCTGTCACTGAGAAACTGACCTCAAAAAGCCAAACATAAACATGGAAAATAGGACGCATTTGAACAGTTGTTTAGAATATTGTTCCTTCAAAGTACCGCATTAAGGAATATAAAGACAACTCATTAAACTATAAACTATAAAAGAAGAACTGAACTACGGTTGTGCAGTTAATCAAACTTTAATCAAGATTAAGATTCACTCATTTCTAATAGTCAGTGATCAGCATTGGTCTTCTTAAGAAGGTCTATAGCCAATCTTTTGTCGCTAAATGCATGTGAGTTAAAACTTTGGAGAGATTTTACTATTTTTATTCTATTAAATAGGTTGATAAAAGTCTGTGTTGTTTATGTTCAGTAAAATTAGTATTGATATGATTGAAAAGAAAATGCAATTCTTGCTAAATGGGCCAGTCCTTGCTGAAACAGATAAAACTGAAGATATTTGTGATATTTATGTAATAATTTCAAGTTCCTATTTTTACAGATGAAACTTTGTACAGCTTGTGTAGCTTTTTCAACAGCTTCCAAACAGTCCATCGCTACATCTCTGTGTCCAATAAGACGTCATCTATTGATTCTCTCATCCTCACATCCAGCACACGGAGCATGCAGTTGCCGGCCAGTTGCATCTAGGACACGCCCCGCTCCTCAACTCCAAAGAAAAAACATCTGGATAGCTTCCAAAAGCACCATGCATCACAACACACACATACCCAGAGTCTAATGAAGCCCCGGTAGTGACGGAGGAGCAGCAGGGAGACTGGTCCATGTGTGTGCGTGTGTGTGCTTGTGTGTCTCCGGCGGGATAATTATGGCACTCCTCGGCAGCTGAGCGTGCCAGATGTACAGGGAGAAGGAGGAGAGAGGGAGCGATGCAGCGGAGAGCATGCACCGCGATACAGGCATACATTACCAACAACAGTGTGTCAGGACTGGCCAGAGGGAACATGGAGTGAGTGTTCAAAAGTCCTGTCCATGTTAGAAGACATTAAGCAGTGTGAAAAGTGCGAGTGTTTGGCATGAGGCCTTTTGTTTCGTGCCATCCGCCATTAGCAGGTTGGCGCGCTCGCAAATTACCAACTCTGATTCCAGCAGACGTATGTATGTACTAAAGAGGTGGTGTGAATATGAGAGGTGAAGGACACGGGGTCACATAGTTTACTAGAAGTCAGTGTGTAGTTTCAATCTTGACAAAAATTGTTTAAAAGAAGGATCTTCTTAAAATGTATTTTTATATATTTTGTTAAAAGCATTTTATATAACTTTTAGTTGATTTAATAATTTATAATTTTGAGGCCTTGTGGGTGCTATGGCTTTTTTGTCATAATTAATGAATTAGGCTATAGAAAAGGATACATATTATATTGTGACTGGTTTTGTTTGTGTGTGTTTGTTTTGTTAATGTACCCTTTCACTTAAGATAAAATAAACCTATATTTGTCTATATATTTTGTTAGAGTCCTGAAACGCAAAGTTCAAGAACAGCAGGAGAAGAAGAATTAACCTTTCATTATCTTTATTAGACACTAGTAGTTATTTTCTCCCCTTTTTTGTTCCTTCCACAATGATCATAATTTCTCAGAGGCCCCAGTCTGGCCCAATTATACATTTTTACACTTTACTTCCTAAAGCAGTGAATGAAAGCAAAATGAAAGTAAAACACGACTGAAAAACGCAGAGCTCAGAAAGTGAGTACTCCACAGAAGGCCGGCTTTGTCACCTCTCTTACTCAGGGGGGCCAGCCAAGCGCCCAGGGAAATTACGGCAACCAGAATGCATCGATTTGTCTGCGTCCAATGTGCATGTGTGCATTCCTCTGTCTGTACTGAGGCTCTTTGTACAGCAATAAAGACAACAGGCTGGACTACATCTGATTAGAGACACTGCATCAGTACAACAGCGTTACATCCAGAGGTGGGAGGTACCCATGGGTTTCAGAATGATGAAAAATATGGACTGTTGTCATAGTGATTAACCATTTAAAACATTATAACATATTTCTTGAATTGGAATAAGCCCTAAAAATGTTGCATATTCATGGCTTTCAGATTCCTGTTGCAACATTTTGTGGACTTTTTTGCATTCAAAACATATAGAATTTTGTTTGAAATTGTTCATCAGTATGGCAACGGTATTCTGAAACCCATAGACAGGAAAATGAACACAAAAAAAATAAAAAATTTAAAGGTGTGCAAAATTAGAAGTATGAGTCTAGAGTTAGAATCTATGAGTAAAACAACACGATTTGTGTGATACTTGATCCTCAACCAAGATATTTACAGACACATTTTAGCCCATTTCTAATGCATTGTTAAGATATCATCTGAGTATTATTGAGATGATGCAAAAAATAAATAAAATAATAAATAAAATAGATAGTAATTTTTGTCAATATGTCGTAGCTTGAACTCGTCTCTGCTTTTGCTTAGTTCGAACCAATTCTCCGCTCTTGTGTCGTGTAATTAAGAGCAGGCAAAAACCCTCACCCTCTCCCAGCGTGGCTTTGTATGTCGCACCTCACGCTGTGCTGCTGCCTGTCTCCAAGCATCTCCTCCTACTTCCTGTTATTTGCAGAAATAGTAGAGTTAACACATACAAGTGCACTGGAGTTTTACTGACAAGAATGACAACACAGAGAATTTTTTTTTTTTTTTAAGTCAGGAATAGAAAAATAAAAAAAAAAAAAGGGAATAATTATGTCTCTGATGCTAAAACACTAGAGATCCAAATATTAAAGGAATTTACTAACCCATGAGAGATTAAAAAAGATCTTAAGAGTTTGAGTCAAGGTTTGGGCAATATGTCCTTATTATGAGACAGAGCAGTTTATAAGGAATGGTTCAGGCTTAGTAACTGCTGGATTAAGGAGTTAGGGTTAGGAGTTAGGGTATTAATTAAAGTACCGTATTTTCCGGACTACAGAGCCACGAAAAAAAAAAATGTATAAGCCGCACTACACCATAAGCCGCAGCGGTTAAAAAGTAGAAAAAAAGTAGTGGCTTGTAGTCCGGAAAATACGGTACTACAGCTATTAAAAATGTAGTTACTATCCAAGACACTGAAGTACACTGACACATATTTGATCAATCATAGGCCTGCCAAGATAATTAGTATATCAGCAATATTAGGGACAATATATTTTTGTTATCAATATTTATCGTTTATTCTTTTTCTTTCACTACTGGTCAATTTTCTGTTATTTCTCGGCTATATAGATTCAAGCTGTAAGACAGAATTAATAGCTTCAGTGACTCATTACAGATGCAAACTAAGTACTAAAGTGTTTCATTCTGCTGTTTATTTATTGCATTAAAAAAATATATAATGTATTTGCATTCTGATTTTTTGTGGTTTAAATCTGCTCTTGGGTTATTGTGTCAATGGCATAACTTAGTTTCAGTATTATCATGTATCGTCTGTATTTACTTCAGCAATATATATCAAACTTCAAAATTTGTTATCTTGACAGGCCTAATCATTCATTATTAAAACCTCTATCTACCATCTGATTTCACAATGTAACAGCAAATGAAAATATATCTTTTTTCATGAATTTACTGCAAACCAACTAATGCATTCCTCCAGTTAACTTTTTTACTCAGGACAATACGCCATCATTTGTCATTCTCGTCCAGCCCAAACTGGCAGAGCAAACCCACATATTGCTTTTTGCATTTTTCCATCCAAATGCTCCTGCTCCTCAGTTTGTCTCTGCCTCTCACTGACATGACAAGCTTGATTAATTAGCCTGCATTTGTAAAAGTGTCAGACTAAATCAGCTTGAACAGTAATGGACCGACTGCTGGCGGGGGGTCAGGTAAAATTGGTATGCGTGCTAAAGATATGCATTGATTCAAAGGGAACAATAGAAATCACATTAACATCAGCACCACAAAGAACACACAGAAAACATGTGCACTTGCTTCTAGTTTGCCCGTTAGCATGCTTTGATGTGATGTCATATCATTCCTCTTACCGGCTTTACCCAAGATGCTTTGCAAGTCAAAAACCTAATAATAGAGCTAGTAATAATTAGGATAGTCTTGTCTATAATTATAAGATGTATTGGCCTAATTCACGAAGCAACTTGTACCACAATATTTTAAGTTTAGTCACAATCTTTTCTTCTTTCTGGATTATAAGGATTTATATGGGACAACAACAGAAATGAGAGGTTAGTGAAGATTTGGTATTTTTTTATGTAAAAGGGAAAATAAACTTTTTATATAAATACATTGTTTCCTGATACTTCTGTATAAATACCTGTTTTTGCATGAACTCCCTTGCAGCTGTAGTCTTGTGAGTGCAGTTTGGGTCAGATACATAGACATAGGTAATAGTTCTGAGAGCATTTGCCATGCCCCCTTTTTAGTCAACTAATCGATCGTCAGGACATATCTTTAGTCCAACAAGAATTTCTACAGCCCTTTTAATTTCAGTGTTATATACTTTATTTGTATGTTGATGATTAGGTTTGAGGTTAGTTACTGTTTTAGAGGTATGCTTGATTAACTTATTGCCATCTGTCTGACTGAGACTAGACTCTTTAGCAGGTAACGATATTGCGACAGCATAAATCTGAACATATTTTGAATTATTTTACAATGGTGTCCTATATCAGATCTAGTAAAAGATCACATGGTTCAACAAGAGAAACTACCAACATAAGGTGTGGTATATTGTATTGTATTCAAAATTGTATTCATCATGGTATCTGAAATCAAGTTTGAAATGTTAGTATCATGACAACACTACTGGGTCCACAATATTCAATCTTCAGATCCATTCAAACATGTGTGATCTTTACTGAGCGCTCACCTGCCCCTCTAACAGCTGGCCAGCACACATCTGCTCCAAACTACCATGAACTACACTGAAAACTCCCACGGTGAGCTGACATTTGTGTTTCTCTGTCTGTCTGGCACTCTCCCCCTCTCTCTCTCTTTCCCTCTCCCTCTCTGTCGGTTCAAACAAGGCTAGGAAGGTGACCCTGAATCGCAGCCTGTGTCGTGTGTGGATGCGTTTGTGCGTTTGTCCCAGTAATTAACACCAGTCACTAATGAAGTCCAGCTGCTCGGCCAGAGGACTGAGCTCGGGCCAAAAGCAGGTCTGCCCCCCTCCTTTGCCCCTGTGTCTGCATGTGCGTGTGTGTCTGCGTGTGCGTGTTCATATGAGTGGTTCTGTTGGTCCATTGATCTACATTCACACGTCTCCCTCCTCTGTGTGTGTGTAGCTCTGTTTGGGCTCCTGCTGGCAGACATCAGTATGAATCTAACTCACTTCATCTGGAATCACAGTTCCTTCTGACAGCATCCTGCTTTCCTTACATCTTCATTTCTCTCTGCTACCTGCTACACCGAGGGTCATTATACTATACACAAGTGAATATTCTAGGCTTTATAGTAGTATCAATCAAAGTACACATTGGTTTTGTAGCCGTGGCTTTACTCTAGCTGCAGAGTGTTTTTCAATTTTATGTTTATCGTTAAGTCTCTTAATCGTTATTTATGTTGATTTTGATTTCATCCTTCCTATTCTCCTGCATTTCTTGAGCTTTGTGTTGTAAAACTGTAATTTCTTCATTGTGGAAAAGGTTATCTTATCTCTTATCTTAAATGCTGTATTTGTTTTACTCTTTTATACCAATTACTGGGATTGGGCGACAGTAGCTCAGTTGGCAATGTTTGTCCACTGATCTGAAGGTTGGCAGTTCAAATCCCACTCTTGACATACACATAATAAATCCACAGGTTGCTGGTGTGATTTCAGCTCCCACAGATGAATGCTGTTGTTGTGTCCTTGAGCAAGACACTTAACCCAGCTCAACTCTGTGTGCACTGGTTCATGAATGTGTGTGTGAATGGGCGAGTGGTTCCTTGAAGTTAAGCGCTTTGAGGGCCTTGAAGGTGGAAAAGCGCTGTATAAAAATGTGACCATTACATTGCATTTGTTCATTTTAACAATCGCTTTAAATTGATGAATCTATCAATTTATCAACTGTAAATGTCATTGGTCTTCACTTGAATATAACAAAGGTGGCAAATAATAATTCAAAACTCAAAACATATGCATTATTTGAATAAGTTAGGAGGGACATAGTCATTTGGACATATAATAAAAACAGCATTACCGTAATTTCGCGACCATAAGGCGCGGGTAAAAGTTGCGAACATCGTGGGAGCGATGGATGTCAGACGGCGAACACAGCTTTACAAAGGCAGCGCCGGGCGAGTTACGCTACGATTTGTGAATGGATTGTGGATTGTGCTTGGGCTAATGTATCTGCTTGCACTGTTCTTTGAGCTTTCGCAAAAGTCGGCATCGTTCACGTGGAGCGGTACGGCAACAAAACGGACTCTGATAGTGACGAGAGGGAACTTGGTGTATTTCATAGAAATCTAGCGCAGCTGTTCATTTCAGATACAGAGGATGAAGACTTTGATGGATTTGTGAATTAATTGAAAAAATTGTGTGAGCACTTTGCTAAATACTTGAATAAAGCACAACCGAACACAGTATGTGCTCTAAAAAAAAGACAAAGGAAGCAAAACTAACATGCATGTTTTACCGTGCCTGCGCCCTAAGGCCCGGTGTGCCTTTTGTATGTGTTAAATGCAGAAAAAGCACCCGTAACTGAACTGCGGTCTATAATCCGGTGCGCCCTATGGTCATGAAATAACGGTACTTCTTTTACATTGCTCTCCAAAAATTTGCTACCATTTTGCAGAACTGTCCATTTTGTTATGCGTAACCCGTGTTCACTTGATTTCCAGTACAAATAAATACATTAAGTGAATAGCAACCAATTACAACAAAGGCACAAATTGGAGTGTGATAAAAGCCAAACAACACACACTACAGTTTTAATCTCCCACCACTTCCTCCTACACATCTCACACAGTCTAAACCAGCCTGTGTGCCAGTCAAACTTTGCCCTCAGCGCGCACAGATCTAATGACATAATGATGATCAGTTTAGCCCACTTATACATAGAGCCTGATTACATTACTGTACAGGCCCGTTCCCTCTCTCACACACACCCTGTCACACCCGCTCCAGCTGTGACAGATGTGCCTGTCACTGGAGAAAATGAATTCAGAATAGTTAGTGAATTAAGCAGGGAGTTAATTGTTGCTTGGCCCCTGTTTATGAAGCGCGTAAAGCCGGAGCGCCTTGTTTGTCTTGTGAAAATTAGCCAGCAGAGATAGAGCGAGCCTGTTCTCTTTAGCAGCTGGTGGAGCTACACCTGGAAGGGCTGAGACAAAAAAAAAAAAAACAGAAAAGGAGGGGGATACACGGCAGAGATTTGGTCAGCGCTCTCAAACACACACACGCACACAAAATGCATAGCGCTAACAAAGACATCACTTGACAACTTGTATACTGGAGGCAGCTGATGTAGCATGTTAGCATACTCTCCCAGGCAAACTTCAAACGTGTCACGCACATACACACCATCTTATCCTGGAAGGCTCTCTCCCAGTCTATTTGTCAGTGTGTCCTATTAGGTTTCCAAACAGCTTGTAATGACTGGTAATAAACTGCAGAAGAAGGAGAAGGTAAATCAAGCGAGAAGACGACAAAATGAGCTCTCCAGGGGGGCCGCACGCTCCCAGCATTACAAACACACAAACAACCACTAGGGCTGTAAATATTAAGGCTGAATCCAAGAAAAGGAATTGGCAGGTTACAGACGTTAACTCGGAATAACAGGACACTGAATAATGTCTCTTAAAATAAATGAAATAAAATGAAAAGAAATGAGTTACTGTGTGGACATTATGGAGGAATCCAATTTAAAGCAGTCTGTAACTTTACGGTGATTTCATTTCAGGATATGGAACCAAGGCCTTTCTCTACTCAACATGGGAATGCTGCTGAGGCAGTGAAATATGTTGACAGACTCTATGGGCTCTCCTGTTATCAAGAGCAAATGTGATAAAACATGTCTAGATCAATACGTCTAGAATAATTACTAAAGCAGGACTATCCTGATAGAAGGCTCCTCGATACAGGATGCTAGTCCCAATACATGTATTTCCCTAAAAACAATTTTAAAAAATTACTAAATTGATGCCTTTACTATTAAACAAATACATATTGCAATTTCATGTTTGCAAAGCCCTTAATATCAAAACACAATGGCATGAATAAATCACTTTTTTAGCTCAGCAGACTTCGAACATCCAAATAATTCAAAGCAATGAGTTTATAAATGCTTTTCACAACTTTGAGAGGCCAGAGTTGAGTTTTGCCATCATGGTAATGCTAACAACAACTAATATACAAACTGTGCACTGTCAGATTCTCTGACAACCCCCCTCCCGAAAAAAAAAAAAAAAAATAATTAGACATAGACAGTACACAATTGACTTAATTTGGCCTCAAAAATAGTATATATCTGTACTTTGCTGAAAAAATGGGGAAAAAATCTGGGATAGGCCATTTAACACAGTAGTCAGCATGTAATTAAGTGTATAATTAGTATAATTTATAATTTATTTCTTTTAACATCCTGTATCTATGTATGTAGTGCCAAGATGTCCTTTGTAATATATTGCTGTATATAATAATAAGAATGATACATCTTTATCTTTTTTATCTATTATCTGAATGCAGAACTTGTATGGCTTAATTACATAAAGCAGGGTTGGGAAGAAGACTGTTTATGTCTCATCTTTTGCCTTTTATCCTCCCCTTTCTTCTCTTCTCCTTCATCTAGGCCTCTGTAGTGTTCCCTCTCTTTGGTCCCTTGTCCCCTCATCATACCCCCACCCCTCTCTTCTCCCCTCCTCGGGTGCCACGGCTCGCTGGCTCCAGGTGGCGAGGGAACGAGGGATAGAGGGTAGGGAAGGAGGCAGGGAAGGATGGATGGAAGGATGGATGAGAGACTGGGAACTCCGAAGACCGGAGGGGGTGGAGAAAGTGGGGGGACGTCCCATCATCTGTTCATATGCTCCCATCATCACACACCCAATTCAGGATGCAGCTCATTAAAGACACCCCATCACAATTTGTCATTTCAATGTTATGCACACAAATGTAGTGGAAGAACTAGTTTACCAAAACAGAATATGATTGTCCAAGTGTGTACATATTTGTGTCCCTAGTTTCTTCCAAAGACAACTACATTTAAACATTTGTTATTCAAAAATGTATTCAATGTTTATGAGACATGCAGAAAAACTGCAAATGAGAACAACCATAGCTTAAAAAGCGCTGTACCCAATTTTGACTGTCTTAAAAACAGAACTATTTCACTTGAAACAGTTTGCAGTGGTCCAAAGTCATCCCTCACTTACCATACACATTCCAAGCATCCTAATTACTCAACGTGATGAGTTTATCAGTGCTTTTCACCGCTCTCAGAGACCAGTGTGGAGTTTTTCCATGATGGTAAAGCAAACAACAACTAGAATGATAACACACACTTCCTGATTATCAGATGCAGACAGTACGCAGACTAATTTTGACCACAAGAGCTGCTTATACAATATATCTAGCTCAAATAAGCCAACTTTGACACATTTACATTGTTACATAATGTTTCATGTGCAATGTCCTTTTTCAAATAAATACACTTAAAAAGAAATCTGTACTGGGGCAAGACACATTTTGCTAAAATCCACTGTGGAAAATAAATCAAGTGCAGGATCTTTAAAGTCCAAGAATCCCCAACTTTAAAATTCTTCACAAACGTACAAAAAGAAAAATTGAGGTTGCAGCCAGGATCTAATTTAAATAATCAGAAGGCATTTTATGAACTTTGCAGAAGTGGAACGCAATCTGAACTTTGTCTGAGTTAAACAATCATAATTTAAGGTGTCTTCTTGCTGTGGCACACCGATATACCAATTAGCACTTTGACCCTTGGGTAAAATGGCTTACAGTGAATGAAAAGCTTTCCTGAGTACAAAGCACATGCACACACCAGCCCTGTAGTTCAGGTGCAGTGGGGTAGAAGAAACATCCACTACAACCCTAGCTAGCCAGTGGCAAAGGTGCACACATACACGCTAACATACACAAGTGAACCCTCAACCACATTATCTACCTCCATTGACTCTAAAAGCTTCTTACTCGGCTCATTAAGTCTTCAGTGACACAAAATAACCGCACCAGGCCCCGATTACTACCACACACATATGCACACGAGGGGTGAGGTGTGTGTGTGTGTGTGTGCAAAACAGGAAGTACGCTAGGAGGAAGGAAGGGGACGCTCAGAGGCACACAGCCCTGGGGACGCCTGCTTAGACAGCAGACAGACATTACTAGCCAAGCACATCACACATTTGACTGCGGGCTAATAGGCAAGCCTGAGTGAGTGCTCTCAAATGGCACCAACCTCCGGCTACAAAATGAAAACTAAATACATTTTGAGTTAATGCCCTGACACAAAAGCACAGTTTTGTGAGAAAATTTACAATGTTAATATTGGGGGATGAAATGATAGATTTGGTATCTTTTATAGTACCCATTCAATCATTTTCAGATTTTTATCATTATTATTAAAATATGGCATCATTTAATGGATTTACCTCAAATAGCATTGCTGAACTCGAACTTGAAAAACAATGAACTTGACTGTAGCTCCTAGCCCTTCTGATTGGCACATGTGTTTGGATGCTAAGGAGTGGTCTCGATACTATTAGAGAACACTGATGTAAATAGGTAAGTAAAGCTCATGCTGAGGACACATCATTAGCCAGCACTCTCCACAGGGAGCACTTAGATCCAGGTGAGTGGCCACTGGATACCTCACAGGCATTTGCTATTGTGTTGCCAGTGTGTGTGTGTGTGTGTGTGTGTGTGTGTGTGTGTGTGTGTGTGTGTGTGTGTGTGTGTGTGTGTGTGTGTGTGTGTGTGTGTGTGTGTGTGTGTGTGTGTGTGTGTGTGTGTGTGTACATGTGTGTGTATGTGTGTGTGAGTGTGAGCTAGTGTGTATGTGGAGGGAGGTACAATGAAGCATGCAGCTAGCAGCAGGGATTGAGTAGACTGAGGACTGAGGTGAGGGGTAATTGTGCAAAGATTTGGGGAAAAAAAAGAGTCCAATTGAAATGCATTCCTAATGAGTAGTGCCATTTTATTTACAATGAGGGAAGCAATATATGTGCCTTCCACTTTCATGCAAATGCGGTGACTCTTTTCCTGTTATTTATTTAAAATGAAATGTGAATGAACAAGCAGTGGGACAAGGGGCTGCCTTGCTCAAAGTGTGGGCTAGAGGTACAGAAAGGGAACAAACCTGGCCGACAGGTGGGCTCATCTATTGGCCATCCAATAGGCAGGTGGGGATGGGGAAGCAAGAAAATGGGCAGGGTTAGAAGAACTTTCAGTCAGTATGTTTACATGCAGAGCACCACTTAGCTGTGCTCATAACATGATATTCATCAAAGTCATCTTTCTATCCAAGTGTCCAAATCAACTGCAACTTCTGTGTCTACACATAAACATACTGAGTGACCACAGATTGTACTGGGGGGAAGAAATATATATAGTGGGAAAGTTAATACTTTACATTCTATTAGCAGTTCTCAAATAAAATATGAAGTCAGTGATTCACAAAAACAGCCTGGTGTTATTTCAGTGCAGTGGTATAAAACCTATAGAAGGCTTCCTACACACTCAGCAGCCTTACTATAGCAGCTGTGACAAGCTGACACATATATAATTACACTAAAGACATGCTCTTAATGCTGCTGTGGGGAAGGCTGTGCTGGTGAATAGACAAAAAGCCTGACCAATCAAGACTTGAGGTTGCAGTCTTTTATGTTATATATTATACAGTAAATTAAAGAAATGCGCTAATGTACAATAAATCCACAGGTGACACTTGGCTGTTTGCTCAAAGTAATTTCTGTTGCATCCATCTGTTGTAAAAGAATGACAACATAAACTCAGTATATTACTGCACCTCTGCAGTGGTTTACATATACACATGTAATACACTAAATATCAAATGTTTCAAAGCAGAAGAGGTTATAGACATGTAAAATGGCTGGATAATGCCCTCAAAAAGGGAGCATTTTACCAGTGTTGTAAGTGTAAACTCCTGTGTGGTGTTTCCTGTCAGGCAAAGTGCACAGTAGAGTACCCACGCAGAGATAAAAACTTGACTGTCATCGCTCTACTCCACCGCCGCTACACCACCCTCCGCTCCAGCGCGCACTACTTTTTCTGTCATGTCTCATCTCTGCGCTAACCCCCTCACATCTCCTCTTTGTGAGAAGTCTCCCCCCAAGTGAGCCCAGCCAAAAACACAAATAAATAGTGCCTATATTCTGCCTTCAGATCCACTTCCTCCAGCCTTCAGCGCCTTTCCCACCTGCTCAGCAGTGTTCAACACAGCCAGCTCTGTGATTACACATCCTCGCACTCAGGTGGGATGCACTCACAGCACACGCACACACTCAAAACCCAGAACACACAAGAACAACAACAACAACAACACACAAGCTACTTCCTGAAAGATACTGTACACAGCAATGAGACAATGTGGTAGCAGAGAGGCTATTCACTAGGCCATCAGCAATGCTCTACTATTTAATGTGGTCACTATTAGTCTCTAGTCTCATAATATGTCAAATAATATCAAATAAAAATAAATCAAAAATTGCGTAACCTAAATTGTGCCGTGAATCACACTATTTATTATTAGAAATCAAAATCTTGCCCTGTTCTGATGGATCCGATTTTGTTTCTCAGTATGTGACTCATCCCATTACATAATAATGTATAATATACAAAGATCAAAATCAGTTTCAGTACATCAATAGTAAATTCATGCAGAAACATTCTCATTGTTGCATTACTGACACCTTGTGGCAACATGGATAGTATCTTTAACTTCTCTCTATCCACAAACCAAAACATGCTCACAGAATGTGTAAAAAATTTGACGATTACTAGTTAAAATATCTTATATCTTATTCTTATGTCCTATCTCATTAAAATTAGATGCTTGGCAAAAGCTGTATAGCAAATCAGTCTTAGAAGTCTTTTCTGCTCGTTTGCCCTTTTAACCTCTGTTTGCCTCCTCTGGAGTGGTGGTCTGGCCTTCTCCCTTCAGGCCTCCACAGCAGCCAATGACCACATGAAGCTTTAATTAACTCCTGTGTTGAAGCTCGGGCTTGTAGGAGCCACCCTGTGAATCACTGTCAGTGCAGGCATTGCCAAAGATGGAAATGTGCAATTTAAGTTTTAATAATTACTTAAATGAGGTGCATAACCAATAAAAAAACAAGAGGTAAAAAGTGAGATACATGTTAGACCTTACAGACAGCAACATAGTAGTAGTGGACAACAGTATATAAACTAGCTAAGGTTACTTTAATTTGAATGTACTTTGAAAAATGACAGATTTCCATATATTTAAGTTACTTGACAGCATGATTATCAAATGAAAGCTTAAAATAATGAGATCTATAGCGTGACCTAAATATGCCATTAAAACCCATTGTTTATGGAGATATGAGATTAGGCAGTTAACATATCCAAATAGAATGTTTTGGGGGTTTTCTTTTCCATCTTAAAACCAGTGCACTATGCAACTTCTCTGGCTTCTCACAAACACCATCTTACTCTAAGCAGACTCACCTTAACCACATATTTGATATTGATCTGGTGTCCCCTGCTTGTCAGTGTGGAGGTGTGGACCTAGTGGCCAGTGTGGACAAGTAGGAGGCAGACCCCTCCATTGCGCATAGAAATATTTTTTTCTCACCTTATGCCTTTGCACTATTGGCACATTAATTAACCTAAAATGTCTGGTAAGGCTAACTGTACAAGTACAGGTTTACAGAGCAGAGCTTGAGAAATGCAGTGGAGTGGTAGTGTGAGTGAGGAGGTGAAGAGGCAGCGTGTCTGTCAGTGCCAGAACAGAGGCGAGATGGAGCTACATGATGGAGGATTAGATGGAGGAGTTCAGGGCAGCAGCACTGGGAGACGAGGCACACAACAGGCAGAAAAAAGAGAAGCCACTTGTTTATAATGCGGGTGAGAGCGAGGACATAGGGCCAAAAGAAGCAGTATACTAAATAAAAGATGACCACCACTATACTTATGGTGTGTTTGTGGACCCCAGGGAGCACAGGAAAACTTACTCCAGCTGTACTTGTGTTCAGAGCTCTCCAGACATTAGCAGTCGACTGAGAGCAGTGTCAGCGCTTACAAACACACAGAGCTCATCGGTGTCTCTGGGATCACCTGTCAGCCTGGGGCCAAGCAGAGCCCAGGGGTCCCACTCGTTAATCTCTATGACGACGGCAATGCCAAGGCAGCAAACTGGTGGTGCATGCATAAAAAATGTCTGGAGAATTTCTGATTAAACTGGCTTTAGGTTGAGTCCTATGACTAATAAGGGAGCAGAATCACAATTAATAATATCAAAATTGCAATTTGAATTGTCAAAATGATGACATTTCAAGGGCTGAAATTATCAAGATAATCATTTCCAAATATTTTGATTTTATCTGGAAATAACCTGCTAAACCTGTAATTTAGACCTCTACAAACATGTTAAATTAATATGATTTGTGAAATACATTTGCAGTTCACAGAAAAACACAGCATACATACATTTTTGTTTAAATGTACTACTTTGTTTGAATGTACTACTGTGGGCAAAGGCCTATCAGACAATTTCTTTAGGAAGCTATCAGAAGAAAATTCATCTCTCTGTCAAAGCACAAGGGAGTGCTGCTGGTGTGCAAAATGTGTGTAATAAAAAGGTTTGTGTGATAAAGTTAAAGACAACAGAAAATAAATGACCACTCACCGATCATGTGATTGGCCACGTGAATCTGGATCTCTCTTTCCGTCTCAAACGTCATTTGGCATTTGATGCACTGGTACGTCTTTTTCTGAAAAGATAAATATTACTTAAAAGATCAATATATAAGAATTACTGATGGAATAAATTGCACTCATAACCCTTTATGTTCTCCTATCCAAAAAACATAACTTTTAGTTGTGGTATGGAAGAATCATTTAGTAATATCTGTATATGTGTGGTTTGGATAAAGATGCAACGAACCACGTGTCAAAAGAGTGAAGTGTAGCAGAACAGAGGACAAGACAGAAGAAAAGGAGGAAGCAAAGCAAATCCACAGAAACAAAATATGAGAGCAGCTCTGCTTATCCATTCATGGCACACTGCGATCACTGATGCACAAACACATACAAAATACACAAAGGCCTCACTTCCTCTGCTCCTGCCCGTTACAGCGGCTACACTCGCATACACTCACTCACACACACAGCCTGTTTTGTGCTGTTAGACTAAGCACAAACAAAGGTGCAGGTAAGACGGAGGGTCCCTGGAAACTGCTCCAACACACACAGATGCACACATACACACACGCCTGCCTGACACTCTCTCTCTCCCCCCGACACGCGGCTCGTCCCGGGGAGCCTGACTGTCAATATCAAGTAGAGCGAACAGCTCCCACAATGCCTCAGCACGCCCAGCCGCAGGACCCAGTGGGCTGGCCTTACACACATGCACAGGTGTACAAGAACACACACACACACAAGCACAACACAACACATATGACAACACAATAACACGCATTTCAACATAGGTTTCTATGGCATCTTTCCTTCCTCCAACATAACATAAAGCGGCCTCTAATGGCCTCTACTAATATCTCCTCGTCTATTACATCTGTGTGCATTATAATCCTTGACTAGCACACAATCACATAACTATCTAGTCCCTCACACCTCACCTTAGGCGCTGGGGAAGCTTCAGCCTTCTTGGCACTGTTTTCCGGGCTGACCTCAGGGTGGTCTGTCTGGACGTGGCTCTCCAGGTCCTCCAGGCTCTCAAACTTCACCCCACACTCTGGACATCGCAGTCCAGCCAAAGGCTTCTCTCCCACCACCTCTCCTGGTGTGGTGGCTCCTCCCTGACTGGGACTTTGGCCGTTGGTTCCTCTGTTTAGTTTAAAAACAGATTATTCTTGTCATGAAAATGTAATCACAGTAACAAGCACAACAGACTGAAGCCAGTTTTATATTAGTTATTTTAGTTTTTCACTTTGCCTTTGCCTAAATACCTGGGTGGTATATGAATCAAAATATTTTAAATATATATATCAAAATATCGCACATACCAGAGGGTTGATGTATAAAGGCACAAACCTGCTCATGCAGCCAGCGCAGAGGCCATAAGGCAGGCCATTGACGTCCAGCTTGACCAGCTCTCCCTTGTTCTTGAACTCCTTGAGACAGAAAGCACACTTGTACAGCTTGTGTTGCTGCAGCTGCCCATTGGGAGACGAGGAGGCCGAGCCATTCCCTCCTCCATTGCCACCTCCGGCTGCAACTCCTCCCAGGGCCGACCCCGACGAGAGCTTCTGCATGTGGAAGGTGCCGTGTATTTTGAGCTCCAGTGTGGAGGTGACTGTCTGCATGCACACCACGCAGCGGAAGCCCGTCAGAGAGTTACGTAGGTCAGGGTGCATTTGACAGTGCTCTATGAACTCCTCCTCACTCTGCAGGGGCATCTTACAGATCCGACAGGTGCCTGTGTCCAGGCTTTTACTGTGGGTCACCTGCACACAACCACACATGCATTATCTACTAAAACTAAATCTAAGGAATAACTTTGATGAGAAAAAAAATATATAGCTATAGTTTATTTGGCCCATGTTGATAATGTTCCTTATGTTTGGGTTTGTCAAATATCCATTTACATATAATCAGTTCTGCTCCATTGATTAAATTTTACTTGCCTCAATATATTTTGCTATTGTCAGTAGAAAAAAACTCAACAAACAACTTCTATGTACATTACATAAGAACTATATTTTTGCAAAAAGGCGTATTATTTGGAAAAGAACAAGAATTCTCCAAACCAAATCAGAAAATGCCTGCAGCTCCAGCTGTGGCACGGTGTTTATGTAAACATATTTAACACTGTTGGTATAATAGCTTGAGCTGCATTACACAACACATTTTTGAATATGCAAACATTTTCCTGTAGGGTGGTAAAGCACAAATTATCTCTCAGAGGAGAAGAAGAGTTTTCAAGTCACAACTCAAAAGAAGTTGAGGATCAAAACAGCCAGACAGGTACACATAGAGTACATAAGAGGCTTGAACAAACGAACAAACAACTTTGAACACAACAGAGTAGTGAGTGCTTGTTAAGTCGCTGTTCTTATCCTACAAGGACATTCAATGATTTCATTTGTTCTTTAGTTCAGTCTTCAGCAATACAGACTGGAGCAGCAAAGTTACCTTGTGTTCTGTGAGGGTTAACAGAGAGGGGAAGCGCTCTCCGCAGATGGGACACATGTAGTGCTTTGCTGGGCCTCGGTGCGTCTGAGCGTGTTCCCGCAATCCATTCTCAGAGAAGAATGTCCTGGAGCACACATTGCACTTGTGGTTGCCTTTGATGAAGTCTGCCTTTTTCTTTCGAGAACCTTTTGAAACAAATCCAAGTTTTGTTTTTGCTAAATATTGATCACTAAGAAAAGTATGTGAAAATATTAAGATGAAGAAACCTTACCTGCATCATCCTCTCCGGGTCGGATGTTGTGATCGCGCAGCCTGTGGTTTTGTAATAGGGATTCCATGGTGTAGGCAGCTCCACAGATATCACAGGCATACATAGGCTCAGAATTGTCCAGTTCCTCCTCACCTCCACTTGCTTCATGGCTATTAGTTGAGTCGCCACCCTGACCTCCTCCGACCACTCCACTTTTGAGCAACATGTTCTGAATTTCAGCTTGCTCTGTAGCTGCAACACTTGCCCTGTCCACTCCTCCTGAATTAGCCCCACTGCCTCCTCGTTTGGAGGGCTGTGTGAGGCCATTGGGGGTCCCGTTCTGGCTGCTGCTGCTCCCTGTCCCTCCTCCATTACCAGTGATGCTCGCTCCGTCAAAGATGCAGTGCTTCTCTCTCAAGTGCCTCTCGAGCAGTGAAATGGCATGGAACGCTTTGCCACAGAAGCGACAAGTGAACTTCTTGCTGTGTGTCGTGATGTGGCACTGGAGCTCCACTTCAGTTCCAAACGTCTCTCCACAGAAAATGCACTTTCTTGGCTTAAGGCCTAAAAGGTACACAACAAGAAAACAAATATTAAAAGAAGCAAAACAGAGTAAGGTTTATTTTATTATAAATATTGGTTTATGCAATATCTTGCTTGTTGATATATAGAGATAAAATTAAATAAATAATAGATTTTTTAAAATAAAGCCACTAACGTCAAATTGTCAAAAACTTTATGTATAAAATGAAAAACATCCCAGCCAAATGAAAAGAAAGTATTTTTGAGTATAAGTATTTACTTCAACAACCCATGCTCCTTCTTCCACAATTTAACATATTAATTAGTATTAATAAAGAAAATCACTAATAAAAATGATTAGCGAGGCAATATTGGACAGTAGATTTTCCGATAAGTTAAACAGTATGGAAAGGGTGTAGAATGTTAATTTCTTGAGTAACATCAGAGTGTACCTGCTCCGAGCACCCCTGGCAGGCCTGACCTCTGGCCCAGATGGTTGTGCTTGACGTGGAGCTGGAGGTCTGTCTCTTTTCTGAAGTCCCAGGCACAAGCTGTGCAGCGGAACAGCTTCTTCTCATTGCTATGTTTTACTGCCAAATGCACCTATGAGGGCAGATGTGGAGAAAATCCCAACAAGATTATTTCCAATATGTTCATAAAGATACTCCAGATGTCTTTAAAAGATAATCACCTTCATATTTTTGCATACATCAAAAAGAATCACATACCTGGATGGAGACCTTGGAGTCAAAGACCTCCTGGCAAAGAGTGCAGTGGTATAAGACAAACGTGTGCATGTCCAGCAGGTGCTTTTGGAGATCATCCACAGAAGAGAACTGCTTATCACAGCTTTCACACACATACTGGGTGGAGGTGGTGGTGTAATGCACGGTCAGGTGTTGCAGCAAAGCCTCCTGGGATTCAAAGTCCTCCTTGTTGCACTGAGGGCAGGACTGGCGCCTCAGTAGCATCTCTAAATGGGACTTGAGATGGGCCTGGAAACCTTCAAAGCTGGAAAACCTCATGTCACACTGGTTACACGGGTAATCTCCGTTACTCCCCACAGAAGGTGTTGAGTCCCCGCCCAGTCTGTGACGTTTGGGGGATGAGATTTCCACATCAGAGGAGGCGGGGCTAAGATCTGCCATTTTTGCCTGCCGCTTGTTGTTGGCCAGTGGGATGTTTTTGTGGTTTTCTTTTATGTGCTTGGTGAGCTTGAGGAGTGAGCCAAAGATAGGAGAGTTGGTGCAGTACGGGCAAGAATACACCTGCAGAGCACAAGAATGCACACTAACGCTCTGATCTTTTTAATCTTATTAAATATGTTCTTTTACCACACTACGCTAAAAAATAGCTGATTGAAAGTGATTAAAGGGTATTTAATTTAGGCTTAGATGAGCAGTGTTTCATTACACACTTCATTAGGCTCTGACAAAAAGTGCCGTTTAGTCTGTAACAGCTTACCAATTAATGAACTAAACCACTGACAGCACTAAAACACTGTGATTGTTTAACCAGAGTGTTACCAGCTATTTCAACGTTGAAAATTGGTGTTGCCTTGATTTCAAGTAGATTTAATTTTGTCTTACCTCCATAAAAGATTGGGATGCGGCTTGTAGAACAGGGGATTCTAATTTAGCCACACCCCCTCCAGAGCCAGACCCTCCACCTGAAGCAGAGGTACAATGTGTCTGCTGTATATGTTCTGTCAGTGAAGACTCAGTCAAAAATCCCATAGAGCACTGGTTGCAGAAGAAGGCATGGTTTCCTTCTACAAGCACAGATATTTTATTATTGTAGTATATTTCCACAGATACCCAAATGTCTACACAATGCAATAACCTTATACAAACCTAGAGTGGTGGATCCTGCCACAATGCCCCCTGGCAGACAATGGGACACCCGAATGTGCTCCTGGAGGGAGTTGATGTCGGCAAACATGTCGGGGCAGTAGTTACAGTGGAAGGCGGTGACATTGGTAAACTGTAGCAGGGGAAAAGAGGCAGTAGCTGCACTCCCTCCCGAGCTGGAGCGGTGGGCTTTACGCACATGTTCATTCAGGTTGTACAGGGTGGGCAGTGTCTCCAAGCACAGCTGACACGTGTGACTCTGCTGGGGCTTATCTGCATGGATGGTCTTCAAGTGGATCTCCAGCACGGCCAGGCTGTGGAAGTCTCTCTTGGAGCAGTAAGGGCACGAGTAGGTGACTTTTGACCAGCTATTTCCACCACCTAAAGAATAATAAACATATTTAAGGGATGCAACGCTTAGGGCTGCAACTAAGGATTATTTCAGTAGTCGTCAAGTCAGCAATTGATTTTTCGATTTTTCATCAATTATTCACAAACACTTTTCTATTGTACATTGAGACTTTTTCAATGCATTATCAACAAGCGAGAAATGTGATCAATAAATGCTTGTAACTACAAAATATGTATTTTTATTTGACATTTTGATTTAATAATGCCAATGTATTTTCATGTGTTTTAGAGTCTGCATAGTCCAGATAACATTTACGATTATCAAAATATGACAAGCAGTATTTTTTTTAATCAACTAGTCACCATGAGTTGATTAATCATTGCAGTCCTGCTTTCACTGTTACAACAACAGCAACAAACAGATTTAACAGATATGAAACTGGCCTCCACTTTGATGTCCCAGACTTATCCCTATCTCTTCTGTCGTGTCTGTGCCCCTCCGGCGTGCCCGCTCACTGCCCTGGCTGGGCTTTAGGGTGGAGTCTGGTGTGGACCCCCTCTCCAGGCTGGCACTGGAGTCTGGAGTGGCTGAGCTCATAGATGCAACGCTGCCCAGAGCCGGGTCGGGACTTGCTGCGCTGTGATTGGATGAGTCTGGCTGCCGGTGGCTGTCTAGGTGGCAATACACATCCTCCACAGAAGGAAATTGTTCAGAGCACACTGGGCATCTAAAAACACAGAAAATTTCCAATTAGGACTCCACATTCTGAATAATTCATAGTATATTGCTAGAAGTTTGTGGTTTTAAAAGTTATAGAGCAAAAAGCTGTAGTACTTGTGTTTGCGGTTGGCATGCTGGGTTTCAATATGAGTGAGTAGGGAGGCCTCGTCTAGAAAGATCTCGGGACAGTGGATGCATTGCAAGTCAGCGCGGTCGGACAGCTGGGGGTGTCTGGTCAGGACGTGTTTCTCTAGCTCATCGGTCTGGCTGAACGTCTCCTCGCAGTAATCACACATATAGAGGTCCTGCTCCAGGTCGCCCTCTCCCCCTGCGCCCCTCTTACCACCGTCCCGGTCACCCCTTAGGGCCAGGTGCTCCCTGTTCTTACGATGAGCCTGAGACCAACAGAAAGCACGGCTCATGAAATAGCCCGATGTGGTGTTTTATTTATACTGTGGAACCACTTTAGGTCACAAGAGCTAACCTTCTGGTTTAACTATACCTGCATGTGGCTCTGCAGTGACGATGTTGAAGAAAAACCACGCTTACACACACTACACTTAAAGGGTTTGCTCGAGCTAAACAAAAAGAAAAGAAGAATTTTAGTGTTTGTGTCACGGCCATTTCATTGCTTGGTACAAAATATATTTATAAAAAGAATTACCTGTGAGTTTTGAGATGGATTTTTAAATGATCAGAGCGAGAGAAAGCAGCTTCACACTCCTGACAACTGTACTTCTTGTCTCCTGTTGAAAAGGTAAATTATGTGACAAACTGCAGCAATAAACAGTTCTTTGTATAGAACAGTGTATATATACACATATATAGATATACATACGTATAGTACCTGTGTGCAGTTTGACATGGCGATCTCGACTCCTCTTGTGTTTGAACAGGCGGCTGCAGAAGGTGCACTTGAAAGGCAGTTTGTCGCTATGGATCTGCTCGTGGCGTTTCAAGTAACTCAGACGACTGCAAGGACAAGGACAAACGTAACATAATAAAGACCACTGTCACAATCACAATAACTGGAGTATATAGTCTGCTTCAAAAGCCTAAACTTAACCTCAATTTGTCTTCAGTACTAATTGTATATTCTCTTTAATGTGTACCTTTTATCTGAGTTAAAGTTGGTTTGTTGGTTGGTAGAGTTGGTTTAAAAGTATATAACTCTTGTGGTTCACTCAAGTCAAATGAGTAAGTCACTTGTCTAAAAATGACATTCTCACTAATGTCCATAATCCAATGAGAAGCAGGCTGCTGTGTCTCCAGGGAGTCGTGTACCTGAAGGACTTGTCACAGAACTGGCAGGGGTAGGGCAGCCCGGCCCCTCCCTCCTCCTCTCCGCCTGTGGCCATGCCTGGGTCACAGCCGTCAGGCATCTGCGAGGGCGACGCCACATCTTTACTGGAGGGCGAAGAAGGCACCCAGGACAGGCCTGCTGGGTCATCATCACCATCTGACAAATAACAGCCACAGCATATGTTATAGAAAATGTACAAAACAACTTATACCTTTTTATTGTCTACATGTTTGTGAAGATGTTTCAATGAGGCCATTTAGTGACTTTCACATTTCAGTTTAAGTTTAGACTGATTTTTAATGTTTCAGATAAGCTGTTAAACTTGGATAGGTTAAAATGTCAAATGTAACACTTTCTATAGAATTTCTATAGAATAAAAAATAATATGGTTATTTCATACAATACAATATACTATTGTACATTGTTAAAAAGAGTTCACAGATGACAAGCTGGCATTAAGTATCAAACGTACACATTTCACAGATTTATTTAAAACAAAAACACTGAAAATCTGTTACATTTGCAAATAAAGTTTCAAATAGACTGGCCATATTCCTCTTTTGTTTACAGCCTCTGGATTAAAAAAGTGGGGGGCTAAATCACGGAGCATTAGAATGATTATGAAGAAGTTATATCTTTCTTGGAAGGCACAAAGCAGCCTAAGGGAGTTTAAAATGAGAGTAAGCGCATATAAACAAAAAATAAACACATTTATCCTGGTTATACATACAGGGGGAAAATGAGGATGGCAGAGATAAAGGAGGAGAATAAAACAGAAAAGAGATGCACTCCGGCAGCGGCTGCAACATCTAAATAGAAAGCTCCAAGAACTATGTATCCCCGACGGAGCCCAGAAATAAGGACAGAGTGTATTTTCTCTCCCTCATCCTCCCTCTGCTGCTGTGCCTCCCCTCTCTCCCCTCACCCATCCCTCCATCCGTCCCTGAGGAGCCCAGATCCGCCTCATCATATTTTCATTAGGGCCCTGGCAGATTGAAACGTCGGAAAAGCGATTAGGAGATGTGGAGAGCCGAGCGGAAAGATGGTGATATTCTCTTGCCTTTATCTGTCATACATAGCAGATTATGCATAGAGCTCCCTTTCCTTTCTCTTTTGTGGCGTTCCTCCTGTTCAGCGAGTGACAAAAAGGCCGCGACTCCTTAAATAGACACTTCAGAAAGGATTCAGGGTGACAAAAGAGGGGTTGAATAGTGCTTTATATTCTTCTATGTGTTACAGGAAAGACAGCATAGCTAGGCTATTTAGCATTTACACACAGAAAGACACAAGGCAGCAAAATCATTTACAATTGAGAGAAAAATATACATGATTTTGGTACATACGATTTGGTAAAAATATCTAACTGTGATTTTTCTAACAAGCATTGTGATTGTGAATAGATTTGCAATTTGTGTTTAATCACTGGATTCTCAGAAGTTCACATTTTAAAGTCATCCAGAAGAATAGACAAAACTACTGAAATATGAACTGACAATCTAATACGAGAATCACATTTCAGAACACGTTTGCACAGATCTTAACTACAGGGTTAGCTTTTTTTTTTACGGAATATGAAGATATTTTGTTGTTTGTAGAGGAAATCATGGTACTTCAAAAATTGCCTTTTGCAGTTTGCTAATTGTGTCCATTTAAATTGCAATTTTGATGTGATTGTGATTCATTTTACAGCTCTAGTATAAAGAGAACTATTAGAAAGAAAATCTGTATTACTAGAATTGAATATGTGGGTGGCAGTTTGTTTATTGGAAATCATTTCATGATGAGTGTAAACACTTGAGTTGGTCATGTTTTGGCAATGCAAACAGCCCAACAAATGAACACAGCTTGTCAGACATATCCAGACACCTGTCAAAAGCAAATACAACACTTTTTTTTTTAATTATATGTGTTTTGAGTGTGTCTGTGAGTCTATAGTGGATTCGCCGAGGGGGGATAGAAAACAGAATCTTGTGATGTATCGATCTCTAGAAAAATGTAGGCACCGCGATGAGCAAATAAAACTCTGCAGGGGGGTCTGGTAAGTAAAAAAATGTAAAAGGCATGAATTATAAATTTGACTGGAAGCAAGACGGAAAAACGGCTTAGGAAAATAGGAGAGATAGAGATATCAACACGAGCTTCAGCGGTAAAGCAGGAGGCAGAGCGCTGTGCCTGTAAGTGTTGACAGAGAGGGAAGAGTAAAACAAACACTGTGTTATCATATGTCTGCTCAGCGACAGAGCTGTGCAGGCGACAAACTGGGGACAAGCAAGACTTCTCTCACTGTGATATGTGTCATACATGCAACATCTGAACATGATTCTGAGGCACTATAAGAACAAGGGTCCTGTTATTGTACTTGTAGTCATTTTAAGTATATACATACACAAAACGTTTCCTAAGAAATATTAGTTTTCTTTCTTCAGTAACAGTCAGCTTTATTAAAATGAGCATGGAAGTCATTGAAAAACATGCTCTAAATAAAAAAATCCACCATAGCACTATAGAGCCATAGCACTGTAACTGTAACTGTAATAATCAATTTTAATGGACAAAAAGGTTTTCCTGAGAATTAATAGCAATCTTCAGCTGTATTTAAATAAAACTTCAGAGAATTTACTACATTTACTTTTGTAAATATTAGAAAATTTTTGGTCAAGTAAAGACATGCCCTGTGCTTCAATTAATCAACTACAAGGGGCATAGCTCACAGAAAAGTCTACCTAACTGCATGCTTTCTCCTTTCTACAGTCTCTTATATTATTGAGAAAATAATAGTTGATTAATATGAAATTTGGTTCACGATCGACCAGTTAATCAACTAAACGACTAAAGGACTACAGCCCTAGTAAACGTTCAGTATCTTTTTTTTTTTTTTGAAAAGTCAGAGGAAGTAAGATGGAGTGAAATCAAAGAGACTCACTGGGATGGGACTTGGGGGAGCCACTTTTTGTATGGGGTTGGTTGGGAGGTGGAGGGGTTGTTGAGAAAGAAGGGGAGGAGAGATTAGCGTCATTAAAGAGCCCTAATCCTCTGACTAGCGTGGCTGGCGCTAAAATGGAGGATCACACGGCTTTTTAACGGCGCCTTTGTCAGTGGGCCACGAGGGGACCTGGCAAGACAAGGCCCAATGGCAAACTGGGAAAAAGCGGAGGGTGGTGGAGGGGGAGTGCAAAAAAATGTCAATGAAAAGTTAAATTAGAGGAGGATTCTCGAGAGGAGCTGAGATGAGGAGAATAGCTGGCCGAGGGAGGAGGAGGGTAAAAAGTGAAAGTGGTTGAAGAGAAAGACAAAACCAGGCAGGAGCACGCAGACGCCGATGCACGCTGCTCTTCTCTGGTGCCACAAATGAAGCCGAGGAGTACCACAGGGCCCCGCACTCGGCCTGCTTTATCTGTGGCGCTGCAGTGTCGACTTCCCTCCCCCTCACCCTCCACCAGCTTTCATGTTGTTACTCATTATAGCGCTGACACGTCTCCACCGGTCCCGCCAGCTCTCCCACTGCCTGTCCCCCTACCGGCATTGGCCTTCACCCCTGTGTCTCAGCCTGGACGGGACCGAGGGACAGAGGGAGGGGACGCTCCAGATGGACGAAGCAGAGGAGAAATATGACACAGAATGGGAGGAAGAGAAGAGAGAGGAGAGGAAGGAGGCAGGGGGTCCGAGATAAGACATGGAATTCACCCAAAAGCGTTGGACGAGACGGACCGCCTGAGTGCACCTGATAGGACTCCGGTTCGTGGAGCGAGCCTCGATAATGGGCCAGACGATGTGAGGCCTTGGTGAAACACTCTAATGAAGGGACACCCACGCTGCTCTCTTCATGTCTCTCAATCTCCCCCGTACAACTGAGTTACACAGACTTATCAAAGAAGTCAAGCTTTTAAAAGTGATCATAAAACTAAGAAGAATACAATATTTTAGCAGACTGCTTTGGAACACTGTGTTTTGGTGACGTGTTGTTTTTCGTTAAATGTTTAGGCCCTGTCAGACAATATGTCAGACAGACATAAACTGGCCCAGAGTACACAGTGTTAGAATGGTCTACTATTTCTCCTACTTATTCCTTTGTGCAAGTTTGTACAAGTACATAAACTTTCAATTGTACAATCTTTTCCTTCGTCTAATAAATTCTGAAAACTTTTTATAACCATTCATCATTTTCACACACAAAAGGTCCTTGAACTGCATAGAAGTGTGACAAATGTTTTAGCACAATCAAACAGAGAAATATATTAGTCCAATAAAGCCTAGCTCAGAAGAACAGCACTGACTAAACGCCTGACATGGAAATAGAAGCCATGGATGTCATTCTCCCTCTTCTCTGGTGCTTTGATGTTTGAATCAAAGGAGCTCAGCTGGTTGCTGCAAAAAGGTTTCTGATCCCCAAGCTGCTTCCACAAGTGCTGAAGCTGCTGCAGTTACTCGCACAATGAATGAGTGATGCACGCTGAAATCGATCCCAGTTAAATATACATTAGGCTGTTTGTGGATTAAAAGCCTGACTCTCAATATTTTAACATATTATTGCTGAAAAACTCAATGTGGATCCATATGAGTTGTGGTTGTTTAATTTGCGCACAAATGCATTGATGATTATAGAATCCCTGTACAGTACTCAAACCCCTCCCACCCTCGCACCCCCTTCTGACAGTTCCTCCTTCCTGCTTGGCCATTGGCCCAGACCAGCACCTTTCCCAGGGAGACCCCTGCTGACCTCCTCCATCTTTCTACCCCTCTTCTGCTCCATCCCTCCATCCTGCGCTCCCCAGGCCCCCTCGGATGGCCCCAGGCTGCCCCAGGCGTGCACACACTCACAGCCCCGCACTCGCCATAGGGGGCAGAAAAACAACTTCCACCCTTGGCTCACTCAGGGCAGCTCAGCACACACTCCTGCTTTCACTCTCACACGCGGCAACACAATTAAGGTACTATTGCATACTCCACAGTCAAGTGTAATGAAAAACAAACCTACAATTTCCAATCTGTGTCGCCACCTGCCAGTTACAATAATAGCTCTTGTTCCCTTTTTGATTCAAGCTGCAACTTAGCCCCAGAGCCGTTGCCCAAATATATTATTTGTTTTTAATGGTTCAAACATCATATTTTCACACAGAGTTTTGTTCCATTATGTGAATAGCAGACAGTGTACCTGCCTTAACAGTAGTGACCAAGTAATGAACCGCTCATTGTCTACGGTGGTGCTACAATCCTCTGAAGCATTTGCAAAATAGTTCACATTGTGCATGGAATACCTAGACAAGAGAAAACAAGAAAGATCCCTACCTAGCTTGGTGATTACCGTCAGAGTTGGCATGGCAACCGATAAGCTCAGCACAGCTTACTGGTTGCCATGCATTATGAGAATTGCACAGTAGGATGATTTATTTGACCAGTCAGATTGTTTGGCTCAAACTACCTGTTGTGTAGTCTATCTGATGCAGCTGTGAAGCAGAGGCTGGAATTCTTTCCCTTAGAAACACACAGGATGTCTTCATATTGTTTGCAGAAGAATAAATATCTCACTCAAGTGACAGGAGCACACACAACAGAGTCCAGAATATAGTATAGTAATATGCTGCACTATGTTGCTTTTTGGCCATCTGAAAATGTACCACTGCTATATGCTAAGAAAATTCCATAACTGACCGAGTAAACATGTCTGTTATCATAAACTTTATGTTCCAAAATGTTTTCGCCCATGATAGTTTAATCTGTTTAATACTGATTACCAATAGCTATCACTGTGCTGCAAGTAGTGTTGTCACGATCCAAAAATTTCCAACTTGATTTCAATATTAAAGAATAGACTTGATAGTCAATACCAATTTTGATACCAAAACTATTGTATTTGTAGACAATACTGTAATTTTCAACAAAATAATAGCATTGGTTTATTATTATATGTGATCTTATTACACTAGTTCTTATAACACTCAAAATGAAAACGGTGCAGGAAAGGTCAAATTGTACACAATTATGTGATTTTTTTCAGTATTCAGATACTTGCTTAAATGAATCTCTAGTTTCGATACTAGTTTTAGTATTGATTAGTATCTGATTTTCAATACTTTTGACAACTGTAGTTGCAAGTACACAACATGCCTATGAACTTATCCAGATGTCTCTTTGCAACACCACGGTTAAAAAGACATTACACAATCAAAATTGGATTGAACTGAATACAGTACATCCACAATATGTTTGTGAGATAACGTGCAGCAGAGTTCACATATGCACATGGCTCTACTCTGTGCTTGGATTAACCATGGTCCTTTGCTGCTGTCCTTGTATCTCACATGGGACTCAAACCCAGGCACACAGGCAGGCCTAAGTGAGACCTGGGCAGGAGAGGATGCAGTGGACTCGCACACACTGCACACAGTATGCTGGCCGCGGGGACCCTCACCTTCTGCCCTGGGAATGGGTCCGGCTGCTCTTGACGCTTTTGGGCGCCAACTGCTCCATATGGGCAGTGTGTTTGTGTGTGCGCTGCGGTGAGTCGGAGGGCAGAAGGTTAGGGGCAGGGGGCTGAGGAGGGGGGTGGATGGACAGTGGGCTGGCAGATGACGAGCTGGGTCCACACCACAGCGCTACAGAAAACTATCATGTGTATGATTCAAACACTGTGCGTTTACATGTGTTAAATAATCCTAATAATGCATAAATTATCAATTTGAGCTCAAATTGAAAAATTTTTAAAAGAAGGGGTATCCAACTTTATTCTTGTAAGTAAATTGTGTTTTTCTTCCATAGAGTATATCGTACGTTGTGACAAAATGAGACCACTGCATACTGTCGGCATCTAATATTTGAGTTGATCACAAACCAGAAGAAAGAGTCATAGGTGCTGCTAGGATTGTTGCTAGGAGTGTTGCACATTCACAGTTCACCCCTGCTTAACACATAAAAAAAGCGGTTGTTAAATGTGTGCATGTGAACATTGACAATGTGCCACAGTGTATTTGAGAGCAATAGAAATACTTTTAGTAGTAGTTTTAAATGTCAATTTTCACCTTTTGTGGCTTTAAAATTGGATTGTGCTGCATTATATTTGAGAAAACAATTTCCTATGCAAATCATGTGCATAGAAAATATTTTTTGCAGTTAAGCATCTACAAATCATCCAAAACCACCAGAAGCAGCTCAAAGTGAGTCTGCTATCATACAGTCTCCTGCTTAGTGCAACAAAGTTCATTACAGCTCCAGGTCTCATTTGGACAGCACTTCGTCTGGCATTTTTCAGCATGATCCCTTTCAACACAACTTTTAAAATGCATCTCTCAATGGCAGTGTTAAACTACAAACATCCTGTAGCACTTAAAAGTCTGATTCACTAAATTCTCACTTTATCACCACCATTATTGTAGTGTAAATGTCTCTTTTTTCAAATCATATCAGTCAATATCATGAGAGCCATAAGTAAATCCTATCCTGCCATCCTATGTCCACTCTGTGTTTATTTGCACTGAAACAAGTGCAGACAAACAGAGAGTGGACATAGTATATATATATATACACACACACACACACACACACACACACACATATACATATATATATTATATATATATATATATATATATATATATATATACATATATATATATATATATATATATATATATATATATATATATATTATATATATATATATATATATATATATATATATATATATATATATATATATATGTATGAAAGGAGGCAAGTATTTAAAAGGTTCACAACAAAGTGGTGTGGTCCCACTGAGTGCATGCCGGCGGCTACATCATCTATTTATAAGAATGAGGTTTGGTGGACTGGCCAGGCGCTCGTTAACCCAGAAACACACTCACCTGAGTCACACACAGTAGTACAGTTGTATAGAGCTTAAATAGACATGTGGATGTTTTGTTTGAAGAGCCACACAAGAGCCAGAGCTCACTTATAAATGGAAACAGCTGAGTTTATCCTCCAGCATTATGGCTGTCTAGTGACTCTAATGGATAATTAGTGCTCAGCAATCCATTATGACATGATCTGCCCAAATAAAACACACATGCCTTATAGTGATATTTATGTTATTACCCTAATAGTAACATAGTTTTACTTTGACACAAAGACCATAACCAATTTAAAGTGCTTTTTAGAAGCATTTTGCACCATCTGTTCTTGCATTTAATACAGTTCATGCAACTGTGAATCACACAAAAAGAAAAAAAGAAAAAAGAAAAAAAATGTTTTAATTATTATTAATTATTAAGACAACAACTACACACTACAACTCCAGTCACAAGAGGTCAGTAAAGGGAGAGAGTCTTAACATTGCCTTGGCAGAGGTCTGAACTCTCCAACTGTTCCTAGTTTAGAGAGAGCATTCATGCAGTTCATTTGACTCTGCAGCTCCACAGCCCAACACTGGAGAGAGGAGTCTATGAGCTGCCAATAAACAGAGTGGAGCAGAGACAGAGACAGAGGGAGAGGAGACAGACAGAGGAGCCATGAGGTCCCCATGCCCCAGGAGGCCAGGCAGAGGGGGGTCCCTCACCCAGGGGAGCCTGAGGAGCAGGCTGTGAGAGGCGGGTACCTCCTGCCCACCGCTCCGCTCACTCATCCCATCCCTTCTGGAGGATAGGACTGTGGACAGCCCCCTGCTCAGAGAGAGGGGGGTAGGCACATCCCAACTGAAGAGGGGTCCCCGAGGGAGGAGCAGAGCTAGCGGAACACCTGGACCTGCCATTACTGCCACACTCAGGGATTACAGGCACAGACGGCAAGAGCCGAGCAGCGACGCGGCACCCAGGGAAACACAGCATAGGCCTGTGCTCTACTGTAATATGCATAAACACACACAAACACTGGCAAACAACCAAAAAGCAGGAGCTACTCACATGAAAGCAAATGAAAACCAACACTACCTAACAGTATTTCAGTCAGAGCAAAGCTGTTCAATGTATGTCCGAAGTGGAGCACCACCTGGCCTGTGTGCGTGAGGGATAATAATTACTCAAGTATTAAAGAGGCCTGTCCCATGAGGTGTGGGGAGGTCAAGGACATAGGGCAAGGAAAATGAAAAGGAGGAAATTTATTTAAAAAGGACAGAATGATCACTACAAAAATATAATTTTTAAAAAAATGATAGGATGTATCCATGTGCACATAACTGATAAAACATTAAAATGAGAAGAAAAAACTAAACTGGAGAGCATAGAGCCCTGCTTTCAGATCTGTCTCTCGTTTAAAGAATCAGAAGACCTTATTAATGTTATTTGGATTTAGAATTTTTATTTTATCAATCATGAATGTGCCACACATATTTCACTTCTGACACCAGGCTCTTAGCACCACACAGGTCTTACCATCACGTACTACACCCCACAGTCTCCACAGGCAACCACTAAAAAGACCTGCACAAAAGCTGCTAAAATGAGTGCTCCATGCAAATCTCTGCTCCAAAATACAAATCACATGAATAAAAAGTTCATTTATTCTTTTGCCTGGAAACCCACACCCACGCTCCCCTGTAGCAGTAGCCGCGTACGACACACAGGTACACAGGTGAGCTTTGGGACGTCCTATGAGGGATGGGTGCAGATCAGTGAGGACCCCTGAGTGAGGCGGCTGTGTGGTAGAAAAGCCGATTGGTCTCAGAGTCTATTGTACAGCGGCGGTTCGACTTCAAACACAGCGGAGCAGGCACAGACAGTGAGACAGAGAGGTGGGATGACTGGGCTGCATTGTGCTTTCATGTCTTTAGAGAAGACCCCCGCTCCTCACAGCATCAGCATGACCAATCTCTTTCACAACATTTGTACTTTACCTTTTTCTGCAATCATTCTTTAATCAAGGCCATTTGTCCTGATATGAAGAATGAATCACTTTTTTCTGCATTTTCACTAATACACAAATACACTGTGTATACTTAAATGAAATACTTGAAGTTCTAAATTCAATAGCCATAATGCCACATAGACGTAAGATGTACCTGACAATGGAGGTGAACAGAAATGACTGTCCTTTGCTGTACTTTTGGAATTTGATTAAGTAGACGTAGTTTAATATCTGAATGGTCTAATTATTGTACAAGGCATTTTAAAAAAAATATATTTTAAAGAAAAAATAACCACTCTTGTGCAAATTTGTCAATAGCCTAACAAATCTCTCATGTAAATACCCAATAGATAAACACACGCCAAAAAGAACTTCATTGACAAAGATAACCATTCTACGGGCCATACACTACTCCACTGAAGCCATTACGTTACAGATAAACAGAACATTTATCTCATCTCTAATGTGTAGCAGACTCCGTATTACACTAATTTGTTTAATCATGTTTAGTCCCTCTCTCCGGCACTTTTGCATGAGTAAGCAAAAACATAAGCATACACCAAAACCACTTTAAAGGAAATGAATTAAAATCTAAGCCTCATGAGTTTTATTATGTACAAATGTTTGAACCATGAGTGAGTATTGTATTACTAAAATGTGAATAAGACTGATGCAGCCTTTTATTGTATTAGTAACAATGGAGGAAAACATATTAGATTAACAGACATTTGAACATTCAATAAAAGGCAGTTACGCCACAATTATTGTAATGGAATATTGTTTCATTCTCTTCTCTTTTTTTCTCTCTCTCTTCTCTGGAAACTCATCTTTCTCTGGAAAGACTAGAAACCTAGGCCAGACCTCTGCTCTGGTCTTCAGTTACCAAGAATTACAATAGGCTTGGTAATACTTCTAATCTACACTCCCCACTTAAAACCCAAAAGGCCCGTCTAGCTTTCCTTAACTTTTTCTCCCTCTTGTTTTGGACCATGAGCTTGTGCATATATGCATTATTAGCCTACTCCTTGTGTCTCTTGATATGAAGCCCCCCCTTATCAGCCAGCGACCAGTCAGACCCCTCTCCCCCCTGCCCTCCACTGCAGCTGTCACTACCCCCCTTTGCTAGCACCAAACATACTATTCTCCAAGGACCATCTCCCCAACACACTGCAAATACTCTCCATCCAAATCTCTACTTCTCCAAGTCACTGAATTTTATCTTCCCATTCGCAGGCCGCAGGAGTTGGCAACTGGCACAGAGAGAATACTGACTCGCCTTGTACCACCCGAACTCAACGCCCGCTAGGCCCCCCTAAACTCCATACAGGGGGACATGAGGGACGGGCCGGGCCACACAGCAGAGAGGCGGCCTCCTGGGACATCATTACTGGAGCATGGTACTTCTGGAGCTGCCGGGACTGTGTATGAGGTGAGGAAAAAAGACCACCATCTGCAACAAACCTCCAGACTCAACCCTAAACTCTACTTGACCCAGTGTCACTACAGCGGGTATGCAGGGGAGAGGAGATTGGTTTAATGGGGGCTTTGGTTACTTACCAACAAACTTGATACTGCACTTTCACAGTATTGCCATTGTTACTACTGTATACTACGTTTGGCCTATGCATTACCCATTCATCAGTGCTACAACAGGGTAACATGTCAGGATTCCTTTGCAGATCTTAACCCAAATCTTGCAGCGCCTAGCTGGAGCATTTGCTTATTGTGCAAGTTTTAAGTTATGGAAAAAACAATTTAAAAGGGACATTATATGTAAAATCAACTGTTATGAGTTTTTAATCATGTCATAATGGTGTTCTGTCATTGTTAACATACTCAAAGTTGTATTTCAATTGAGTCATGACTGCTACTACGAAAAGGTGGGACCTATCAGTTCAGCAGTTTTGAACAGAAGTCAATGGACATGTTTTAATTACCATGCCCTTTCAAATCAATGTTGAAGTTACAGTGAAAATACAAAACAATGATCTACATAAGTTATAGTTTAATACTAAATATACCCCAAAAGCATAATATGTCTCCTTTAACTCATCAATCCAATCATCAGCCAATCGGCACCCACATGGTTCAAACTTTTTTGTTGCAAATATAAAGCATAAAAATATAGTTGCAACAGAACAAGTCCCATCCTCCTCTCTTCATTGTTGTTGTTTGTGTTGTTTGCTTGTTTATTTGAGTGCCCCATCTCGGCGCTCCCCCAGCAGGCCCTCGCTGCTGACTTATTTAGCAGTGTGTTTTCTATCATATTTGAAAAATGAAGAGCAGATTGGTTAATATTTCAAGGCATCCCACTTGCACGAGTGAGAGAGAGGCAGTGAGAGACAAAGAGAGACACGGGGATTTGTGGGAGACGGAGGAAGGCAGGGAGTAAAGGGAGGAATTCTCTTGATCCTTAACCCCAATTTTAGGATTCATGCTGGGAGCAGAAGCACGCATGAACACACACACAAGAACATGAGTCCCCGAACACACCAGCTACATGTGAACTGTTCTCTGTGCGCACAAAGCAGCCTGCATGCCAGCATACACAGCAAACAATCATTACTGAGGCTGTAAGGGTCTTATTGATCAAACCACTGTTAATTTAAAAACTCAAATTTAGAGACTTGTTTTTTTGTTTGTTGTTTTTTTGGTGGAGCATTTTCTTCATCATGTGTGCTTTTAATGCTGATTTCCTTAGAAATAGATATGGTTAAAGACATTCGGTGGAACATTCTGGGCAAAGAAGCATATCCTAGGAGACAAGTGAGTGACAGACCCTTCCCCAGAAAAGTTACATAGGACACCTTTAAAAACAGAAATCACAATCTATGGCAAAAAAAACTCCCTCACAAACAAAATTATTTTGATTGGGGCTAAATTTAATTATAAGTATACATTTAATTACTCTGCAAAGACTCCACTAATCATATTGTTATTCCCTGTCATTTTTAAAACATGCCATGTGTGCAAAAAGCCAGTTGGTCAGGCCTACTCAAATATGATTTACAATTTAAGCATTTCTAAGCTTTGCATTCCTTATACATTAGCCCCTTCAGAAGTACACTGTGCAATACCTATTTGCACAATGAATGTATTTTATTACACTCAACTGCCTAGACTGCCTCAGACCACAAGATCTCAGTTGAACTTAATGGGTTTCCCTAACAACAGCTTCAACAATAGTCTTCCATTCGGACACCCTAGGCCACACCAGAGAAAAAATATGCCTGAACTTATGCTCATTTAACACACACGCACGAACACACAAACACACACTTGACAATGGCCCACTCCTGTGACTTCCCTGAGTGCTGTGAATTCCAATCAGGCAGTAAGCAGGACAGCTATTTCCAGGGACAAAGGACACGGAGAGTGCTGAGGAGGGGTGGCAAGAGAGAGTGAGAGGAGCGAGGCAGGGGGGAGGGAGACAAAGGGTTCTGGTAGCACCCAAGGGAGACGGCCCGGAGCAGCTGACGTCAGTGGCCATGGTTGGGTGGGGGTGGGTGAGGGTGTGAGAGAAGGCCTGGCAGAGTTGGTCCCCTAGAGAGCTCTTAAGGCAGGGAGAAAACAGAGCAGCTCCCAGCCCCCCGCACTGACAGACAGGGCCTATAGGAACAGCCATGAGGACTAAACAGTTATATAGTCAACCGTGAAACAGAGAGGATATTATTCTGTTTAGTTTTAACGTTAGGCTGCCATTTACATAAAAGAATGGTTCACAGCTCTATACATCAACTACAGATTCTTGTCCAAGTGACTTTGATAGAAAAAAATACCCTGATAATGTAAGGAATGGAGGCAAGATTTGTATGTTTGGTAGAGATCATTAATAATCTAACCAATAACACTAGAGCAAAGAAATTACAAATCTTGCTAACCACTTTCTCATGTTATGCCAACGAGTAAGTAATTTCAGTTTCAAAACAGAAACAATATTGTACTTTTACACTTGAAGGAATGTCTAAACTTTTCCTACAGTCCATTATTTGAATTCCCTATATATCTTTCCTTTAGGTGGGTCTCCTTCAGCCCATCACGCCGCACCATCCTTACTGTCCACCCTCTCTCACCCTTCCCTACATATCCCACCCTCTCTTTCTCACTCTCCCCTGAGTTGTGCTTTTCTCTGACATTTGGCAGGACAAAGGCGAGTCACACCTGAGCGCTGGGTTAAAACTATTATAGGCCCAGTCCCTGTGGTACACTGGCCTTTGCCACCTCTGTCTGTGACTGAAACTCGTGTGTGTGTGTGTGTGTGTGTGTGTGTGTGTGTGTGTGTGTGTGTGTGTGTGTGTGTGTGTGTGTGTGTGTGTGTGTGTGTGTGTGTGTGTGTGTGTGTGTGTGTGTGTGTGTGTGTGTGTGTGTGTGTGTGTGTGTGTGTGTGTGTGAGTGTGTGTGAGTGTGTGTGTGTGCAAGTTCCACTGTAGTGTATTTTAAGTTTGTGCTTACTGTTTTATCCAGGTGCATCGTGTTACAAAAAATATCTTATGTATGCTTTTATTCCAGACTGAACAGATCTGCTGGGCTAAGATTATAAAATTAAGAAAAGGCCAAGTGAAACTAATGTCTGATTAGCAGGCCAAATATGCGTCATACATCATAAGACCAATCACCTTAAAAACATTAAATGAATGACTTCCTGAACAGCCTCTTGTGTCATTAATGCTAATCATTTTAATCAAGAAAAACTGTAAAGATAGGTGTGAATGGTCAGCTATTGTTTCTTTGCATTTTGATGTAGCCTTTCACTATATTAACTATGATGTCTTTTGTATTGTATTGGTTCTTTAATGAAAAATCATCTTCATACAAAGCCAGCTTGAACTGCACACACTAGCTGAAAAATGGCATCTGTTTAAAAGAGAGACAGATGAGGGAAATGATGATGAGTGACTTTTTTGTGCCTTTGTATTCAAAGTTCAATGTGTTGATGTGAAGAAATATTTCGACTACTCATACATGGTTTCAGTTTGGCTGTTGAACTTGGAACTTCTGCTCAAATTCATGTGGTGAAGTTAATAATTAAAAGAACCATAAGTGAAATTTTGATTTTAAATACCATAACTGTGCCTCCAGATATGAGGTACACATACAAAAAATGTATAGCTCTTACTGATATAAATAGTCTGTGTGAATATGGACTTTGGGGTATTTTTTTTTTTGTTTTTGTGTGAAGTCAATTTGAAAGAAAACATTACACTGGGAGTGTTTCATACAAATTGTGTATTCTGGTTTTTAAACCTCCTTAAAATTGTCTGAAATTGATTCTTTTTCATTTCTGATCTGAATCCTTGCTACTAAACCCCGCCACTTTCTGGAATTTCCCCCTTGTGGGACTAATAAAGGCATATAATGTCTCTGTACATTGTCCCTTCAAATAAAGAATATCTTATTTTATCAGCAAAATATTAAGCAGAGCCAGTTCTGAGCTTTTACATGAGACATGACCTGTCCTTATACTGAGAATGAGAAAAACCTGCATGTGTTCTCTATATGCAAGTTTAGGCAGTGGCAACCCAGGTGAAGTTTTGACTGCAAGTTTCCTTTTTAAAACTGTAAGGGCTGCATACAGTTCTTTTTACAAATAATAAAATCTATTAAGAAAAACTGACATAAGAGGTGTAATTGTTCATAATATCACATCAATCACTAAAAAGCTAAACAGCTCAACATTGTGACATAACATAAATTAACAGGTAAGCCTACTGTAAACAGTGCCTTTCCCACAATGCAATAACAACATGGCTCCAGTTCAAACAAAGACTTAAGTGCGTAACCAATGTGAACCATCAAAGAGGGTGTGAGAGACAGAGGTGCAGAGAGAGGGACAGGCAGGATCAACAGTGGGGGGCAGAGCAGCAGGGTCCTACTTTGGGGCCAGCCGCCACAGGGGACAGTACATATATGTGTGTGTGTATGTGTGTGTGAGAGACAGAGAGGGAGGGGAGAGGGGGAAAGACGGAGGAGGGGCACAGTGGGGGGGGTCGGGCATGGAGCAGAGGATCAGAGCTTTGGGGGCCAGCTCCACAGGGAACACGGGAGAGAAGGGGAGAGAGAATAGAGGGAGAGCTTGAGGGGAGGGGGGGGCCGGGGGAGGCGTGGGGTGACAGGAAGGGATGTGGTCAGTGTTGAGTTTGAGAACGCAGCAGGACGTGCAGACATTATGGTGCATGTGTGTGCTGGAAATAAAGTCAAGACATGGAACGGGTACAGCTTGGAGGTGGACGAGGGCAAAGTTGGGAAAAACTAAAGTGCAAATATTGTCACACATTAACAGAACTGGTATTAAACATGTGAGGCATTTCATGTTAAATTTATATAGCAATTCCATTTGTTTCTTTATATTCTTAGAGAATGTTAAAGATACTACTGATCTGCAATAGAGGGGCAAGTCATTTCTTATCATAAGTCAATTTGTCAAAACTCTCTCTCTCTCTCTCTCTCTCTCTCTCTATATATATATATATCTCTATATATATATATATATATATATATATATATATATATATATATATATATATATTTTATTTTATTTTATTTTATTTTTTTTTAAGAATTTGAACGTTAACTGTCACTGTTTGACACGTCTCCTCTCTTGTCCTAGGTATGAAAGCATGGACAGAATAGGTTCCACTTGAGAAGAGAGAAAGAAAGAGCAGAGGCAGTGTGCAGAAGAAAGTGTGAGCGTCCCGTGAGTCAGCAGGAGGCACAGAGCAGAGAAAGGATGGGGCTGAGGGTCTGGGAGTCTGGGGGTCTGGGGGTCCTGTTGTTGGCAGGGGTGTAGGAATCCAAGGGAAGGGCCTGGTCCTCATTATGTGGACCCCCCCAACTCCACGGAAGAGGCCTCCACATGGGCCCCATGACAGCTCTATCCTGACCTGTCCATATACACACTCCCAGTAACTGTACACATTGGAGAATACAGCGGACATATGAAAAAATATATACTAAGTAGCATTACAGCTGTTACCAGAAGTACCATAGTCCATAGCTACACTGATGAATAAGTACTGAGGTAAGTATGAAGTGCCCATCAGCAATGGCATTTTGAGACCAAAAATATGTTTTGGTTTAGGAAAGTGGTACTAATTTCAGATTTTACATTATATATTTTTTCTATATTTTATATTGTCTTGTGGTTTCTGGGAGAACACTAGAAAGTTATTAGTGCAACCACTCATAAATGATGAAAACTACAGTTTTACTGTAGAAATAGTATTTAAATATTGAATACAGCTTGTTATTTGCTTGCTTGGATGTGAGGAAAAACATTCATTCTAAAAATTGACAGAATTTTCCTATGGACTCTATGGCTAATAGATTATGCAGTCATAAAAATGCATGCATATTGTTCACAATCTGCTATTAATCACATTTTGATTAAGATTATTGTTTTAATGCATGACTAAAATTGTGTAACTGACTAATCGTAATTAACATATCACAATAACTCTTGTGCATTCAATGGGTACATACACCTTCCATGAAGTATTTGTAGTATATTTATAACAGTCTCTTTATTTTATAAGCCCTACCTACTGTCCCAACCTCAATCTAATCAATTAGTTGTTAATTATTTTCAAATGTAAAGGTACCCAACCATATCAATGCTTCTTCTTACTTGTTTGCATACATTAGTAAAAAGTACTGTTATTTCAGTAGTTAGATTTAAGCCCCAGCAGCTGCTCAGTGCTGACTGTAATTCACATATTGTCACAGTAACAGTCGACTGGATCTCTTCCTTGATGCCTGTTGCCGTTTGTACCTGTCCAATCCCACAGTCACCTGAGGCACTCTCCTGCAGCCTCCCCAGGGGCTCTCCCTGATCTGCTGCTTTTGCCTTCAGCTCAGCTCTGTCTGCTTGGGTGCAAGAATCTGCTACATCTGGGTGAAATACTGAGCAGGTACATTAAACCTAAAAACAAGACTGACAGTAACTAAAATTGTATGGAGAGTTTTATCAAGATTTGTAAGTAATAATGAAGAGAGGGATACAACCTAACTTGGAAAAGTTATGGGGTTCTTTCTATAGCCTGGGTCAAGACAGAATCAAACATCCAGAATGTTTGACTGGTGGGATCAGATAAGTGAGATTTATTCAAAGTTATGTAAATGTATATTTCTATAATCTGACTGTGTCAATATTTGATTATTAAAGCCACACACAAACAAACTGCAGAGCCGTTGGCAGAATCCTTCTAATGAATGTTTGGAGACACAAGGCCAGACACAGACACACTCCACTGGACTATAGATTTAGGCTCTTCCTCACCACACTCTTTCAAACATGACACACAAATATTTACTCTCTGCTAGATCCACATGCGGGCACACAAGGACAGGGGGATGAGAGGAAGAGGAAAGTAGAAGCTACATTTTTAATCGTGTCTTTCTTTCCCTCTCAGCGAAGTAGGACTGAATACAAGGGGTTAGCTGGTGCCAACACACACACACAGCCTTCCCTGTGTCCTTTGGCAAATTCTTCTTTTCCACTCTTGCATTAACTAAGAAAAGTGGAAAGGGGAGAGGGAGGGGCTGAAGGGAGGAGAGGAGAAAATGTCCCTGCAGAGTCTTTCTGCCTTCCTGGAGTGAGCGCGGGCCCCTGCAGTGCCGCCTGTGTAATTTCCAGTGGCAGTGAATACAGGTATTAATAAAAGCCCCATGGGGAAGAGCACACAATATAACCCTACATTTTCAGGCATTATGAAAGGACGCCCCCAGGGGTCCTCGGGCTCAAATTTCTGAGATGCAGGCATTGTAAAAAGACGCCCCCAGGGGAGGACCCCGCAATAGAAATCTGCTGAATTCAAAGCATTTCCAGAGCCCTGGTGGGAGCCATTACTCCCACCGGAGGAGGAGAGAGACTTTTTCACCATCTCCGCTCTGGCTCGGAGCCGCGCGAGCCCCTTTTTTACCAAACATGTGTTGCTGACATGTTGACAGATTGCTCAGTGAGGTGTTTAGGTGCATGCATAAGGCACGTCTGCTGAGACACAAGCCCCCTCCTCTGCCACTGCCAGTTCCCAAGTTCCATTGCTCCCTCCCTCCTACTGCAAAGCTCTCTGCGCGCCCAAAACTGCTCCCATCCATATTTCATAAAGAGAAACTAGGCTGAAAGAGAGGGAGGGAGGACACACAGAGTTTAGGCATGGAGCGAGGGAGCGACACGGAGAGAGAGAGAGAAAGAACAGGAAAAAGAGGAAAAGAAAGATAAAGAGAGACAAAGCGGGATCAAGGGAGGGGAGGACAGATAAAGAGTGGGAGAACTCGGCTGGTGAAAAATGAACCCTGTGATGAAAAATGACTTCACAACACCCCCTCCCCAAGCACCTCTCCTGGTCCTCTCTCCTGCTCCCTCTTTCTCTCCTGCTCTCTCACCCTCTCCTAGTCTCTCTCTCACCCTCTCCTGCTCTCTCTCACTTTCTCATTCCCTCTCTTACTCTCCCCTGCTCACCCTCTCTTGCTCTCTCCCCCTGCTCCCTCTGTCTCTCCCTGGAAACCCTGAGCAGCAGCCAGCTGTGTCAGTGCGCTTGTCTGTGTGCCAAGGGCTTAGTGCTGGAATCTGCAGGCCACCCTCGGGTGCAGCAGCATCAGGGGGCCGGGGACACTGGACCCTTTCAGAGCACCTTCTGGCAGACACATACAGTATCTCTTTAGATGTACCTTCACCTAAAGGCACAGTATGCCTGAGGTCATTCTACATTTAAACCTGAAAATATCAAGACGTGTTTTTAAATCAGTCAAGTATTGCAAATGACCAAAGAGAGTGCTAATTAAATATACAAAAAGTGTTGTATAAAAAGTCTGCTTGAAAGTCACCAAATCCACAACTTAAAAAAGTTTTAACTCATTTGACCCAGGCTTAGGACTAGCGCACTACAGTGTTGACTCCTCATGGCATGAATGAAAACAAAGAGCTAACAAAAACAAGGCAAGTCAAAAAAAAAATTCACTTAACAATTATGGAACAATAAGTTATTTGATGTAACTATCCACAAACTGATGTCAGGATATGGATGTAGATCAGAGAAGAGTTTATCTCATAGCTCTCTGAAAAGAGGACACTGAAAACAGGAGGCGTGAACATGACAGTCTAAGTGCACAAGGTAGATATTTACTTTGTCAATCAGCAGCAGCTCCTGGATTGGAAAATGACAGTCACAGTGAGCGGCGGGCCAGAGTGCAGGAGGCTGTCTGTAATTTTGTTTCACATTACACTCCTCCTCCTTCTCACCGGGCTCTCTCTCTCTTTGGTAGAAAGTGATCTGTGGTTTTTAA
This sequence comes from Periophthalmus modestus, assembly GCA_019594935.1. Classification (NCBI taxonomy): domain Eukaryota; kingdom Metazoa; phylum Chordata; class Actinopteri; order Gobiiformes; family Gobiidae; genus Periophthalmus; species Periophthalmus modestus. The sequence goes on along the minus strand of JAIEZT010001390.1, from coordinate 27,201,880 downwards.
TAAGAGCGCAGGCCTCGCAGGACTCAGCTGCTATCCTGACGACAGACGCCCGGGCTGCCTGTGCGTGTGTTTGTGTGTGCATGTGTGTGGGTGCATGTGTGTGTGTATGTGGGGAGACAGGGCACTTCCCTGGATGTGTGGGACAGCGGGTTGTAACAGACGGTAAAAGCTTAACGGTGGGGAGATGTCCCAGGAGAGGGAGGGGGGCAGACCAGTCACCCAAGGGCCCTCCTAGCTAACAGACGCTGCTGTTTTTCTCTCACTCCGCACTTTCACCTGTTTTTCTACCGTTACAGAACAGGACCAAGTTGCACTCTGTTCAAGCAATACAAAAGCTCCATGGTTAGTGAACCATCCAGACAACTTTGAAATGGCTAATTTAAAGGTGCACTATATAACCTTTCTGATGGGGTGTTTGTCCACTGCTTGTCTCCCTGGAGATGTTATTGCTTTGCTGTAATGTTCCCCAGTATGTCATTTAACTTGTATCTTGCATTAATTTAATTACTTTGTTCACCTGCACCTGTCGTTAGATAAGTGATGATGTCGTCATTCTCACTTTGGCCACTTCCGAGTCCAAAGGAATTCCAGCATTGTTCATTATAATGGCATTTTGGTGATTTTAGCCTGCTCCAGCATTGTGAACAAAGATATAAAACTGCCCGAAACAAATGTGAATCTGGACTTCCTCTAAGGTAAGACACTGTTCTCCATAGGCCCTACAGACTCCAGCACATACCTTTGGTTAAATTGATGGTCCTCTTCACAGAGAATGAAAAATGGCTTGACTCTCTATTGACCAGTGTTATTGTAAAGTTAGGTCCCTTAGGCTTACCACTAAATTTCCCCCTCTTTCTTGTACATTTTTCTACCCCACCTCTCTCCTTCCCCACTGCAAAGGCGCCCTAGTAATCTTGTATGTCCCCCGCTGCGAGAGGAAAGAGGGGAAACAAGAGTGCAGCTGGATGTGCTCAATTAACAGACCTCACAAATACCTTTAGCAGTGACCAAGCTCACATCTCAAGCCCAGCTCTCTTTCCTTCTCAGCCCACACTCAGGGTGAGGGGCTAGGTTAATGACAGCCTATTTGTCAGTGACAGGAGCTGTGTCAACCCCCAAACCTGACTGACAGCTTCCTCGCTCCCTCCTCATCACTTCCTCTTCCTCTCCAGTGGCTCTTCTCTGTGTCTGTACAACCTTTAACAGCCTTTAACAGCCTCTCAGCACCTTGTCTCTGTTACAACAAGTATGTAGACACTGCTCATGTGCAAGCAATGCACATTACAACATACTCTTACTACTGGTTTTATTAATTATTAAATTTATAGATAAAGTACACCTTATGCAATATCTATAAATGTAAAACACTGAGGTCTGCCTTTGTAATATGCTCTAATAATTCTTTGTAAATATTTTTATTGTAATGTAATTGGTGATCGAGGTCAGCATGGCTTTTACGTCTAGTGAGCCTCTGCAACTAATTTTGTTTAAAGTTAATTAGATACCACTATTCGCGGCTGTAAGTTCATGAATAAGCCACAAGCGTAGTCTGAGTGTGATTTGTATATAAACGCACTGAGTCAGTGTTTAAACCTCTCCATGCATCACTTTGACCCAACCTTGGAATGCTGTGGCCAGTAAAATAGCTTTTGGGATTCCCTAATGGGCTGTGTTGTGTGTGTATGTGGATGACTGGGGCCAAAGACTGTTCTCCATTTGATGTGTAGGAGTTTTTTTCCGCTGCTCTTCTCCTCTGGGAGCCCCTGCTCCACATTCTGACTCCTACCGAGACCCGCGACACTCCCTCGACTCGCTCTGAACAACTGAAGTGCACACGCAGGCTGCAGACATATGTCACTAAAATATATACAGGGCTCCGAATCTGTGTGTCGCCTTGTCACACATGAAAAACTTCAAGTGTCAAACTGTACTAGTACATCTCCAAGCTCAAAGTTATTTGTTAGGATTGTAACACTAATAGTGCCATTTGTCATGTGTGTGCCACTCTCACGACATAAAGGGTGCACAGGGAGGAGGTACTATCTGCACTTTAGAGCCAAGGAGCTTTGCATTCATCTTTATGATTTACAGCCATAAAACTGTGCCTTCAAAGCACCTTAAAACTGAAGGATTTTGCATGGGGAATTTCCAGTGGTTACTACATTACCTACAATAGAAAATAAATAGGGCAATCAGTGTTGTGGTGGGGAGCAGGAGAAGTGGGGGTCAGGTTACAGTGTGAGGATACCACATTAGACAATATATGTTTCAAATATGACAAAGAACAAATCCAAACTGTTCAATACCACAATTTAATTCTCACACAGAAGGTGCTCAGTAGTATTACTGATATGGACTTATAAAATTGCAGAAAAGACAGTCTTGTCTTTTGCCAAATGACGAATGAGCACAAACCAAATTACTTAAAAATTTCCACATCTCTGGGATTTAGTAAAGATTGCAGAGCGCATCAGCTGTACATACAATAAAACAAGTACCCCAGAGTGTCCAGATAGACACAGCATTATCTAACCAGGTCGGATGGTTGTGAGGTGTGCACGCTAAAACAGGCGATGTGCGCGTGTTTGTCCAATTTCCACTCAAATTAATGGCGCCTCTTTATAGGCCTTCTGCTGGAGTGGCACTGAATTACTTGGTGCTTCACTCTCGCACCTGGGACCCATTCCATGTTACAGCCAAAGCTAGATGCTAACCGGGGAACCATTTGCTACAGTGCCATAGTTAGCATTACAGACAACAGTGATTTTTCTGCTGAGAATTCACCACTAACTACTAACCTGGTTCTAGGGTCACCACCTGGGACCATGCATGTTACTAACTAAAGACCAAATGTGTGAGACCGGCACATCAACAAACTAATTAAACTATGTGCTGCTTAAATAGCACATATGCGTTATTGCCTCAAAATAATAATACACTTGAGATCCACAGCTTTTAAACAGCGAGTAGTAATTTGTGGTATTAATAGCCTATATTTTTACAATATGAATTGAGAAAAGTTATGTGTAGTTTCAACTTTGGAAGTGAAAGAAAAAGTAAAGTTTATTACCAGCTGTGTTCTACATGTCATAATGTACGCAGGGTGAGTTATGTGTACTCTAGACGTGAACACCAGGACCCCATACAAGACGCTGTATTGGTTACAAATACGACAGCTGAAAATAAATCTATACTTTCTGGACAATTATTTCAGTAGTCAGCTACTCAAGCGATTATTCCTATTGAACACTGATATTTTTTAAATACATGATCAAACAAATAAAGGTTGAAACAGGATGATTGAAGGCTTCTAAATAGACAATATTTACAATTAAAAGTGTTATTGATGAAAATGAGAAATTGCAAAAAAAATGTTTTGAGATTTTGATTTAATAACAGCTTCTTTGTGATAAAATGTTTTCTGGCATGTGTTTAAGAGTCTGTATAGTCCAGTTTAGGGCTGGAGTTGACTAAAATTTGTGTTTGACTAAAGACATGTCCTGCCGATCGATTAGTCAACTAAAAAGGGGGCGTGGCAAAAGCTGTCAAAACTATTACTTATGTCTGTGTATCTGACTCAAACTGCATTTACAAGACTACAACTGCATGGGAGTTCATGCAAAATCAAGTATTTATGTAGAAAAAAGTACTAAGAAACAATGTATTTATATGTAAAAAAAATAAAAAAAAAAAAAAAAGGCAAATAAAATGAATAATTAACTTCTCCTTTCTGCTTTTGTCCCATAAAAATCCTTGTCATTTAAAGAGCCCATAATGCACCATTTTCTGATCTATGCTATAATGTTGTATATATTTTCTGCCTCCTAAGTATTTTATTTTATTTTTAAGCAAATATTTTTTTTACTTTGTGCATGCTCTTATTTGTATTTGTATCTATTCGGTGATAAAGTGCACATAAAAACACACTGAAGTAAGTTCCTAGTCTGTGCTCACTGACGATGGCAATAAAACTTCTTCTGATTCTGATTCTTGTGATGTCATGTGGTAATACTCCATTGTGTTTATAAACTCCATACACCTTCCCTAGAATCATTTGGTTGATTCCACCCTTTGAATAACCAATTTAACTAAATTAGTCCAGATAAAGATTAAGATTATTGTTCGTTTCCTATGAATTGTATTATGAATTGTATTATCTGAAGTTGTTTTAAATGTGCCATTTAAATAAATATGGAATTAATTGAATAACAGTTACCAAAATGAGACTATTTTTTATTTTATTTTTTTTTTTATAATCGACTAGTCACAATTAGTTGATTAATTGTTTCAGCCCTACACTATACTGAGGAAAAGATGAAAAAACTAATGAGCTTTAGTTGAAATCATGCTAGACTTGAACAACTTCAATTGCACGTCATTCATTGTTTTCACCCTGTTTTCACAATACACCCCACCCTCTAAACACAGAGAGCTTCGGCAGCTTTTCTAAGCTGTCCACTTCTAGGAGTATGTTCCGTGTGTGTCACCCCAAATCAAAGATGGCCAACACTCGGGTTGATTCCGCTTGGGGACAGAGGTACACCATCAGAGTACAAAATGCATCAAGTCAATGTCTCATGCAGATGCTTTGTGGCGTGTTTATTCCCAGAAGGCAGTGCGTGCAGATATGTGCCCTCCCTCCAAACTGACTCCCGAGGGCCTAAGACTAGAGAACTTAAAAGGATTCTCTAGTCCATGTGTTTTAATTTAGAATTCTCTTCCTTCATAATAACCAAAGTACTGTGGTCCCATAGTAACTTTTTACTCTACAGCGTCCCATTATATTCGGCCATAAACACCAGTGTACATGGAGGAATCCGCATACAAACTGCAACAGCCCTCTGCAGAGCTGTGGGATTACTCTGCAATCTCAACCGCTCCGTCTCGTGGGGAAAGATGTTTTATCATTTCTTTTCTTTCTGGTACACTCCCTCCATCCTCCCCCTTCCCCCCCTCTCATCTCCTCTCACTCAGCAACATGTAGCCTTCCCCAGACTCCTGCGCTGGAATCACAGGGCACATCCAGCTATGACAGCAGCACATGTGGTGATGCTGTGGGTGACGCAGCAGGGAGAAGTGGGTCAGAGTGCAACGCCGACCATTTCAAAAACATTTAAACAAAGTAATTACATATGGAGCATTGTGGTTTCATTTTGCGGAGAATATGATTGTTTTTCTAAATGTACTGTTCAGTTTTTGGCAATTGTGTTAGAAAACCATATCGTACTAATTGTGTTGTTTTGTTTTGCTACAAAACTTTTGGAACTAGAATTTGTAGGGGATCTAATATTGTTGATTCCAGTACCGAAAAAGTGATAGCAATACCAAAAATCACTGTATGACCATGGTCTTCTACTGAATTCAAGGGCTGGGCATTATGGCAAATTGGCTGCACAGTTTTGGCCATCTGTGATAAAAGATTTCTGAAAATCGTGTTGCTCAAAAAACATGGGTCGCAGGTCTCACAGGGAGACAGGGACAAGATTAACTTTGGTTGTAGCCCCAAAATTAAACTATTGCACAGTATGATTGCATGTCATCTCACAAGTTAAATTACTCACGGCTTGTAGTGTAACCTCCAATAAATTGTGGATAATCCACAATCTTGTACACCAAGAATTATTCTGCTTTTTATAGACTGAAGCTCATTTAAGAGTGAAATTTATATCATCATATCGCTCAACATGAATTGAATGGTAAGCCGTTTGGTCTTGAAGTATCACTTTGTTGCAGTGATGGGGAAATTAAAAAAAAAAATTATTGGGGGGAAAAAAAGCACAATAAATAACATACAGTAAGATTTAAATTTAGAAATATACAGTTGCTTGACTGTTACTATATGCTTTTAAATCTCTATCTTTTAATGAAGTCCCCAGCTCAGCTCATATATTTATGTCTCTCATGGTCTGCACACACTCCATCTTGTTAAGTTCGACCCTCTAAACATGTGTTTGTTGTGTGTTGCATTTTGGATTAATATGTAGGTACCATCTGCCACATGTTCAATGGAGCCTTCATTAATTACAACTAAACTAACAGCAACATTTGTATATGTGCCGTGGGCCTGTCCCAGCGGAGCACATGGGAGCAGGTTAGTTCATTTGTAGCACTATTGTGCACTGTGACCAGGGCACTTCTGTACATAGACTTACCAGCAGGGCAGTGGTTGGTTCTGTGCTCTGTCAGCTCTGCCAAACAGTCGAAATCCTGCTGGCAGTTGTCACACGTAAATATGGACTCATCGTCTAAATCATCATCATGCTCGCGATCTTCGTCATGGTCCTCTTCGCCCTCCTCCGCTCTCTCACCCTCTTTGGGCTCTTTCTCTGAGGCACGCACTTCTGCAAAAACAAGAAATTAAACATTGCTGAAATCTCCAAAAATTCTGTTACAGTTTTAATTTCATAATAAAGTTCTGAATCTGACAGAGTGGAACATCTCATTTGGTGTTGGCAGCGCGCTCAAATGTGCATGTCCTGTTAACAGACAGGCAGTGTGAGAGGGGACCAGTGGAGGGCTGTGGCGGCCCAATCCACACTGCTCCATTGTGTCTCCATTTTCACACCTTATTATCACATTATAACGCTGAGGATCCAATAGGACTGACACCGAAGGCCCTGGCTGGAGGGGACAGGAGAGCACAGCGCTGGAATAAAGAGGTAGGACAGTTCTAAAGGAGGAACGGACCTTGAATTAGGATCATTTTATTTTATGGCATGGCTGTAACTCTAGCTTTAGAACGTTATGTGACTTTACCATGGCAACTCTAAGCAATTGAACTTGCAGAAATGACTTTCTTATTGAGATAGAAATGTTTGGGTTGTTAATATGAATTGAAAAACAAATGAAGATATTTTTGAGACTAACTTTTATTCAGCAAATGAGCAAACTGTTATTCCAAAGACTCTCAAACTTTTCACACCAAGAAAATTTTAAGATAATTTGGTTTCTGAGAACAACCAGATCTAAACCTGAACTTTATCAAGTCTATCTAAAATAAGACTAAACCAGGTCCAACATGCAAAAACTGAGATAAGGTGAATCATGGATTATTTACAACCACTATTAATTGATAAAATTGTCTCCAAATAAAACAGCTGAGGGTCTTGCATACCAACAGTGGTTCATGCGCCACTGTTTGAGAAGCACTCGCGATGTAACAAACTTGCATCTAATCATTTCTAGCAGGTTTTATATTTTAGTATTTGCAAAGGACATTGTGATTAATATATTAACAACTGCAGCCTTTGCCGTTTGCTATATGTGACCATTCAAATTGTGTTTTTGATTTGAATGTAAATAATCTTGCTGCTATACATTTTTAAAAAGAGCCTACATTGCCGACATTGACTTCTCTGATGCAGCATGCAAGTATGGAACAAAAAATAATCTGAAACATATAAGGCACAAGTAGTCAGATTGTTTAAAAGTCTAGAGGTGATGTAGGATGTAACTAAGAGAGAGTGAGAGCATTTTAAGTCAAATGCAAATGCCTCCACACAAGTTGAATTTATTATGGCAGAGGTGTAAAGGGAGAGAGGGATGCTGGGAGGCTGGGAGTGTGGGCCCGAGGTGATGGGGAGTTTGGGGATGCTGAGGAAAGAGGATGGAGAGGAGAGATAGATGAAGGCACCAGGAGGAAGAGGAGGAGAGGAGAGATAGATGAAGGCACCAGGAGGAAGAGGAGGAGAGGCGGGGTGTTGGCCATCTGTCCAGTGGTGAGCACCGTCTGGCCAGGGAGGGAAAGTGGCCCCATGGCTGACAAAACTCGTGCACAGTTCACAACCACATGCACGCTCATACACACACACACACATTACCTGTACGTGCACACACAGGTTAATCTTATTTAGTCATACACAGCTGTATCGGTGTCATAAGGACTTACTTTTATGAATTAATTTTTTTATCCACTTATAAATGGTCTTTCATTTGGGCTATACACTTCGGCCTCCAAGCTCCCTGGGGCTTCGTGATGCCAGAGGTGTGGGCACTGCCAAAGCTTGCACATGCCAACACAATCGGCTGCCATGGCAACATAGGAGGAGCCAAATCAAAGCTGTTTTTTCCATCCTTGACTACATCTTAATAAAGGTCTGCCCAAAATAATTATGATGTAGGGCTGAGCAATGAGTACAATTTTCATCAAGAGTCAGTCCTTTCTAATTGTCAATCATCATTTTGGGTCTCTTTAATAGAAAAACCCACAACCACTTTAAGTATTGCAGTTTGATTTGTGTGTTTTAATAATAGAATTCTGTTCAAAGTTCACATTTTAAAAGTGTCCAGATGAATTGACAAAAGGCTAATATATTAACTGGCAAACTCTTAAAACAATTATATTTCAGCTAATCTTTGTACAGATCTAAACTACAGAGCAGTTTTTATGCAAAATAAGATAAGGCTGTTTGTGGGGAAAATGAGGTACTTCAAAAATTGCAGCCTTTGCAATATGCTAATTGCAATTTCGATTTGATAATGATTAATTGTGCAGCCCTAAACCACTTCTCTGTCAGTAAAAGCATATGGTTTGGAGCATGGTTCAGATTTTGGAGAAAAAGATCAGATTGTTTTGTTGTGTTATGCCAATAATTAAAATTTGTATTGCTTATGAAATCAATATCAAATTCCACGTTTATATATAAGACAAACTTTAATATATATATATATTATATATATATATATATATATATATATATATATATATATATATATATATATATATATATATATATATATATATATATATATATATATATATATATATATATATATTATATTTATTTATTTATTTATTTTTATTTTATTTATTTTTATTTTTTTTTTGTCTTTAAGTTTTGTTTCAACCTGGAGAATCCACCTTCCTATAGCAGTTCTCCCCTTTTACTTTAACATAATCAGGCACTTCTTATGAATCAAAGAAGAATATATAGGAGGTCTGAGAAAGTCTCTGGCACAGTATGAAGAAGAGGGCTGCAGTAGCTGTGTGATCATTACTGCTCTCACACAGAGGAAGAAGACCTCCTGGAAAGGCTGACTACTCTGTACTATTCTGCTGCTCACGACAAGCTGAGAATGTGCGTCTGCCTCCACTATCATCGTGTGTAGGCATTAGTGTTGAAGAAAGTGTTTCAAATTGTGTTTAAGAGAATCCAAGGTCTTCATTTTAGTTGCCTTTTATTTACATGTAAATATGTAGCTAATATGTCCCATGCTATGACAAACGGGATTGGTTGCAGAGCATATGTCTGTCTGAGGTGACATCAAATCCAACAACAATGTGATGAATGTCTCTCTCAACTCTTCATCCTATTTTAGCAAACTCTCTGTCTAGGCCTGTCATGATAATACATTTTGAAGATCAATACATAGCTGAAGTAAATACAGATGATAAACGGTAATATTGAAACAAATTTAGGCCATTGACACAATAACCAAAGAGCAGACTTAAACCACAAAAATTAGATGCACAGTACTGTTAAAAAAAATCACAGGCCGCAATAAGTAAATAGTAGAATGAAGCACTTTAGTAGTTAGGTTGCAACTGTAATGAGTCATAGTAATTAATTCATTATTTCAACCTTTGACAGCTTAAATCTTATCATCTAGCTAAAAAATAACCAAAACATTTTCCAGTAGTGCAAAGAAAATGAACACACAATAATTATTGACCCCCTAAAAATATAGTTCCAGCTTTCATATACTGAACAATAAACTGATATAGTAATTATCATGACAGGCGTGTCTCTGTCCTGGCAAACAATCATACCACAACAAACAAGAACATAGTACTAAATAGTACTAAAAACTATAGTTGCTCTGTTGCTGTCAGAAATGGTCAAAATTCAACCATTACAAGAAAGGGACACAGAAAAACAGAATGAAATTTCAATAAAAATGTTGTAGAATGTAAAACCTAGCTTGTGTTGATTTAGAACTTTATGAAACACAACCCATATTACTCATTTTAAAATCCATAGTTTTGTGACTGTTAATTGGCAGCGGCTTTTATTGATCACACGCTTGATTCTTTTACACTGCATCTCTTTTCTGTATTTCTCACAAAGCCGTCTCCCCAGGTTCCTGGAGGAGCAGCCCACCCCCGCCCGGCCCCAGCAGAGAGGAGCAGCAGGCCTACTTAATGAAAGCAGGGAGGTCCCATGTGAGCCTGGGTGCGGAGGAGTGCCGACTGTGTGGTGGGATATTGATTGAATAGTACGACAGCGCTCCCATAGCAGATAGCATGCGCGCTGCATACAACATCATCTCCCTCTTCCATATCCACAAACACACATCTCGATACAACTATGGTCGGACTGGTGCGCTCTACCGAGGACCATTATCTCGGAGTCACAGGCTGTCCCTCTGCCAGGAATAACGGGACACACACTTGTGCGCACAATCAAACACAAACACCGGCCTTGCGTCATCCACAGAGACGCACAATACGTCGAAATCACATCCTGCAATTAACCCGCAGGAAATATGAAAAATAACAAACGCGCCACAACTTCAGCGCCGTGGACACACGCACAATAACATGGAGATTTTTTCACAGCAAAAAGAAAATGTGGTGAGGTACAGTGGTTTTCGAGTCCCTGTGTCCTGCTGTTTCTGATTCTAGCCATGTAATGAGGGACTGAATCACACCTGGGATGCACAGTGAATGCAATTAAATCAAATTAACTAGCTGGGTTCTGGCTCCAGCAGCAGCAGCCATAGAAAAAAGGACTTGGAAATGTGGCAATATGCAGAATGGTTATTTACAGCCTCTCTCTTTTAAGGATCACTGTTCAGACATATTGTATTAATGTAACCATGTACCAATCATTATGCTGGAGCAGAATTGTGTTAATATAAAGTGCAAATGGTTGGTGTTTAATTACATTTTCATTAAAAATGACTGCAGAGGTGACTAACAGCTCATCTCTGCATGTGCTCACGCTCATTATGTGCACAGATATGGATTAGCCAATGAGCCATGAGTAAAGCAGTTTTTACCTGAGATAATGTCACCAATTAAATCTTCAGTGCTTTCTAGAAACTCATATTAACGAATTTCATGCAAACACTATTTTTTCACCGGACCCCAACAATGCTGAAGTAAAGTACATGTTCTACACGTGCATGCTAAATCTAGACTTGCGCTTGTGGGTTTACTCATTCATCATAGTCTAATCAATTGTTTACAATAGCTGTGTGCACTACAATTGGTAACTGGCATGTTGAAATGAAAATTATTCATGAGTTTGTTTGAGTTAGTTACGCATTTAAACAACATACTTACTGCCGTTACACCTCTGCCATCTAGGGCAGCAGCAATGAAGAAACAATATAAAGCACAAATAACAATAAATTCTGCACTAAACTGCACACTTTATAACACCAGTCACCTTAATATGCCATGTTTGTACTGTTTGCACCTCTAAGTATTTTATTTTATTTTTAAGCATATCTTTTTCAACTTTGTGCATGCCCTTATTTGTATTTATTCAGTGTGTTTTTATGTTGCACTTTATCACAAAAGTAAGTTCCTAGTCTGTGAGCTGTGTTCACTGACAATGACAATAAAACTCTCCTGATTTTGATTCTGATTCTGAAATACACAGAACAAGATTCAGCACAATAGTGAAAGCCTGGTATACAGCCTGGGACGTCATGTGAAGAATAGATGTTTCCATCCCAGCTCTCTGGAGGAAAGGTAATAAGCAATCCTCCAGTGTGTGCAGAAGCCTCCATATCTCAGGACAATGGGATGTTTATTAACACATAAAATATAAATATATAACTGGATGGCACAGGAATAATGAGGTCACTTTACATATCTGCAGGAAATACATACTGTAAGCAGAGAGTGTGTGGCACTGAGCGGCTGCATGTGTGCGTGAGCATGTGTGTTTGTGTGCACCCTGGGTAATTAGATAAAGAGAAGTGAATTAGCAGAGTCCACAGTGCAGAATGATGTTACAAAGCCTAGCCACGCCTCGCCCAGACCCACTAATCACCGCTCGTTAGGCACAAGCTACACGTGCTGCTGTTTTCATCTCACATCCACTCACTGTGTGTTTTTGTGGGCATTACACGCACACAATTAGGGGCTAATTGATAATAAACTAAACAGTCAAGCATGGCGAGTCTGTTAAAGTGTCAGGGACTTAACAAAGACCTTACACTGCAGAGCTAAGTGTTCTGGATGCACTATGCTACAGAGCCAGGCAGATTCTGTGGCATCGCCCTGAGCACTTGCCAAGATAAGCTGGTACTGACACAAACTGGAACACTGAAAATCAAACAGGCAGTCAGCAGGAGCGCTCCGTCTCCATATATCCAGTGGGAAGAGAACCGGGGAGCTAATGAACTCTGGGAACTGTTCCTGAGCTGCCCCAGGGTGAAGGAAGCACAGCCCCAGTTAAAGGGGAATAAAACATAGTGCCATTCTGCAAAGGTAAGGTACTTATTCAAGTGGTGGATTTGGCAGCTAGCGCAGCCTGTCTGGGACGCACTCACACAGATGTATATAGTGTATGACTGCGGGCCAAGCGCACAAACACAGAGTCTATGTGAGAGCAAAAGGGCTTCAAAAGGCAGGCCTGAGCGTGTGTGCAGCTTCCAGCAGAATGTTTAGAAACCAAACAGAGTGCACACAAGGCTTTCATTCTGCTCCACATGGCGCGCCACGCTGGACCCCGATACACAGGCACCTGGCGGGCACCATTACTGTCTGTATGGCCACCACTCACTGATGGTTCAATCTGATCACTCTTCTGTGGGCGCTTAAAAGGGTTAACCCTTTTGCATTGACCATAACGGAGATTAGAAACAATGGTATCAACTGGAAGTGTTCAAAGATTTAGAAGATTCTTTGCTTCTCAGTCTCGTTCAATTCTTGCAGAGAGGTGGAAGATGGTGAACACCATAGAAAGCATACGTCTTACTTAGGTGTCAGAGGACAGTGGACAGTAACTCCAAACATGCACTTAGACCAGATCACATTGCGAGCCTTGTAGTGACTTAAATTGGTTTATTCTGATAGGAGCATTTTTGTTTCAGTCCACCTTCCTCATTATTCCCTGGATAACAAAGACAAGTACGAATACGATGCACCTTTAAAGATGTTCATATAATCAGAACAATACTGCTTGGTTTTAGCATCATGATTCGTGAGACCAGAGAATCTACACGTTTTTTGTTTTGTTTTTTTCCCAAAATGTTAAGCTACGGCCATTGTAATTTTTAGAAATCTAATTCAAACAAAGACTCAACAGTGGGCACGTTTGAGCGAGAGTGCACACTTTGCTGTGCAGTGACAAACAGGGTGAACAGGTGCAACTGGACAAAACAACACAGGCCTCTGCTCCCAGGAGAGACCCCCCCCCCCCCCCCCCCCCCCCCCCCCCCCCCCCCCTCCCCCTCCTCTCTGCACTCTACACTCAGTTTGTGACGACAATGTGTTAGGTGGCTATATAAAGAAGCCATTTCTCTTTCTCCCCCCCCCCCCCGTCTCCCACCCAATGTTCTTTTTCCCCACCATAGACTAGTGTGTTTTTTTTTCACAATACAAGCCCCTCTGGGAGAGGCCCAACCCAGCCACAGTACTGGTTATACACACACACCCACCCACACAAATGCATTAGCACCCATGGGAGACGCTGCGGCAGGGGAGTGTAGCACCCAATACTGCTGTCTGGAAAGAAGATGATGAAAGTGCCGCACACGTCATGGAAAGAAGCCGACAAGACAAACATGTCTCGAACATCATAGCGCACACTTGAAAACATGACAGATGCTCACTTATTAAATGTGGCCCAGCCTAAATGCTGCTATTGAGACCAAAAGTGCGACGGCGGGTGTGCTGTCACGAGCAGGCAATAATAGTTCACGCACACATTGGGAAGCTGTTTTCCTGTGCTTGCCTTGGGGAAATTAAATCTACATTATGGACCTCCAGAGGGTACAGCAGAGAGGGGAGGATAAGGGAAGTGGCAGAGAAACCGGTGTCCTGTTTTTCTCTGCTTCGGCCATTGCTAACATTTCACACACAACAACCAAGATATTACCTATGCTATTGATTGGTAAAACCAAGAGCGAGAAATTAAAGATAAATGTCCATGGTACAGCTTGCTAATTTAGTAGGGGTGGTAGCTTTTAGTCGCTTAGTCAAGTAATTGGTCGATGGTGTCTTAGTCAACCAAGATTTTTATTTGTTTTGTTTGTTTTATTTTATTGGTTGGGTGATATGTTGGTAAAAATTAAATTGTGGTCCAATCCCTCTGATGATCTGTTTATTTTGGCATTGAGCATTCAGTACAGCTATATGCTCAAACACTTTGTCCCACATACTGGTCAGCCTCCACCTGTCACTCAGAGTGAGTGACAGGTGGATTCAACAAATTACAGTGACCTGTGAAGTGTGCATGAATCAAATTAAAACCATAATCTGGAATGAACTATCTGGGTAATCGGGAGTGAATTATTAAATTATTTTGAATTCTTACAATCTTTTCTTTCTTATTAGTCCTTTCCTTTTCTGTACAAACAGTTGCATTTGCATCAACACCCTGAAGCTTGTGACCAGGCGAGAGCAGTTTGGGTCAAATTCATGGTTAGATCTTAGAGATATTGAATCATTTAGAGCTCTTCAAGTCTCTCTGGCTTGAGTTTCTTCAGTCAACTACAGATACAAGCTGGTCAGGCTACTTGAATACATCATGTTCAGTGTCTCACAATATGTGTCACACATCGTTGAACTCTAAGGTTCTTTATACCAGTTTATAAACAATAATACTGCCAATAATACTGCCAATAATACTGCATTTAATGAAAAAGCTTTACTTTAAAAAAAAAAAGGTTTTACCCAAGTCTTTGTGTTGTGGCTTCCAATTAGAGCAGGTATTATCAAACAACTGAATACTGAAATGATTATGGTAGGGTTGCATTTTGAATTGTACAACGCTAACACCTCCCAACCCTACTGCAGAACTACCACTGTAAAAGCCAGAAAATTTGTTGATATAGTAGCGGTAGTAGACACTACTTTCTAGCGAACCAATGCACACATTCACATACACACAGTGTTGATTTCAGCACAGGGACCTGACAAACCTTTTCCACCATGACTCACTCATGGCTCTCTGGGACAAATCCCTGAGAATGGCCAAAAGAAACAGGACCGCTGTGAACACAAGGACGGTACAGTGAAGTCGTCAGGATGATGTCATTCACAACAGCTTCATCAGATATAACTAACGTATTCCTGTTGGCCAGACAGAGGATGTGCTATACTTTTTTCCCATAATTTCTAAACACAACGGTGGCTTGGAGCTTAGAGTCTCGGATAATTTCTCACTTTATCACATAATTGTTGTGTGATAAAATGTGTTAAACCTGAGTCTTAACTGAGTCAGAAATTGCTCCTCCCTAATCAGGCAATGGTCTGGGTGTAATACCTTACCTATTATTGTGGTTGTTTATCAGAGACTTCTCCTAATAGATAATAAACAAACCCATTAGTTTGGTACAATAATGGGGTAGAATAAACAAAGAATGCAAACAAGGAATGCAGTGTGATGGAGAAAAAAAACAAAATCCACGAGCCTGAAGCCAGCAGAAAGTAGTGAAAGAGATGAGCACGCATAGAAAAGTGATGGGGAGGACGCTGGGACGGGGAATTGACTGTAAAAATTCCAAATTGAAAGAGTGGCTGAGTAAGGAAATATGGGACAGTATGTTTTTATGGCGGGCGTGTGCGAGCGGAGGTGTGTGCATGTACGTGTGTGTGTATGTACCGAGGGAGGCGGGCTTCCTGCAGGATCTGACATACACAGCATTTCTGCAGAGCCACCCAGGACCTCCGTCAGCAGCCCCCTTAACACGCACGCCCGCAATGAGCTCTACACAAGCCCCCGGAGGAGAGTTAGCACCAAGTTGGAGATAGGATGTGGAGGGAGGGTAGAAAGAGCGCAGGGTTTAGCCTACGTCATGCACACCCCAGGGGTCAGACTTTCCTATGCTCCCCTCCCTGAAGAGCTGAAGGAGAGACGAGCGCGCACACAGATAAGCGCATATTTACCACATTCAGCAGGATCTGATTTCCCAGCTGGGCGCCCGTCAGAGGAAGTGTTTAACTCTCCTCTGATTGGCTGCAAACCAGAGCACAAAAAGTAGCTGCTGCTAACAAACATTCGCACTGGTCAAATGGATTCTGCTGCTACTCTGTGAAAAATAAGGGATTTCAGACAAAGCAAAGCAAAAACAATAACTGGGAGAAACAAGATGCTCTGAATTAATGTCAAAACATATTAGCTGAATGATACTGTAAATATATGATCTAATATTCATAGGTTTCAGCTTTCTGTTATATGGAAACTTTTACAGCACTTTTATTCTGTTCAAAAGATAATGGTTAGTTTTAAATTGTTAATCGCTATGGCAAATTTCAGTCTGGTCTGCTGGGTAGCCGTGTATTTATGCATCAACTAGTTCAATTCAACAAACACCACTTTTTCACCACTTTAACTGACAAAAGGCTGTTTTTGCTTGCGTTGTGATTCTTACATGGCTAGATCTAGGTTTAGTACATTCTTTGTTGAATTATGCGACAATCCATTATGACTTTTCGGGGGCCTACACAAACTCAAGAGTCAGCATCTGCTTCTAGTTCCATCAAAAAGCCAATAGTTCAAATAAGGATACATGAGACTTTCCATGTAACTGCCTTAGGAGATGGCCAAAGAAAAATAGAGCTAGGGCTTTGGAGAAACCACAAGGAAAAACACAATTCCAGAAAGACAATCCGAAGAGAATCTGGTCCTGTGCTTCGGTCCCTGAGTGCAGTCAAACGCAGTCGCACAAATCCTTCTTCTCAGCCCTCCACCCACCGCTCCTTCTGCAGAAGCCCCTCATGGTTACTTTCCATTCACACCCGCCCCAGAGACCAGTCCACATCTTCTCCTCGAGACTTCCTCCATCAAATCTCCTTTAATGTGGTTTGTCTTCTACCTAATACTTTCCTAAGCCTCCATCTTTACGTCCCTAAGAGCAGGCTGCTGTAAACCATGAGGAATTGATATTATAAATCGTGTGTGTGAGAAGCTTATAGATGTAGTGGAGATGTGACCGCTGGCTTGGAGCAGCATAAATACAGAGTGAGTGAGTGAGTGAGTGAGTACTAACCTGTCTGGACGCTTGATTCATCCCAGGGCCCAGTGCATTCGGAGGACTCCCCTTCTTCCACTGCTGAGGCAAAAGGCACAAAAACAATAGATGTTATAGATGTTAACAATGACACGGAGCCATGACTGCAGAAAAACTAGTTCAATATGCAATATTTTATTAAGTGTTCAGGGACTGTGGTTTTTACAGAAGACTTAGTGCTGTTATGATACTAAAATTTCAAACTTGATTTATACTAAGGAAAATACTTGATAATCTGTCTCAATACATATTTCAAAACAG
Source organism: Periophthalmus modestus (assembly GCA_019594935.1). Classification (NCBI taxonomy): domain Eukaryota; kingdom Metazoa; phylum Chordata; class Actinopteri; order Gobiiformes; family Gobiidae; genus Periophthalmus; species Periophthalmus modestus. The sequence goes on along the minus strand of JAIEZT010001390.1, from coordinate 27,184,426 downwards.
CAATAATAAACACACTAACATACAGAATTCAACATATTTTTAAGGCCAAATGATAGAATTCTTTTCATAATAACGTCATACTAGTTCTGCAATAGATCAAGAAAGCTATGCAGGAATGAAGCTTGCTCAAGTGGTTATGTATTTTTCAGTAGTAGTTTTAATATCTATTATCTGGGTATATTTTTGACAGCCCTAGAAGGACAACATCAAGAGAGCTTGATACACATAAACATATACAATCCTATAAAAATCAATCAACATAAATTATCACTTGTACCGTTATCATAAACAAGGCACATTTCACTGCATCAAAGGTATGGAAGCTTATGAATGAGTGGGGGAATCACATTAGGGCAAATGAAGATCCTCAGCACTGCTAAAAATAAAGACAGGAGTAAACAGGCCGATTTGTCAAGGCGCTCTCCTGACACGGGCCCTGCTCCCACATGCAGAGCTGATCAGAGCCTGAACGCGACGCTCATTTCCTGGGTACAACAGGAAGGAGGGAAGTGGAGCTGGCACACAAACAGGAAGTGACTCGGGTGGCTGCACAATGGGGTTTCCTGCTCACCCATGGCCCATTCTGGTCATCAGTGGCTCTCTGTAAGCAGGGTCCATCCTTGAATTCTGCTCTCACTTCTCTGTCCAAATCCTCACCCCCCTCCCCTGTACCATCCTCAGTGAAGACAAGCCAGGAGCCAAAAACCAAAACAAGAAGTTATAAATCACTCAAGGGTTCCTTTTAGAAGCAAAATAAACACTTCAAGGCCCCTTTGTTGTTGGGCAGTCTGTTAACTTGTCGAAGCTCTTGTAAGCTAATATAAATATAGTTTTAGAGTTCAACAGTAATTCCTACCAAAGCCTAGATAGCTTTACAAAGCCAGAGATTCTGTGATTAGGATGAAAGTGTTTTATACAAATACACTAGGGCTACACAAGATATTGCAATCGAGCACATTGAAATTACAAACCGAGTTGGAGCAATTATCATAGGCTGCATATATTCATATAATATAATGTTCTTAGCAATGTACAATATATCTCTGTATTTATAAAGAAACATCTTGTACCCGGAGTTTAGACTTCTAAAACACGTGTTAGAAATCCCTGGGATTGTATCAGTTATCAGTTCATATTTTAGTCTTCTCTCAAATGTTAATGCTCCTGGAGATGTTTACTATTGGGACTCAGACATCTAAATAGAATCATACTTAAAAAATATCATAAATCTATTCTTTTTCCATAATTGTACAGCCCTAAAATACAAAATATTTGTCCTTTTTTCCTCTGGCACAAGATCTGAGTTAACGTTGTATTCAGTTATGAAGATTATTTTTAACATAAATAAATTGATGAAAATTAAGTTTAGATGTATCCCAATAATATCCCAATCAGCAGAATGAAGAATGATTTTAAGGCTCACCAAAAATCACCCAAACTTCTTATTTCAACATGTTAGTCTCAAACTAAAGGTGAGAAGTAGCCATGCTGTGATAGGTGCATGAGTTTGGACACTATACAAAGACTTAGATGCTGTACATGTGGTGTCTGATAAAAGCCATATTTTGCTGATGAGACACTGGGGAGTACAGTGTGTTTCATTAGGCAAGCACACACAGCTTTATTTAGATTCCCATATCCTCCCTGTGCCCCCCTTTGAGACAGGCTCACAGCTACAGTGAACCCTGCAAACACCGGGGGGGCACCGGGGGGGTGCCGACGGGCTGTCAGAGGGCTGTTGTTTTGCAAGAACATGCCGATACGTTCTACAAGAAAAGGATGGGGCTTTTAAGTGCGTACAATTAAGGCACCTATCTTTGTGCAAGATTAAGTATATCTAATAATATCTAATATCAATAGGACTTAACTAAATACGGTACGACTGTATAATAACTACACTTTTATATATTTTAATAAAGCATGAACAAAGATTCATGCTTCATAATGAACAAGATTAAAGATTTTCAGTTTTAGTTAAATTCAGTTTAGTTTAAGAATGGATCTAGTAACTACTTCACTTCTACCCTAAGCTGAACTCCTTAATTAAGTAGTTACTAAGCCCGAATCATTTTCTGGTACACAGTTTGTTCATTATGAATTAATTAAAGCCATTGTATGTAACTTATTGCCCAAGAATACACAAAACATTTTTTTATTACATCTGGCCTGGAGGAGAGCCTCTTCCTTCTTGTTTCCACGTAAATGTTTCTTTGGCTCTAACATTCTATAATATGGCATAAAACTTTTTTTTCCTCTTTCTCCATGGAGAATGGTTTGAGGTGTGGTTTTAACGTTCTATTTCCATGGATCATGCACTTGACTTTCCACCCCAGAAAGTTACATACTATCATTTTAAGTCTGTGTTAATGCTTTATTCAAGATAATTAAGTTGTTAATGCTTTATTCAAGATAATTAATGTGTAATTATTATAAAGTGAAAATAAATATTAATAAATAATACATATTTTACAATCTTGAAAATCTTAAATCAATAATAATTCATACCAGTAAAAGATACTTTCACAACATTTACAAAAACTCAAAAAACAGAATGTTAATCACTGTCTTAAATACATGTAAACATTTTTAGTAAAGCATTACATAAACCCAATACACTGGTCTAAGCTCCGGAAAACATGATTAGCTATCTGTACAGTGGCCAGACATGATTGAGACTTGAAGAGACGCACAATGCACAAGTGTCACACCTGTACACAAGCCAAAACAATATGGAGAGTGCAGATGGCTCTAGATCAAACGTGTGCTCAGCAAAATCATGTAAACACCCCCCGGAGCATGTTCTGAAAGTGACACAATGCCAACGGGACGCCAGCAGGAATACAGACATCTTCATATATGAGCAAGTCAACACATTTAAATGCATAAAATATTAAAACAGAAATGATTTTAATGGTTCTATATTATGCAGTGCTTTTGACCATGTTACAATGTTGGTACCTGCTTAAACACATACCTGGATTTGTGTTTTGTTTCATTCACACATGTTTCAGTAATCCTGGATTGTCTGCATTCCCATAGCTCAAAATGCTCAGTTTCACCTTATGGTGTCATTTAGTGGTAGTTTTTTAGGGTTAACAACTAAAGACCTTAAATTGTTGCTTTTAATTTTGGATATTTTAGTTTTCACTTTTGCTAAGTTGAGATTGTCACAGAAAGTTTCCAGTATCTGCTGGTGTATCGAGGAGAGGCACAGTTTCAATGAGGCAAAAACAATAGCTGTAACTTCAAAGTTAGACAAATCCAGGGCTGAAATGACCAAAATGATTCTAGTGAGGGTGTATGGAGTTTAAAAACAAGTGTAACATTTCCTGTAATACCATTTAATGACATCACAAGGAGAAAAGGCATGTTTTCAGTTTGACAAAAGAACATAGCCTAAATATACAGGATTTGTGCATTAAACGTGTGAATGAAACAAAACAAAAATACCAACTCTATCAAACCTACTTCTACTTGTATGAAAATTGACCACTATGTCTATATCCTCAGTTGGCAGCGGTAAGAAGCACAATCGAACACCAGCTTTTCCAGTAGAAATAACTGAACATCTAAAAGCCATAGTGTATAAATATGCCAAAGTTGAAACAGTTTTTTGTCCTATATCTGATAGTTGTTATTATGTAAACAATTATAAATCATAGTCATGGAAACAACAGAGTCCACTGGCCCACGTGCTGCCTTCAAGTGTCCTCCTCACACACGCATGATGTAGCGGTAGTGGAGGCACGATCTAATTTTAGTTTGACAGCACATCACACTACGCTACATGCTACAAGAGCAGGAGGGGAAATGGGACAAAGGGCCGCAAGTTACGTTACTGTTGTGCATCATCATCACCATCATCATCAAATATTTACTGTTGTCACTAATTAAACACACAATCACACTCATAGCAGTCCATTAGTTTCTTGGCCTCTTTCAGCTCTCCGTTTTCACGGCTCAATGGACAACAAGCGTAAGTGCCATATTTTTAACAATAACATTTTAAGACTTAGTTGGGCATTTCCCTGAAGCTCTACATTGCCGCAAGGGTTTAGTCTGTAGTGTACATGCTCATCTCTGTGCCGATTTCAGGGTTGTGAGATTAACTCCCTTCTCTAACAATTTGCTGAATGTCTCTCCCCAATCTTCTTGTCTTGTCCCATACTACAATAGGCAAGAAAGGCCAACATGTTAGTCAATGAATCAATATTTAAACTACTTTTCGTGCATTTGATGTACCTGAAAGTGTAGCGTTATAACACACCACACACAAGGTCAGTTTACTAAAAACATCTGTAGATTAAGAAATGCAAAAGAAGAATTAAGAGGAATTAATTCATCAGCTTGAGAACGTCTTATGTCTATATTTTAATGCTGATTTGACTCTTAAGTCCAAACTCCCCTAACTGATTCACTTGTCACTACTTGATATTAGACTCTCCATCTTTTAGTTTCTGGAGCGTCCCATGTAAGCAGCTCCAGACTGGTAAGAAAGGCCTATCCCTTTGTCTGCAGCAGCTCCACAACACATGAATGCACGCGGCGTATCAGGGCCATGTATTCCCCTGGTGGCCCAGGCTCTGGTGTTCCCACATCCCGCTTGATGAACAGGTCAGTGTGGCCAATCACGCATTGGCCGGGTGGCCCTGGGAGGCGGGATGTCAGCCTGCGCACCCAATCACAAGCATCTTTTATTCCCAGGGGTCACGCTGATTGACAACTAGAGCTGGACACAAGTCAAGAGGGTAATTGTCATCCGACTCTCTCCTTTCCTTTATCTGAGCATCTCTTCACATCCATCCTCCTGTTCTGCTTAGTTTCATCCAGTGCTACTGTAGTTTTATATCATGTGGTTTCATGAAGAGCCTCCTGAATGATAGTGCATTGTTCTGATAGCAGTCTCCAAAAGTCCAAATAGAATTCTCCAACATTTTAAAGCCAAACTGACAAACAGACTTAACAGGGAGTATATTAGGGGTCCTGTGTAATGTTCATTGCAGTGTTAGCCATTCACCACTAGGGCGCTGGAGGGAGGGAGTTGGATGTAGCGACAGTGCATTTGTATTTTTTTGCTTAATTTATTTGTTTTCAATTTGTTGAATAAAAAAATGAATTATTATAATAATATGACCCAACTGCCTCATTTGGAGCTGTCCTGTCCCGTCTTGCTTGGGTGAAACTGGGGCTTACACAACCCACTTCCTCACCCCACCCCCTCTCCCCTCTGCACCTCCGATGGGACTCTGTGATTGGCTGCCGCAGCTGTCCCACAGGAGCAACTTTGAGACTCTACTGGCAGAGATCTGATGCCAATCTCCATCCCCAGCCCGCCTCCAGGGAGTCTCCCAAACTTCAATGGCCTGTGTTGGGCGCAGACACAAAATCGCACATAGACACAGTCTCACTCACACACACACTTGGGACAGAGGACAGAAGCTGATTAACCAAATACTTTTATCAGCAGTGAAAGGCCGTCCCTGCCCGCCTGCATTCTGAATAAAACAGCCTTAAAACACATAAACACGCGCACAGTGGTGAGCTGTGGGGGACAGAGGTAGCAGAGGGCTTAGATGGATGGCACAACAACACAAAGCCTGGCGGACAAGCTTGGTCGCCCTCTCAGCCGCTCTGTGCCACGTCCCGCTGTAATCACACTCCATGTTTCCGCTGTCGGCCTATTCGCAAAACTTCTCCAAAATGCTGCAGATTTCCTTACTTCATTTTAACACAAGGTTTGAATTTAGTTTGATCACATTGTACAAGAGATGAAATATATATGTGCTTCTTATCTCTGTAAGAAGAGTGCTGCTTAAGGGACAGAACTAACAGTAGCCTACTCTTAATTCATCACTCCATTAGTATCAAAACACCTATAAGCTAAGTGAGACTAACTACTATATCAAATGTTTTGTAATGAGGTGCAAACTGAAAATAGTGGCTCAAACAGAAGTGCCGATTAACACAGTCCAAATTTACTCCTTTCCTCACAGTGAGAACACGCACGCGCTGCCGCCGACAAGAGCAGAGTTGATGTTCAGGGCCAAACATCACAGCTTGAGATTAAAGAGCCTCTCTGATCTGACATTTGTTTTTCTGTCTGTCAGTGCGCCAAGCAGGAAGAGCAATCGATAGCGGCGCATACGTGAGGAAGAGGAGAAGAGAGGAAGGGGTGGGGGAGGTGTGCAGAGGAGGAGTGAGTGAGTGAGCAGAGAATGGGACGTGAAGGAGGACAGTGGGACAGCGAGGGCGGCGTGAGGACAGGGAGGAGTCCTCTGGAGTACCTGGGCTCTTGGGATGCCCCCGAAATAACTGCACCAATAACACAACACTCAGTCACTGTGCAGAGCGGGGGCTGGGGCACACTGCAGGGTGCTTTCAGAGTTCATTCTCTAGCACTCTTCCAGGACAGGGACATTCACACAGACTTTTGAAACTATCCTTCAGGTCATGCATTATGTTACTACAAACGCTTTGGTGTCTTGAACGGTGCTATACAAATCCAATTCTTTATTTTCATTATTTTAATTTTGTTACTAAACTTGACTTGAAATACAAACAAGCAATTTAAGACCAATTTTAGATCGCAAACAAGGGGCATGCACGTTTTATAGTCTCAGAGACTCTGGTCAATGTATAGACCAACCTCCAATTCTGTATTTTATTCTGTCTAAATACAACAGGTAAAAAGGTATATTTTATAAACATGACATGACGTGTACCAAATTCAAATGGCCTACATAAAGCATAGACATTCAGTGCAATGGTGCAAAGAGAAGGGTAGGGCCTCCTAATTGCCTTCTCTTGTAGTACAAACTTGGGAGTGCCTTTTGACTGAACACTCATTTCACGCTCTGGCATTACTTGGCTTGATTCAGAGTTGATTAAGTTTTACATGAAGAAAAGGGAAGCAGGCGAGAGGTAGAGCAACAGTGAGATGCAATAAACAGCTTGGTGTTATGCCACGTCGCTGGTGGACAGATTAACTGGATCGTCCTGCTCCTTCTGGGACCAACAAGAACAAATATACACCACTCAAGACGTGACGTGTTTGTTGGAAGATGTACAATCAGACAAACACAGGCATCCTACAGGCATCCACACAGGTAATAAGTGAACTTTTCGGCCAAAGTTAATCTCTATTTGATGTGACCCTGAACAACATGTGGCAGCACTACAAACTGTGGTAAAATGCATGAAAAATAGTATGTTTTCTATGAACAATCCTTTTTTTTATTTAGATGGTGTGTACATGTCCCTTGACATTATATTAGCTCTGAGTGAGATGGTACTATGAATTTTTATACGGGCCTGAAGAACTGAATGCACTTTCATCCCCTCAGACCACACTAGTCATGTCTTCTCTGTAACAGGGTCCATGTGTATTACTAAATATTATTAATGCTTAAGTATTACTACCAGAACCGGATTTAACAACTCCAGCCAAAGATGAGGTTTTAGTCCCGCTCTTAACAAAAAACACATAGAATTTACACAAATGCTGATTAGCAAAAAACACTTTTATTAAGTGGTTTATGTTCTAAAACAATATACTTCTAAATAAATAGTATTTGGTAGGTCTTTGAAATGGGAGTACAAACACATCAGTTAAATCACAGTCTCTTCCAACTCTTTTCCCTTACTATTGTAAGCCCCACAGTGGGGGGGCTCTTGCCTTTTGACTGGGAGGAGTTAGAAAAACCAACTCCGACACTAAAAAGGACCACTGCTCAGTCTATAGTGGCGTCTACTACAAAGCCTCGGCAGCGTCCCATTAAAAGAGCCACACAATACAAACATCTTGTTCTGGAGCAGGCTTCATGCTCCCAGTATAAAGCACATTAGAGTGAGTCTATGGTGAGAGAGAGAGCTCATTGTGAATGTGCACAGACACAAGAGGCAAAGAGGCAAAAGGCTCAGAGAAACAAGAGGGGCGATGAGGTGGGCAAACAATGTGACAAGGGCCATGTCAACAGCAACGCCAATGAGGTTTACATGTGTTAAACTTGAGTTGCTTTTCATTATAATTACAATATATGTCGATTATTTTAAGAGGCAAAGCACATTTGTTATGGTTTTCAATCTAGCTTAGAATATTAATGACAATATGCTAAATACGTCATCAAAAATTGGCAAGCAAGATTTGTTTTGGACATGAGTGACAGCATGTCATGGCCCTTCCTATGATATTTTCATGACATTTCGTGCTGTCAGAAGGGTCTGAAAAAACAGTGTACATTTGCACAGAGTCACATTGCCAAGAAACTTTGGATATATCAATCGACTTATTGGAAGACGGGTAAATCTCCAGTACGGAGAAGCAGATGGGCGCTCTGGCACAAGAAGCTCAAGTTCTGCTGCAGTGGACAATGCCAATGGATGTATGTAGATGTATGCAAATCAATTTAGCACCATCACCATTGTTGTACAGAGATGATTTAACCATTTGTGGTCAGTTAGCGATGGAAAGAGACTACTGGACATGCACAATTTAAAATCAGTTTTAATGATTGATAAAGTATAATCAATGTTCACAAAATGGACTGAGTAAATCTAACAAAACAATAATCAAAGAGACTTTTCTACGAACATGGCTGCCTGGCCAAGTTGTGATCTGCAGCAGAAGAGGTCATGCAGGGCAGAGCAGTGGGCATAACCCTTTGTAACCCCCTCCAAAAGTCTGCACCGTCCTCCACACATTCTCCTTTTCCCTACAGTCCTGCTTTCCGAGCCGGCAGTGTGTGCAAGTGTGTGAAGAACAGAAAGCCCAATAAATATATTATGCATTAGCCAGGTGTGCAGAGGGGCACCACTAATTGCCCCCACCACTAATGTTTAATGTACAGGGGGAAGGGAGGGGAGAGGGGAGATGCAGGAGGCAGCTGGGGGGGGGGGTGGGGGCAAGATGATGAGAGGAAACAAGAGAGGTCCACTAGTACTATTTTGGTGATAAACTTAGCTGGATAACCCATTATTTTAACCAACACAACATCAGAATCTCAGTATCACACCCAAACATAAACCATTCATATAAGCACAGTCTGCAGCAGCATCATGTCCTTCCGTGAATTCGGTGTGCCTCCCGGGGGCTGAGTGGGAGTTCAGGACCAGTGAGTTTGCAGCTGATAAACAAGGCAAGCTGAACCCCACAACACTGTCTTTGTGTTGGCCCACATCGCCCCATTCACATAAAGTATACAGCCATGGGTACGTCAGGTCTGCCACTGACAACAAACTTATGCTAACACCTCACTAGGGGACTGCACTGCTGCTACTTACGGCTGTAGTCGACAAAAGAAATCCATGCTTGTTTAAAGACATGCCCTGTTCATCAATTAATTAGCCAATTAATCAATGATGCTGTCAAAAGCTGTCAACATTATTAGAATCCCGCACAATATGTGAAATATGAATGGCATTTTCCTACCAGCAGACACCTATAAAACTCCAACTCACTCACTCCATGCCTCATCCTTTATGCCGTTTCCATACAAATATTTATAATTCCTATCAAATCATTTCTCGGCTAATAGTAAATAATATTAATTATAACCAAAAAAGCATTTGGTTGATAAGACACCATCAACTGTTCAATCGACCAAATGAGTAAAAGCCTACAGCCCCCTAGAATCCCTTTTTCAAATACATATTTTGGCTGCTTGACATTCAAAAACATTTAAACCACACACGACACCTGCTGTATTTCATATTGCTCCTCATAATGGCATTTTATATTAAATGTAGAAATATATTTATACTACGGTTCAGAAAAAAAAAGTCAACGGCTCAAAATAGTCAGTTGTGTCACTGTTTGTTCTGCTAAGTGGTCATTCAAAATGTAACATTGCACAGCTCCATAAATCTTTAATTCAATAGCCTCTTTGTGTCATTACAAAACAATGAACAAGAATTCAAATCCACCACCTGCTGAACAGTCAAAGCGCTCTGAAAAGCATTTAATGGTTCAGCAAGTCTTAATGCAAAGGCACTTTGAGCTTTTGTAAAGGTGAGCTCTCTCACATACTGCTGAAAGTATACACAACACATACATGTATGTGTAGAATAGGCTCAGGTATTATTAATAGGACAAATGCAGAGAGCGCTTTCAATGGCTGCTACTTTTGAATACACCTGTTGAGACAAACTGTTTCGTTGATTTAGTACAAGCCACAGGTGTGTTTTACAGGACTCACTCGCCCGAGGAATGACTCTGGTCTCTGCCAAAGGGTGAGACAAAAAAAACTGTCTCTAATGTGAACACCAGACGAGCAGGTAGAAAGAAAAACAGACTCCAAAGTCACAAAGCAATGCACACTCTTCCTTTGCACACACTGGTGCCGGCGCTCAGGGTGACAGTAGATTGTGCAATGCTTGTACTTCGCCTGAACAGGAGTATCGTAATTAGATTCACCAACCCACAAATTGGTGTGGAACTTAATGGCATTTCCCTTCACAATTAATTTTTACCCACATTTGGTGAGTTGGCGGTTGTTAATTTTGAGTCCTGAGCAGTTAATTGACAATAACTTTAACTCCAGGCAAGGAATAATTACTATCCCAAAGTCTCTTATTATATTTAAGTCACATATACTTACATGAAGAATGGTAGCTCAGGATGGTTCAAATAATGGAGACGCACAAGCCCTTGAGTTCAATTAATGTGTATACAACTGATTACAAATTGATTTACTTTATTTTTATTGTGTTGGTTGATTATGTGACTATTCTTTTAGTCTACTCTACTGCATGAATTCTTACCGCACAGAGTAATGACAACTGAACAGAAACACACAAGGCAACAAAGAGACAGAGTGTAAAGATGTCATTATCTCTGAAATACTCTCACACTGCTAGCCTTATTATGGTCATATGGCTCATTTAGGCTCTATTGCCGCTTAATTGTATTTAAAACAAACCAAACAAATGCTAAAAGCTAACAGCTCCCTGTGTCCTGCTGCTGTACACTCCTCACTGCTCTGCTCCGTCTCCCTGTCACATGCGCTCAAGTCCCGTTTAATGTCCTGCAAATGAAGCGGATTTATTAATGTGTAATTAAGTAATAATCATCACTACATAATGCATGAGAGACTCGAGGGGCTGAGAGCTGAGAGAGGCAGAGGAGAGAGATAGTGTAGCCGGGCTGTTGGAGCAGACAGCAGAGTAGATTTCTGCCGCCGTGCCTCGCTAAAGACACACATTAAAAAGGGATTAATCCGCTGAAATAATATTTTGATAAGAAGAGGAGCTGACGCGCTCTGCTTAGGTCCTGCGGCTCTGCCCTCCCCTCTCTCCCCCCTCCGTGCACATAGTTTCATGGCCCATCACTGCACTATTAGTCTGTGTTCAATTAACAGACTGCAATTAGTCAAGTCCCCCCACTGTTAACAAGGCCCAATCAGTGCAAAAGCCAAACTGGTCAGGAAAATCCATAAGAGGAACTTAGCAAAGGGGCTAAACCTCAATTAATACAGCAATTTCACACTGGCTTTGATAAGACAAAAAGTGTCTTAATAGGTATGTAGATGAATGAACCCAAAATACACTGACAGATACTCGAACTACTATTATTCCCACATATTTAAGCAACGCTAAATGATAATTGATTGTGCCTCATTATTTTTTATGGCTTAGTGCTGACGCTAAGCAAAGATTGGCAAAGTAGAAGCAAGGTACTTAAAAGTAGTTTATCTTAACTAACTTTAAAAGCATATGCGTACATTTTGGAAACACCATGAGCCTTTTTGGTTTCTTCAATATTGAATAATTTAAGGTGCATTTACACTTCCACAATCACCACAACAAAAGTGGGACTAAACTCGGAACTAAACAAATCTCCACTAGGACTCAAACTAGTCCCTAAACCCAAACCAGGACCAAACCACAGCAAGTGTGAACGCTCCCTAAAAGTGAACCATATGCCAAAATGCACTCTTCCAATAAGCTGACAAGAACACTGCCAAAACTATACTTTTCTTTGTGATTCCTGAAGCCTTTCTCTCCAACACAGCCACTTTTGTCATTTCAGTTCAGATGTCCGTGGTGGGATGTTGGGGCTTTTTTGTTATTGTTTGAGCATGCCTGAGTGGCCTTAAGTCCATAAGCCTGGCAGTCCTGATGGTCAGAGTTGGTTGAGCAGGTGAAAGACAGAGGGACATGAAAACAGGAGATAATCCCCTGGCGCTGCTCACCTCTCTACCTCCCACTGCCCACTCACCTGCTGCGTGCCACTACGCCACCCGCCCCCGACCACCTCTCCTCTCACTGACCTTTACCCCCCGTACCCCCCAATCCCTCCCCCTCTATCCCCTGCCCCAATCCAGGCCTCGCCAAGCTGTCTGCGGGGCAAGGTGTGTCAGGGAGATAGTGCCCAGATGCATGAGTACACAAACATAAAACACATGGTGGCACACAACAAGGGATACCTTTGCAACACACTCACAAACAGGCTGCAGTGGCCATTCGCATCAGCTTTGCCTCGCTCGGCTTCACTTGGCTGCCTGGCTCAACCTAAGCCCTGGTTATCCCGGCTGCGGAGACCAGAAAGGCAAATGCAGGCTTGTGATGCATACAAACAGAAGGCATGGGTGCATTATAGGCAAACAGACAAATTGACTCACACTGAAATGTCTTTACAAGCACTGTCCAATATTAGTGGAAAAACTTAGACATAGAACATAGAACATCATCAAATACAACAGTAATATTGAAATCTTGTATTTCTCTCAGTCAGCTTTCTTTCTTTAGAGTTATTCTACAGGTACATGAGCATATAGAGATTTTTAAATTTTATTTTAGGCACAGAGAAATTCAGCTTTTAAGCACTGTGATACATTTTTATTGATTAATTACAAGTTAACCAAAGTGTCAAAACTAGTATAAGAACACTAGACATGATTTCTGATTAAACAGCGTAGCCTGGATACCTTTCTCTATTGGTATTATTTTTAATACAGGCTTTGACATTTTAAAATCATAAACACTTCTAATAAAACAAAATCTAACCAAAACATTCAAGCATCCCCATGAAGCAAATTGTATGCCTATACATACATTTAAGTAAAATAGCTAATAAGTATAAATTATCCAGAAGATGCTGTTGACTCTGGACAGGGATGCCTGGTTCATATATTGAAGTAAGTGGGGGAGATGTGGGGGGCATATGATTAGCCCGTCCCGTTGCCCATCTGGGTCCCATAAAGGAAACATGGAGGCCAGAGACACCACACGCCCTCATGCATTGATGCCCGTTCACCCATGAGCTCCAATGAATACTAGTTTAAAGCACTGAGAGAAGAGTCTGCGCCAAACTTTGAATGCAGAAATGTGTTCAGCTATCACTTTGAATTTAGACGTGACAACTACAAATCTGCTTTTCAAAAGTGTCGGTCCTACTTTAGCAACATGGAAAGACTACTGTATGGGTCAAAAAGTCATGTTGACCACTGGACTGATACTGAGGTGCGCTTGGCCTTTAGGAACAAAGTCAGTGATTCACAGCGAGGGGATCATATGGAGCCATAAACTATGTGAATTACACCAAGTTCATACCGAGACAACCCACGCTGACAGAAATACGACACACGAGAGCACCATCTTTCATCTTCTGACAATGTGGACACTAATTGAAAACAATTAACCTCGTAGTGGACAAACAGTAGCTTAATCAAGCACCTGCACAAGCGGACACTGTTTGGCTGAGTCAATGAGAAACTGTTCAAACATATGATGGAAATATTTCAGAAAATTAAACATGTTCTGACTGACATTTGTGCAGTGTTTCTGGCATCTCACTGGAGGCTGTGCCAGCGCCAAGTTTCTTACCTTTAACTGAGCGTGGTTTGGCTTGTTTTCGTCTTGACATCTTTGTAATGTTTCTTTTTTCTTGTCTGTTTGTTGTGTTCCGTTCCGCGTTTTGAACTAACCATACAGGACCCCTTCAGGTTATGTGTCCTCCTCTTCACCTCGGCTGCTCCTCTCCGCCTGTTGCAATGCGGCAGCTCGTGTCTGTGAGTGGGAAGCGGCGTTAGTCCCGCGGCTGCAGCTCGCCCCACACCGGAGTGGAGCCCAACAAGAGCAAACGTTTTCCAGCGACGGCTCCTCAGCACACGCAACCTGTGGAGTAGAGGAACAACTTCCCGTGTCCGTCGCCTCTCAGTGTTTCCTGCACGCTGTCTCTGGGCTGTCTCGCGGGTGTCCCTGTCCTGTCTCGCGGGTGTCTCTGGTTTGTGGTGCGGCGAACCTGAGCGCGAGCACCGGGGTCCCGCGCGGTCTGCACACTGACCAGCCCCGCGCGATCGCCAGGTGATGGGATATTACGGAAACTGTGGCGAGAATTTTGCTTTAGTAAAATAGGACCTGTCTTCACGGTGTTCCTCGCGTCTTCGTCGTGGACTTAAGTGCAGCAAAACTATTTCGGCTTGTTTATTTTTTGTTTTTTTTGTTTTCCCTCCAAGACAGCGGCAGCGACTCGAACCGAGAATCTTCCCGTGTTCCGTTCCGCTTTTCTACACTAGTGGAGTCCTGATGGCATGGGCATAGCGCTCCTGTCTTGCATCTCCACCCCGAAGGGTATACTGCTCAAGATGTCTTTTTGTTAATATTGCTCTGTGCCTTAATCGGTGGTAGGTATTAATATCAAGCGAATATTTCAGCAGTCTAACCCTTCGCTAGCCTCTGTCTCCTTGCTTTTTCTTTGTCCTGACTCTGGCTACCAGTCTCCCTCCTCCTCCTCTGCCTGCCTCTGCTGGCGGGGCTGCGGCGCAGACACACATAATAAAGCCAAGGCAGGCAGTGCTTGGCTGGAAATGTAGCCGCGTCCCAGCAGGGGGATGTGAGAGAAGGGTCCCGGCGGGGGAGCGCTCTGATCCCGCAGGGAGCAGCTCGGCACAGCCCGGGTTGGCTGAGGCAGAGAGGCAGCAGTGAGGCAGGCTGGGCAAGCGGAGAGAGAGTGGAGTGAGGGGCACGGCTAGGCAACAGCGCCCATGCGTGGTGGATATACGCAACTACAAGAGGGACCAGGAGAAAACAGAGAGAGGAGATGGGAAAATGTGGAGTTGGATTCAGATTGAAAATGGAAATGGAATTTACGATGTGATATAAAAGTTTGTCAAACTACAGATCTTATTTCAGAATATAGACTGTGTCTTTGGGAATTAATATGTTAAAATGCAAGTACCATCCACCTAGAAATAATATTGTGTAAAGAATTGAGGAAATCACTTGGCTATAAATAAATTCACTTTAAACCATACAGTGGAATTGTTTTGTAGCCTTCCTAATGGATTGACAATTACAGGAAACTATGTTTTAGTGCGCCTTGGCTGTGTTCACAGGTTCCAATTTGTTTCACCTGAACTTACTGTTTTGACTTAACAAACATAAGCTTTACACAACTATGTAACACTGTGTATATGGATGTTTGTGTGCCATCAAAGCCTCTTTATACGGAGATAAAAAGCAGTGATGTTATGGACAATGTGGAGCTGACAAAGAGAAAAAAAAAATGAAAATCACTGGGTGCTTTGTTCTTGGCTCCCTGCTCCAGCCGAGCACTTTCTGACCGCAGCTGAGCTTTTCCATGCCCTCCCACCCACAGTCTCCATGTCTCTCTGGTTGTCATGGATAACTGGGTAACGTGCTCCCTGCACTGAGCAGCAGGACCGCTGCTCCCCAGCCCAGAAGCCTTTAAGACTGACCCCTTGCTGTGGCCGGTGGGAGTGGGGGGTTCTTGTGCCCCAGACTCACTCTCCAACCCTCCAGTCCCTCACAAGTGTGTGTGTGTGTGTGTGTGTGTGTGTGTGTGTGTGTGTGTGTGTGTGTGTGTGTGTGTGTGTGTGTGTGTGTGTGTGTGTGTGTGTGTGTGTGTACGCGCACATGCCACACTCCCCAGTGTGACTGCTGCGGACATAGAGGGGCAGAAGCCCCCTCTCAGCGGTTGTTCCCCTGTACCCCTACCTCATTTCTCCCAGTACATACAAAGAGTGGGAAAAAGCCCACATTACAAGCTCCTTAAGGGTCAAGGACAGGCCCCAGTGTGAATAGCTTCTAAGAGTCGTATTGTTGTATCACATAGCTTGCGATTACACCCTCTGTCTTCTCGGCATGGATTTGGGTTTTTAGACACAACAAGAGAACATCAAGAAGCTGCCAACAAACATGCAGTGGGAATTGATACAGACAGTAACATCAACTGAAATAACCATAACTACAAGAAGAATTGAGTGTCTAAAATTAGGATTTTAGACTTGTATGTGTAACTAAAAACATTCATTTCAACACAACATGGAAATGCTTACTGAACAGAAATGTGTGCCCCTTTTATCCTCTTAGATGTATGGTCGTTTAGACATGCTGTAATAGCAGACCCGATGGGTCAGTTATTGACTGGACATTTTTGCTGTATCCAAGATATAGGCCAACACGTTCTCCCTTATTAAGATATATACGGGGTCTATTAAGTTCAGCACAAATAAGGTGTCCAGCACTGCCAAGAGCAGAGTGCAGGCTCTCCATGTGGAACATGCCAAACTGAACTCTCAATAATTCTCAAGTTTTTGTCTCCACAGAATCAAAGTCAGATTTTACTAAGGTAGAGTGCTGAAGCGATTTAAGTCGTTCAAGCCCTCACAAAGCGCCTCTGAACAACCGTCCGTTGTGCTAGCAGCTCGCTGGTGGGCCACTAGTGGATCAAGTTCATGTTATATTTATGTGGCCTAAAGCACACTCTCTCCATCTCCCTCCATTCTGTCTCTCCTTGCCTCATCATCCCTCACTCCTCCTGTCTTCTGCTGTGTTGAACTCTGGCCAGCATCCACCAGGTCTCCCCTCTGCAGACAACAGTGTTACATTTAATTTCTTTTACCCCAGATTTTGGCCATCTGTGTGGAATTGAGATCCACAACTGATTTAAATAATAATATTAATGCCTTACACTTGTGTTGGGCTTTTACAGGCCTCATACTTGATGGAGGTAAGCTACTTCTATCTTGATAGCTGATAGATGAACAGAAGTGAAGATGTCAATCTGTGCCACTGGCTCCTCCAGCCACCACGACTTATTCACACACCACATTCATGCTAGGCAAGGTTGAGGCAACGCCGCGTCTTACAGTCCATGAAGTGTATACAACCATAGTTCTAATATGTTTGTCCAAGCAAAGCAAATTTTAATACTTAGCTAAAGGCCATCAGACTTGGAACAGATATACAATAATAAAGATAACATTTATAAAATGTACATATAATTCAATTATATGGTAAACTAGCATGCTTTGTTTGAAGACAGGGGTTGTTTCTTGTTCTGGGTTCTTGCCCATAGGCTTTCTAAAAAAGAAACATGTTACTCATTGAAGCGCAAAACCAAATTTACTTTCTTTAATTTTTGTTTCTTTTTCTGCATTTTCAGCTCTCAATGGGTAAAGGTTTGTGTCTAACAATGCCATATTTACCCCAGTCAGCTGTCCCAACAGTGATCCTGGCCCCTTCTTTCTAATTTTCCTCCACCTATAAAGAAAAGAGCTCAGTTAAAGAACATCATTAGTGCCAAACCATTTTTGTTTCCTTACTCTCTGAAGAGGGTGGAAGTGTTATCTGTGACGGACAAACTTAACCCAATTAAGATCTGGTGGGGTGTAGGGGCTTGGCTCAGGACACAGCTGGGGCTGCCAACTCACCAAGCAGGCAGAGAGCCAGAGAGTCAGACAAGCAGCCAGGCAAGAGGCCAGACGCCCACTCAGCTAAGCAGCTAGTCAAGGAACAACAAACTACCTTTACTGTCAATTACCTGTAATAGCCAGGAAGACATGTATTCTGTCAGGTAATCCACGCATCACTTCTTCATTCAGTCTTTTGGTGGTTGCCTGGATCGTTATAATTGTTTGTTGGACACTGTACAAAAAGGCCTATGATTTAAAACTATTTATAATGAAAGCTGCAAGATTCATGAAATATGTACACCATGGGATTTTCCTTGACCACACCTACATTGGACAAAATATGACATAGCTGTAATATATATTTTTTGTTCGGTTTAATGATGCAAATGTATCTGCTAAATTTGGTGCGTATCAGTAAAAATGCAATTTTCAAGGGAGGACTATAGGTAGGTGGCACTATAGTAATGACTAAAATAATGTTCTGAATTTGTGCAGACTATGAGTGCACAAAAGTGCTTCAACTATTAGTGAGATTGAGGCTTTTGTCTGTATTTGTCTGAGATGAAGGTTGAAGAATAAAGGGAAAAAAAACTTTATTTTATGTATTTATTTTT